>CM054952.1:1679856-1751105 GCA_029168755.2 Tillandsia fasciculata
AAATATTGGCTATCCAAAAATTTACAGGTAAATTTTATCTATATCCATATAATCCGTAGGTACAATAACTTGCCACCGGTTATCCAATCCGCCCGTTTGCCAGGCCTAATTACTGTTAGATAAAAATAAATTACTATAGACAAATTTAGGAAAGAAAAGAAAATAGCACAAGACATATTTCAATATCTTATTACTAATTTCTGCACTACAACAAAAGTATGTTATAACGACACTATTAAATATTTCTAAAATTTGAAAAAAAAAAAATATCGCTGGCAAAAATACCGACACTTATTATTAGTATCGTTATATGTGCAGTCGTTAGGATATATAGCGACATATTATTGTAATGTGTTCCAAAAATATATTCTTATAATTTAATTTTGAATATAGATGAAATATAAATAAAACATTTGTATAAAAATATTATAAAAATATTATAAAAATATGTTTATATAATTTAATTTTATTGCAGGTTTATTCCAATATATCTAACGAAACTCATTCAATCTAGTCAACTCACTTTTTTTTCTTTTTACGCTCTTTTCATTAAAGAGTAAAACCTATAAGTACTACTGACTTGATATTTTCAAAAGTATAGAAACTTAATTTTATATATATATATAAGTTACAATTGCGTTTGGTTCAATCATAAGCTAGAACTGTTTATTCCAGTAATATGTATAAATTCAGGAATGAGTAGAAATAAAATTAATTTTGCATTTAAATAAAAATTAGATTATTTTTTAGAATAAAAAAAAATATCTTTGGATAGTTAGATTGGAACCGTTAGAATAAGACTAATTATAATTTTGAAATAATAATATTTTATCTAATTAATTAATATAAAATATTAATTAAATAATAATTATTATTTGTATAAATTAAAGTTTAAATTTTAGCATTTAAATAATAGCTTTTAAATTTTTTAATTTATTAAAAATTAAAATTAAAAATTTAAAAATTTGTATAAATTTTAAAATTTATTAAAAAATTAAAATTAAAAATTTTAAAAGTTATAAAATTTAAAATTTCTCTAAATTTAAAAAATTATAAATTTTAAAAATTAAATTTTAATTGTCTTGAAAAATATGTAAAAGAGGATGCAAAAATTTTAATTTTTAAATTTGTATAAATAAAAAAATATTTACAAAAAAATTAAAAATTTAAAAATTTGTATATAAAAAATTTGTATAAATTTTAAAAATTTAAAAAATTAAAATTTTTAAAATTTTTAGATTTATAAAAAAATAAATTTAATTTTTTTTAAAATTTTAAAATTTATAAAATAAAATAAAAATTAAATTCAAAATTTTATAAATTTTAAAATTTTAATTTTAAGTTAAAAAAATAAAAAAATAATGGGAATAAGATTGTTCGGGAGAAAATTATTATTTTTTTTCTTAACAGACTATTTCAGAAAAACACGTTAAAGGAGGAACAATAATTTTTATTGTTCCTCCACACCGGGGCCTGGTGGGGACAGCCACACCGGGGCCCGGTCGCGATGAGTTAGTGTGGAGGTGGGACAAGAAGGGTTGTTTTACTGTCAAGTCCACGTACGCGTTCCTCATCGATGGGGGAACCCGGGATCTTGCTGCCCCGTCCATTTGGAGGCTGCGGGTGCCGTCGAAGGTTAAAATCTTCATTTGGATCGCCCTTAAAAACCGTCTGCCCACGACCGATAGGCTGGTGATTAGAGGCTGGTGCGAAAATAACCTTTGTGTGCTCTGCGGGGTTTTCCCGGAGACGGCTGACCACCTCTTTACGGGGTGCGTGTTCGTGCGTTTCTTGTTCGGGGCGGGTGTCGGGGCGGTGGATATCCGAGCGCTGGGGAATAGCGTACGAGGAGTGTGGGAGAGTCAGGTGGGTCGTGAGACCGCCTATGACTCGATCAGGTCTCTAACTTCGCTTGCGGCGCACTGGTGGGTCCTGTGGAATATTCGCAATAAGGTTATCTTCAAGCAGACTAACACCGACCCTCTCCGGGCTGTGCGGTGGGTCAGTGACGTGTTGGCGCTCTGGTCCAGTTTAGGATCCTATTTTTTTTTTTTTTTTTTTTTTTTTTTTCAGAGACCTGAGTTGTCTCACCTTTGTAAGCCGAGTTCAGTCTTTTGTTGAATGAAGCGGGTAGCTTGCTACCTTTCTCTCAAAAAAAAATAATTTTTATTTTTTTTATTTTTTGTGTTTGTGAATAAAAGGATTATAATCTCCTTATCCCCTTTATTCCCAACCAAACGGGCCTTAATAAATTTGATTGTATAGTAAATTCTAACAAATTTGATTGTATAGTAAATTATTTCTAAAGTGTTTTCTATACTATTGATTTTTTGAAATAACACAATATTAGAGTTTGTCCTAAACTCAATTTCAAAATTGTTCTGAAGCATTTTCTATCTGGTCATAACTTTACAACAGATGCATGTATTCTACACACACAAAAAATAATAATAATAATAATAAAAATAAAACTTTTTTTTTAAGAGAGAGATAGAGAGAGAGAGAGGGATTAATTAAAAAAATAAAAGCAAATGACTTATATACCAGGACATGATAGATGCACCATATTCATACAAGCATAGTTAATATTATAATTGTGAATCCTTATCACAAAGTAAAGAGATTAATTATAAGGGATCATGACTTAATTTATGCAAGATGTATGTAGAAGCAAAAAAAAGAGAGAAAGAGAGATAGAGAATTGACATGATACAACTATATATATAGAAAATATAAAACCACATCGATGATCGATTCATTTTGTTTCGCTTGTTTAGGTGAAGTTGGAGTAGCCCTCGTAGGTGAGGCCGACGCTCCAGCCGGCGTCGGCGACGTTGTAGAGGATTAGGGTTTCTTGGGAGGTGCAGGTTGTGAGCTGGAAGGAGAGTGCTTGGCCGCCGAGGTTGGCGAAGGCCTGGAACGACGCGCCCCAGTTGTGGCTCATGCTGATCCAGTCGGTGTTGTCGCCCTTCACTTCCATTGTGCAGATGTCGCCTGATCCGCCGACGTTGATCGCGTAGACCAGGAGCCAATAGGCGTTACCCTGGAACTGGAATCGGACTCCGCCCGTCTTAGGACATGGAACTCTTAAAAAAAAATATAAACATATAAGTTATATATAAAAATATATAAATACCGTTCTCTATTAACTTAAACGGGTACTTGTATGATTTTGTGACTTCCCTTGTTGATCTTTTTCATTGTTTTTTTTTTTTTTTTTTTTTTTTTTTTTTTTTTTTTTTTTTGAATGGTGTTTGTGTTCAGATTCTAATTAACTTAGCCTTCAAACTTGCTTTCAAGTGCGTGCATGCATGCATGTGTGGCGCACGAGAATGGAGAAACAAATATTAGGAGAGAGAGTGAGAGTATATAGAGCAATTTCTCATGGAGAAATAATTCAAACACCTTTGCGTGCATGATTTTGAAAGTTTTTCAACATTTAAATTCTTTGACAAATACATATTCAACCTCTCAAGCATGCTAGCCATAAAGTTTAGAAAAAAATATATATATATAAAATTGAGCTCTTATAATTTTAAAATTATTAAGTTTTCGGATCTTGGATAAAAAAATATGCGGTTAAGAAATATATTTTAAATCATGTTTAACAGTATACATCATTAATTTGAAAATGACTTATGAGTATGAAAATTTCTATACTCATAGGCTACGTTTGGTAACGGGATAAGGGGGGATAACCCCCTTATCCCCTTTTTAAACCCAAACGTGATTTAAGGAGTGGGAATTGCTAAACCCCCGGGTTATCCCAGGATAACCCGCTAAGGGGTGGGTTTAGCAATTCCCACCCCCAGGCGGAATAGCGGAATAGCAGAATAGCGAAATAGGAATTAAATATTAAATATATTTAATATTAATATTTAATAATAATATTAAATATTAATATTTATCTAAATATTAATATATAATATTTAGATAAATATTAAATATTAATATTTAATATTAAATATTAAATATTAATATTAGAAATTAATATTTAATATTTAATATTAAATATTAATATTAGAAATTAATATTTAATTGTAAATATTATTTGAATTTTTTAATATTATCTAAATTAAATATAAGGTTGTTATACCATAAATTTATTAATTTTAAATTATATCATAAATAGCAAAATAGTAAATAAAAATATTTATCCCCTCAATTCTTCTTATTCCTCTATACCCAACCAAACATAATTTTCTCTTATTCCTCTTATTCTTCTTATTCCTATATAATTTACCAAACACAATTTTCTTTCAACCTGGTATAACTCTTAAATCCAACCAAACAAAAATTTACACTAATTACTGCTAATACCATAACTTATACTTATCCCCTGTATAACTAAATTTTTTTTAAATGCAGCTATATAGTAGTACTGCTCTCTCTCTCTCTCTCTCTATATATATATATATATATATAGAGAGAGAGAGAGGAGAGAGAGAGAGTCCCGCTAGAATACTATTGATAGCACCAAAGAATTGGTGCTATCAAGTTTTCAGCTGTTGGATGAAAAGATATGCAGTTGGGATTATAGTGGTCCCCTAAAATTTTTACTATTCAACCAACAACCTAGTAAACCCTAGGGGACCACTATAATTTCAACCGCATATTTTTTTCATCAAACGGCTAAAAACTTGATAGCACCAATGGCTTGGTGCTATCGATAGTATTCTATCCTAATTCTCTCTCTCTCTCTCTCTCTCTCTCTCTATATATATATATATATATATATATATATAATTTGAATTGGAAACTCTAAAATGAACTAGATTTTATATCACCAAACAAAAGACCTAGCATGGATTTTTGTCCATTAGACTGACGTACCTCCGGTACATGACCGGTACGATACCGGCGTGCCAGTCGGCGATCTGCATGAACGCGGGCTTCGACATGTCGAAGTGCACCCTGGGGGGGTTGCACCACCCACCGTCGTCCGATGGCTCGGCCCAGTTTGGCGGGCAGAGGTTCGTGCCGGTCACGACAATTGACGGGCACCCCGGATAGCAAGCCGCCGCCCCCGTGCACCGTATCTCGTAGCAACCACCACACCCGTACCCGTCGTTGAACAACACAGTGCTCAACGCCGCCGTCGCGGTCCCGTAGCCGGTGCTGTAGAGGTTGCCATATCCACAGGCTCCTCCTGCAGTCGTATTTCAAAAGCATATAGATATATACTAGTTACACAAGTGAAAAAAAGCTACTCAAGAATAATATGTTATAGAAGAAAAAAAATTCAATAAAATGCAGAAAAGAAGAGAAGAGAGAGAGACCCATAGTGTCGGACGCAGTCTCATCCCCGTAGAAGGTGGCGTAGGCGAGACTCCAGTCGGACGCCTGAAAATCTGCCTCAACTCGAGTCATTGCGACTGCCACCAGTACTGCTAGAAACTGACCGATCGATTGAGGTCGACGAAGGGAGAAAGCCATAAACTCACGCCCTAATTTGCTTCTGAGGTCTAAAAGTATGAATCACCAAAGCTTAATCTCTCCCCTGTGAACACCCCTCACCCCTCTTTGTTATTATAAGCACTCGCCCCTTTGACCTTTGACCTACGTGCATTTCCATAAGTCGGCGCCACGACCATTTTATTGAATAGTAAAATGACTAAAACGCCCTTGTAAATTACATATGTCACCCAACAACGGCCTTTGGATTAGGGGTAATTCGGGAATTATGACATGCAAAAGCAAATGGTCGACTTTGCTGACGTGCTTGCATGTTTTTTTCGTATAAATATATTGGACGTGCACAAATGTAAGTTATATATTATATACTTTAGCTTTTTTTTTTATATTGTATTATTATATTTATATTCATTTTTTTTACATTAATTTGTATTTTTTAAAGTTTCTTTGAAATGGTGTTTTTTTTTAAAAAAAATTGTTGACTAAAATATTTCAATGTGGATAGGTTATTAAATATTATGTAACACTTTTGTATGAATTAATTGAATCGTGAAGGATCTTATTTTAGCTTTAATAACAATTAACAAATTGCTGCAGCTTTTTTTATTATTATTATTATTATTATTATTATTATTATTATTATTATTATTGGGACTAAAATGGAATAATTAAGTAATTTAAAAGCTGGACAAATTAGGTTGAAAAATTTTAATAAAATTAATTGGTATATCCCATTGTTCAAAATCTCAACATATTATCTAATTTGCTAATAAATTTAAATATATATTTTTTTTATTTTGCTAATACTATCAATAATGATAGTTTATTGAATAATTTATTTAATTTATATAATTTTATTGGATTACTTTTATTAGTGTGTGTTTGATTCGCATTATGAAAGGTTATTAATTAGGAATAAAAGGATGCTCAAAATTTTGATTCCTGCTCATTTTATTACTAAAAATGCGGCACTTTCGTAATTGGTTCGCACAGTCATATTATTTAAAATTAAAAAATATAAAATTAATATATTTATTTCGTTAATTAATTTCAGATATTACTAAAAATGCAAATATCTTTTTTAAAAAAATTAGATAAGATATTAATGAGTAAAAAATAAAATAGCCTGCTGATATATATTTTTTTAGGGAGAGAAATTTGAAATAGTTGAGATAGAAAAAAAATGTATTTTTAGGTTAAAGATGTAAAAAAATAAAATATGAGGAAAAGCTCGGCTTAGAGAGAGTAAGAGAGTTGACATTTGAGAGAGAGAGAGAGAGAGCATAGGTCAGAGAGTGTATAATTAGGTAGTGTTTGGAATAACCTCTTCTAATAGATTAGGAATAACTAGACCCGATAATATCTATCCGTATCCATGGGTATCACGGATTACCTATAAATTTACGGATATGAGTATTAATTTTTTTATTTAAAAAATTATGGGCAAAACAGGTGAGCACTTATTTAGTTGTGAAAATTTTGGACAACCGGCAGGTACCGTATAAATTTTTTAATTAAAAATTAAAAATATATATATATATATATATTTTTTACACGTTCTTAAAAATTTTTAATTAAAAATTAAATATATATATATATATATATATATATATATATATATATATATATATATATATATATATATATTTTACACGTTCTTAAAAATTCTAACCCTAACTTCTCCATGTGCCTTTTGTTTTTCATTGTGGCCATCACTCATATTACGCCGCCTTATATATCTTTTTGTTCTATGAGAATTAGTTATTCAAGATTTTAAATATAGATGAATATGATGGTCAGAATCTTATGGTGTCATTATTGAAAATTGATAAAATTTTGAAATTAAGAGAATCAACTATTAAAATTAAGTTTTGATGTTTATTTTTATAATTTTGACTCTATAATTATAAAAATTTTATTAATTTGTATCAAGACAAATTTAAGATGATAAAATATTTTTACATTATATAATTTATATGTTTAAAAATTTTATATTGTTTATTATTCGTTGTGATATTTTAAATAAATTATATTATACTTTTATATTTTACATTGGAATAGTATAAAAGCAATAAAAATAATAATAAAAAAATCTTGCAGGTATCCCGCAAACCCGCCAACCCGCACGTGGGTGGGTATGGGTAAAGATGTTGATTATCTAAAAATTTGTGGATAAATTTTATCCATACCTATATGACCCGCGGATATAATAATCCGCCCGCGGGTTACCAAACCCGCCCATTTGCCAGGTCTAGGAACAACCCAACCTTGTTCCCACCCATTTGTTTTTTTTTTCTTTATTTAAATTAAAAAAATTTAAATTTTAAGATATTTAATTTTATAAAATTTAAAATTTTATTTTTTTATTTTATAAATATTAAAATTTTTAACTTTGCATTTTAATAAATCTAAAAATTTAATTTTTTTAAAATTTTTCTTTTAAATTTATTTATTTTAAAATTTTAAAATTTATACAAATTTTTTATAATTTTTTTAAAATTTATACAAATTTCAAAATTAAAATTTTTGCTCCCACTTTTGCAATTTTTTTGAGACAATTAAAATTAAAATTTTTAATATTTATAAATTTTTAACTTTAGAGAATTTTTAAATTTTATAGCTTTTAAAATTTTTAACTCTAATTTTTAATAATTTAAAATTTTTTAAAATTTTAAATTTTATTAATTTTAAAATTTTAAAATTTATACAAAATTTTAAATTTTTAACTTTAATTTTTAATAAATTTAAAAATTTTTAAATTTTTAAAATTTATATCAATTTTTTATATACAAAATTTTAAATTTTTAAATATTTATAAAGTTTTAAAATTTTAAAATTTTTTAATATTTATTTTTATATACAAGTAAAATATAAATTTTAATATTTTTTTAATAAATATCTTAAATAAAATATTTAAAATTATATAAGTAAAACTTTTATTTATTTTAAAGGGTTAATTACATACAGGTCCCTGCAAATATGTCGAATAGCAAATATATTCCTACAAAATTCAACTTTTCATATTTATCCCTTCAAAAATCTTAAGTTTTTCAAATCTACCTCTCTGGTTTAGTACCGTTTGGAATCTGTTTATATTTTAACAGATTCGATGTGAAATGACTTTTTTACCCCCTTATAAATATATCCCTCCAAAAATTCCAACCATCATCTCCTTTCTAGCTTCGACCTCGCTTCGACGGCGGCGAGGGCGGGGTTGCAGGGATGGATGACCTCGCGGACGTTGTGGATCAGCTGCGTGATCGACACCGCGGGTGCCGCGCTGGTCAGGAGGTCGCGGATGACCCCGTCAACCCACGCTGACGCCGCGCCCTCGTCCGCTCCGCCGCGGCCCGCGACGCCCTGCACCCCCTCGTTTGCCGCCGCCCCGCTCGAGGTCCGCGGGGAACAGCGGCAGTCCCGAGAACCAGCAAAAACTATAAATATAAATATATAATAAATATATATTATATATTTATTTATATTATAATATATAATATAAATAATTATATATTATATAATTATTTAATATATAATATATAATTATTATATATTAAATAATTATAATATATAAAGGGTAAAAAAGTAAATTTACTTTTTTTATCTAACCAAGGTTAAGCATTTAACCTATGGTTAACTCAACTTTTCTAACAGAGATGGACGGTAGGGGTAGATTTGAATAACGGTTGATTTTTGAAGGGATAAATATGAAAAGTTGAATTTTATAGAAATATATTTGCTATTCGACATATTTGCAGGGACCTGTATGTATGTGATTAACCCTATTTTAAAAGCCATTATAGTTGAATGCAATTTCGTCATTTTATATAACTACTACTCTCTATTCATCTTATTCTTTATTATCACACCAAACACAAATTTTCTTATGTCTAATATTAATCTAATATCCAACTAAAAACATTTATATAATAGCTCGAGCTCGTTTTTAAATTTATATTTATCCCTAAATAATTAGTTCTCTCTTAAAAATAAAAAGAGAAATAGAGTTTAAGTTAGTAGAAAAAAAAAGATATAATTAGAGAGAGAAAAAAATGTTCAAATTTAGAGAGAGAAATAAAGAATAAAGAAAAATAGTACCAATTAGCTAGAGTATGAAACACCAAAGCAAATTGTAATTTTTTAAAAAAATATAAGCACAAAGGCAATTTATGCTATTTACGAGAATGCCTCTCTTAGAAAACCCTAATCTCTCAATATATACCCAATGCTAATTTCTCAAATAAAACATATTACCAGTTCAACACAAACAAGATCTCATTGATTAAGAAAAATAATAGGGGGAAACTTAGGTAGAGGAGGAAAACTTAAAAAATATATATATAAACTCTCATATAAAGTCCTTTTTTTTTTTCCCACATTATCTCATACATGTATTATCACAAACTATATATATGTGCCCTAACATTAGCTTAAGCTTTAAGGATCCAAGCCTGATACTCAATTGTACTGTTGAGGAAACTATTTTACTTTTTTTTTTTTTTTTTCCTTCTATTTAAGTCAAAATTTCTAGCCAAAATGTGTGAAGAAGGATTGCCCATTTCTCATGAAGTTGTAATTCAGCTCGCCAGGTTTCGCGGTCTTCTGCCTGCGTAGAAAGTAGATAGCATTCTCTTTTGAGCCTCTGAACAAGATTTGGGGTCAATTTGAAAACAAAATCGAGTCAAATTGACACTTTGAATGAACTAAAAGTCAATTGAGTGAGTTAAATATCAATTTGAAGGTTTCAAAATGATTTTAAAAAGAACTACGTGAACTTTTAACTCAGTTTCAATTACGAAAAACTGACGAAATTTTGGGGCAGATGTTTGTGTAGTTTTTCCTTCTTTTTCTTGAAGTTCAGGTTCCACCAATCCAGCATGCTTTTCCCGTTTCAAAATGAAATTAAAAGGCCAAAAAATTTCAGTAGAGTGTATTCATACCACATTTGATCTTCTAGCATTTCCTCAGTAAATCCAAATGCTTTAAGCTCCTCGACGGTATGATGCACGAGGAGGCTGTACCTGTATAACAAATGTACTGCTTTTTCAACTTGATTTATCCATCCTTAACTTGCAGATTAAATAAAAATGAAATAAAAATGTTAAACACCTGAAGAGATCAAAACATTACTCGTTCCTTTACACGCTGTAAGAACCCTATTGCTAACGGAAAATGTTACGGTACAACCGTGAGATTGTCAATTGCAACAAATGAGAAGTTCAGAAGGAACTTCATAAAAGCCTGCAAGTGCTGAAGCAGAGCAGAAAAGGGGGTGTTTCTAACTAGGAATAGTACTTTCAAATGGAATCTGCAATCAAACCAAGAAGTCTAATGTGAATATTTATCTAATAATCCTACTACAGTTTTTGAATTCCTGTTTGGCCTACTCCGGCTATTTTTTTTCTTTGTCATGGATAACTTGGAATGCCCATTGCAGAAGTCGACTCCTTTCGGAGAAACTTACGGAGCTTACAACTCCGACAACAAGGAGAAAAGAATGCTGAAGTGCAAGCTGCAGTATATATATAGGAAGAGTTTTCTGCAATTTGGCCAAAAATATAACAACCGAAGTGCGATAAAATTGTCGAATCGATATGAAGCAGGAAATGGTTGGTTACCTTCCACCATTCCCTGTTTGCATAACCAACATTCCGCCATTCTCAAAATTATTCAACCCCTCGAACTGCTCCACGGTCCACTTGTACCATCTCATCAAGAAAACTCTTAACGTCAATCCGTGCGATACGAGAACTATATTCACGTTCGGCGATCTTTCGCCAGGCGGCTGAAACCGACCGATATCAATATCTGCTTTAAGGGTCTCCCTAAAGCCTGTAGCAGTAACACTGCATAAATATGAAGCTATACAGCTTAGAGGAATAGGTCAAGTGTGTTCGAGAACAAATACGACTATCGTGCGCGCCAGAACAGCCTGTCATTTATTAAATAGCTTATTACCTGTTATTCGATCGTATACGTCAGCAGCCGATTCTCCATTTGGAAAACGGTAGAAAAAACGACCATATCGCCGGCGGATTTCTTTCTCGACTCGCATCTTCTCCCTGTCTTGAAAATTTCCTATTCCACAAACAGGGGCAGAGAGCAGAACTGTTAGTAAGAGAGTCGCGAAGAGTAACAGATTATCTGAAAAAAGTCATTAGGCTTTCTGGAATGGAATACTTCTTAAACATCAGCAAATCTTCTCAGAATCTACAAGAGTGCATGCACTTGCATTTACTGCACTGCTATGCTGCGCACTCATGTGATCAATGTGCTGCACAATGACTACTACTCATGTGATCAATGCATTTTAGTAGAAACAAGCTGATCAGGTGCAGCATGTTGGCTACTGGGTAGCAAGGATTTAAATATCGCGGCATAGGATCGTACTGAAAATTTACTACCAAGACGGTATGACATAGTGCGTGCCATGCTGTGCTATGCCTATACGTGCCGATCTTAAAAAAAATACCCGTATGCCAATGAAATATTGTGACACCCCAATAGTTCCAAATCGGATTGAAATAGAGTTGTAATTATCATAGACATTAATAATAATAACTGGACTTATATATTTTGGACCAGTAATTTGAATCCAACGAGTTATTATTGCTAGTGAGTCGGGTCGGTATCAAAATCAATCACTAGTCAGAAGTGTTTGACGAGTCTTGACTGAACCAGAGTCCCACATCAGATTGGAATGAATTTGTGATTAGATATATAAGAGATCATGAACATTAGTAATAATAATTGAACCTAAGTATTTAGGACAATTATTATTTTTAGTATGCCGAATCATTATAAATATTTATTTTTTTTAACGTTAATATACTTTAATTTTATATTCAATCTTCAAATTATTTAAATCACGTTGTAACTAAAATATGATATCCTACCCAATCATAAATATCAAACTCATATATACCAAGACATTTTAATGGGTAAAAATCAAACTCATTTTTTAGGATCACACTAAAAAATTCTTATACCGTAACCTCAACCTATCAAACGGGGATAGATTTTATAATAAAAAATTTTTATGTCAAATAAAATATTACCGAATAATGGGTGTTAACAATTAATTTGAAAAATTAGTCGTTGAAAAAATACAATCAATTTACTAAAACATACAAATATAGCACTTATAAATCTCGATGGTAATTAAAAAAATACAATCAATTTACAAAAAAATGGAAAAACACAATATATACGAATCTCAATTCTTTTCATAAGCCAACATGAATGCGAAGAGGGTGTCAAAAACAATTTGAAGTAGAATTGGGGGAGGGGGAGGGGGCTCTCACCGAAGTCCTGCTCGCGGAGGCGGGGCTCCTCGCGGACGCCGGCGATGCGCTGGGGCTCGAAGGAGCGGCCGATGCCGCAGAGCGTCTCGAGCGTGCGGCGGTAGGGCGACACGTAGAAGTACACCTTCCAATCGCCGCCGCCGCCGCTGCTCTCGGCGAGGCGGCGGATGCTGCGGCCGCACTCCTCGGCATCGCTCCACCCCTTGGCCGTGAGCCCGATGCGTGGGTCCGGGACGCGCGAGTACGCCCCCTCGTCCACGTTCCCCTCGCTCTGCCCGTGCCGCACCAGCACGATCCTCCGCGGCCTCGGCGGCGCCACCACCGCCGCCGCCGCCGCCGCGAACTCCAACTCCGCGGCTGCGGCCGCGGCGGCGGAGGCGGCAGAGGTGTAGCGGCGGCGGGGGAGGCCGAGGGTGTCTTCGCAGCAGCGGAGGCGGAGGCGGAGGCTGCGCGAGGAGGGGAGAGGAGGAGACGAGGCTAAGGAAACCATGTGTCTACAATGGGGTTTTTATTTATTTTTTTAGTTTTTTTTTTTTTTCTTTACATTGAAAAATTGGGAAAAGAGATTGAAAACTTAGTACGTGTGTTATGTTATGTGAGTATGTGTGTTATTTTATACGATTGCGTGTATGCGGTGGTTGTGGTTGTGGGAAAGATAAGGCTTAGTTTGTCGGTTTTTTTTTTTTTTTTTTTTTTTTTTTTGAATATGATTTTTTAAAATTTTATATTTTTAAAAATAGTTCTATAAAATTTGTAATTATAAAAATAATTTTATGGGTGCCAACTGGGTGCCCCATGTGCGCGCCACGTCAGCAGAGAAGAGGACTCGAATTGAGTTGAACACGTACTTTGAACATGCGTGTCGAGAATGCGTGTTTAGACAAGTATATTGAGAGTGCGTGTTTAAACACGCACTCTCAACATGCGTGTTTAAACATGCACTCTCAACATGTGTGTTTAGACACGTACTTTGAATATGTGTGTTTAAACACGCACTCTCAACATGCGTGTTTAGACACGCACTTTGAATATATGTGTTTGGACAAGGCGGATGGAAAGGTCGAGACACGCTAACCACTTCGCATTGAACACGCACTCTCAACCTGCGTGTTTAGACACGCATGTTGAGAATGAGTGTTTAGATACGCATGTTGAGACTGTATGTTCAACTAATTTCACCTGACAAATTCCGCTGACGTTTTCACCTGACAAATTCCGCTGACGTGCGCACACACGTGACGCCCAGTTGGCAGGTATAGGGTCATTTTTGCAAATACAAATTTTATACGATCATTTTCAAAAATATAAAATTTTAGAGGGTCATTTTCAAAAAAAACCCTTAGTTTACCAATGGTAATGGTGAAAAAAAAAAAAAAAAAAAAAAAAAAAAAAGCTAGTACAGCAGTAGAGAGAGATGTCAAGGATATCCCAAAATTTTATTTTAATTCAAAGATAAAATTTTGACGAATTTAAATTCAGATATAAATTTTGACAATATCCGATTCAAATTCAAATTCGAATTATATATATATATATATATATATATATATATATATATATATATATATATATATATATATATATATAAATTTATATTTAATATAATATGTTTTAAAATATTATAAAGAAAAAATAAATAAATATTTCGGGTTTGAATTTTTAGATTCAAATTTGAATTTTTATCAGGTTCAAATTTAGATATGAATTTTTAAAATATGTCGAAGTTGTGTTTAGATTTGGATTTCGAATTTGGTAGTTCGATTTGAATTTTTGAAAATTCATTCTGAACCTATACATTCCTATGCAGCAGTTATACTATATCATTTATTTTTAATTAATTATATTTTGTTAAAAAATATATAATAAAATATTTAAAAAAAATTTATAATGAAATGAATAAATTTTAGAAAAATAATTTGATTGGTTACTGTCATATTTTAATTTTTCTTTTTATGAAAAGAAAAATCTTACCTAAATCTAAGAATTGATAAAAATCTAATTAAATTTTAGTAAAAAAAATATTTGACATTGCAAGTAAAAAAAAAATGCAGACCAATAAAAATCTACAGGTGTAAAGTTCACATTCTAAAGTATGTTGTATACTTGTATGGCCAGCGTTTTCCCAAAGAAAGGTAAATTACCATTTTGGTCCTCAAACTATACATAGAGTATGATATTTTAGTTATCAGACTTTAAATTATTGTTATAATTTTTAATTTAAAATTTTTAAATTGTTACAATTAAGCATCACGGTTGATGCGACGATTACAATTTAAATATTATATTATTTTTGTATTATCAATATATAGTCGATTAATTAATTGGATTGTGAGATTTGATAATAATAATTTAAAATATTTAAATTAAAAATTATAATAAATTAAAATTTGAGTACCAAAGTGTCGCACGTCTTATAGTTTGAGGATCAAAAATATATAAACATTATTTTTGATAGTTAAATTTTTTAGAAAATAATTAATTTACATAATTTAATATAATAACAGAATAAAAAATTTTGAGTTTCATATATAAAAAAATAATATTGCACCACATTAATAATTCTTTTCTCTTCGGCATTATTTGTTTGGGGTACAAAAGGGGATATCCCCCCTTTGTACCCAAACACTTTTGAATAAGGGGGGAACACCAATTCCTCCTTTTATTTTTTGTCCCGGAACAACTCCTATTCTATCCCCACTACCCAGAACTACTTTTTCCTCTCTCTCCTCACTTTTGCCCTGCACGGTTCCCAATCGAAGCATCTTCCTCCTACACTAATTTAAAATTAGTACACTAATTTTAAATTAGTGTACTAATTTAAAATTAATACACTAATTTTAAATTAGTGTATTAAAATTAACACTAATTTTAAACCTAATTAACACTAATTATTGATTTTTTAAAAATTTATATCTTACCAGAAAAATTATTGTAATTTTTAGATAATATTAATCAATTTTTAAATAAAAAATAATTAACACTCATTTTATATACCATTTAATTTATTAATTAATAGATATTACAATAATTATTTAACATATACAAAATAAATAATAAATACTTATTATTATTGTCGCCGCCGCCGCCTCTCGGCCTTCCCTGTAGCTTTTCGTCGCCGCCGGATAAAAAACCTCTCCCTCGTACCGCATCCTCGTTCCCAACGCAAAATAAATAATTAATACAATTTTTAGATTAAAAAATAATTAAACACTAATTTTAACACTAATTATTGATTTTTTAATACATAATATCTTACCAAAAAAATTTATTATAATTTTTATATTATATTAATCATTTTTTACATATAAATAATTAACACTAATTTTATATATTATCTAATTAATTACATTATAAATATTACATTAATTCTATTTAAAAAATTATAATATAATATTTATTTATCAATTTTTACCGCCATATAAAAGGATAAGGGCATTATCGTCTTTTTACTCAAAAGTCAACTATTTATCCCTCTTATTCTTCAATCCCAACCAAACACTATTTTTCTTATACCTGGTACTAACCTATATCCCAACCAAACACTTTTTTCATTTATCCTACTTTATACTCAACTTTATACTTATACCTGGTACAACTAATTCTCACTAATCCCCGAACCAAACGATACCGAGAATGAAGAGGGAGAATACATATATATATATATATATATATATATATAGTCACCGTTCGACTAGAGTACTATAATCAAGAATTTTACTATTAAACCAACCACTTAGTAAATCCTAGAGGATCAGAACTATTATCTTGATTTACTATTAAACCAAGAATTTACTACTAAACCAACCACTAGTAAACCCTAAGGATCACTGTCATGTTAATCACACATCCTTTAATCCAAAGTGTGTGTCTATATATATATATATATATATATATATATATATATATATATATATATATATATATATATATATATATATATAGTAGAACTTGTGTGCTTTTAGAAGCGGAAGCCTTTCGTGCTCCCAAATTATTTTTAATCTGAATAGATGACCAGCTCCGTTAAATTTGATATAGAATATTTGAAGTATTTAGAAATCAAATTTTGTAATTTTTCGATATCATTTATCTAGTAATTGAAAGACTCAAAATCAACAGCTGAAAATAAAAATTTCACAAAATATGATAATATGATACTAAAATTTTATATCAAAAATATTGATCTTGTTCTATATTATATAAAGAATTTTCTATAAAAATTTTACGTGATTTAAATATTTCTACACTGTTAAACTTGTAAACTTGCAAACGACTTATCACAATTATTAAAAATATTGATTTTGAACTGCTAGGATCATTAGGCAAATGATATCGAAAATTTACAAAATTTAATTTTTAGATCTTTTAAATACTTTAAATCAAGTTTAACAGAGTTGATCGTCCATTCGAAAATCTCAATATCAAAAACAATTTGGGAGCACAGAAACCTCCATACTTTTAAGAACACACAAACCTAACTCTCTCTCTCTCTCTATATATATATAGAGAAAAAATATCGTTGAGTGTTTAATTAAATATTTAATTTTTATTAATAAAGTATTAGGTCTTCTTTAATTTATCTTCTCTATATTTTTATATTTTAAAATTTTAGATTTTGAATTACATAATAAGTATCAGTATTGTCGGATCGTTAGCGCTAACCATTAATCCCAAAAGCTCAAGCTGTTAGAAATACGCAACCAATTTATTCAAAGCGTACAGACACAGCGCCCACGGGTCTCGTCCGGACTCAACCCACCTGGACGTTAGGTTTATTGTTGGGTCTCTTGCCGTTAGGTCTATTGTGGACCGCGGCCCTACTCAACTTATTGGGCTCACCCAGCTCAACTTATTAGTCTCATGGGCCTATTGTCACGGGGCAAGAAGTTGGACCTATTTAACCCATAAATAAATAGCCAACAGCATGAATACCAGTTCCAACAATTAATATCAAAAAATTTTTATACTTGCAACAACTACAGAAGTTGTAACATCATAAAATTACACCAGTAGTTGTATTGGCCGAATTCGGAAAAAAGTTACAAGACTAAAAAGCACATTTTGTTGCATATAATGAAAGTTGTTCCGACCTGGGATCATCATTAACTAAGTTCTCATCTCACTTCCAAAGAATACACTGACATACCCAGTTATCACGTACAGTTTAAAAACTTGTGCGGTATTAAAATGGCGGGAAGTAGCCTAATAAAAAGAAAAAAAAAAAAAAAAATCAGTGCAAACCAAAAGTACAAACAAGGGAACTTTGTGTACTAGCAGAGCCTTTTATTAAAATATTATAAATTTTAAGAGTCGAAATAAAATATATTTTTTTAAAAGGATTAATTGCATACGAATTTCTGCAAATATATCGAATAGCAGATATATTCTTACAAAGTTCAATTTTTTATATTTATTTTTTAAAAGTCCAACGTTATTCATATATATTCCTACCGTCTATCTCTGTTAGAAAAATTTAGTTAACCATAAATTAAATACTTAATTTTGATTAGTTAGTGAGATAAATTTATCTTTTTATCTTTTCAGATATTTCTACATTATTTTTTGGAGGAATATTTTTAAAAGAAAAAACTGTCATTTCACATATAATCTATTAAAAAATAAACAGTAAACTAACGATAATAAATCGGATGGATATATATGAATAACGCCGGACTTTTGAATGATAAATATAAAAAGTTGAACTTTATAAAAATATATCTACTATTCGATATGTTTGCAGAAAGCCGTATGCAATTAACTCTTTTTAAAAATACAAACAGTGCTGTCTTGTAATCGCGAAATTTTTTTTCTTTTATATTTTTTATATATATTTTATTTTACTAATATTTTCGAAAATTATTTTTGGCCCGCTCTACACGGGCATGCATTCACTTGTGAGTGACGTTTGCGTAAGCCTTCGCCGTCAGAGCTAAAAGTGGGACCAATAACACGACGGCCAACGCCGTGCGCTCGGCGAACTTGACGGCACCGCCACCTCCCCCGCCGCTGCTGTCACTCAGTCGAGGGAGGAGGAGGAGGAGGACGAGGAGTAGGATGGCGAGGAAGAGGAGAATGGCGAGGAAGAGGGCCGTGTAGGCGACGCAGAGGGCGACGGGAAGGGATTTTGCTACTGGGTAGTAGGTGATGCTCCCCACCATCACCGTCTCCGTTATCGCCCCCACCACGGCTTTAACGGCCTTGCGGCCGTCATCACCTCCTCCACCACCACCACCACCACCACCACCACCACCTTCTTCATCTCCTGTTACATTCATTGTCGGAATATTTACTTGAACTTATAATCTAATATCTGCTTCGTTTGTATTTATAACCAGATTCCGTGAGAGAGTGAAAAAATGAGAGAGGAACAATATTTAGTCAAAACAATATTTAATATGTTGAGGCCGCATTATACTGCTTGGACGTTTGCTTTCGTATCAAAGGAGTCCTCCTATAAATATATAGAAATTATCTCAAATACTGATGAGTACAGAAAGTGTCGTCCTATAAATATACAAAAATTATCTGAACGGCCAATAAATATGCGACGACTACTACCGTGTCGATTATTGTTGCAATATCATACAATGAATCTAATTTTCGATATCGATGAAATGATACTCTAAAAAATTTGTGAATAACTTAAAATTAATGCTAGCAATGAGGGTGAAAGAAAACCACAACATTATTTGGTATGTTTATAAAAATTATCTGAACTGTCAATAAATACGCGACGACCAGTACCGTGCCGATTATTGTTGCAATATCATACAATGAATCTAATTTTCGATATCGATGAAATGGTACTCTAAAAAATTTGTGAACAACTTAAAATTAATGCTAGCAATGAGGGTGAAAGAAAACCACAATATTGTTTGGTATGTTTAAACGTATCGTGGACTCTTACATTTAACTCTATTTAACGATTATAAATTTTAAATTTTTTAAAATTTTAGTATTTCAAAATATCTAGCGTTACAGAAAATTATAATAATTTATAAATTTTAAATTAAGTTATTTATTTTTCACTTTATAAATTATAATAATTCTTACAGACAACTTCTACTATAATTTATCAAATTTAAAATTTATATTTTTAACCTTATAAATTGCAATAATAATTGTCTCATTGATTAAATTTTATCTGAATTTATACTCCCAAATCGTGAAAATAAGCTTTTCTTATATACTACTTTAACAGTAATTTATAAAATAAAAATATAGCTGCTAAAGTTTATTTTTTATCTTATAAATTATAGTAATTATTTTGTGATTGATACTTTTGTTTTGCCAATCAAACACAGCCTCGTAACCTATAGTTTGTAAAATATTATAAAATTTATTTATAACTATATTATTATTCAAAGTGAATTTGGGTAAGAAGAATAATCTCAATATTTTTGCAATCTCTCTCTCTCTCTCTCTCTCTCTCTCTCTCTACACACACACACATAGTATAGTAGTTTAGTTCTATATAGAGTCCGACTACTATACTATCGATAGCATCAAGTACTTGGTGCTACCAAGTTTTCTGTTATTAGATCTACCCCTTTAAGCATTTCCATCCTTTAGATTATACTATTTTTCTAACCACCAACTAAATTTTAGGAGTCCATTATCATCCTAACCGCACATTACTTCATCCAATGGTCAAAAACCTAATAGAATCAATGACTTGGTGCTATTAATAGTATAATAGTCTAGTTCAATATGTATATAAATTTTGCTGCTTTGCTATCGGTAGCATCAAGTGTGCTGCCACAAGTGTGCTGCCAAGTTTTCAGCCGTTAGATCTATCCTGTTGACCATTTCTATCCCATATATCATAATATTTCATCAACCATGCACACACTAAATTATAGGAGATCACTATCATCATAACCGAATATTTTTTTATTCAAGAGCCGAAAACTTAATAACATCGTTTCATTCAAGGGCCGAAAACTTAATAGCACTAATGATGGAGCATCTGATTCAAGAGAGAGTATGTCCATGTGTTTTTAAAAGTATGGATATCTTCGTACTTATAAATTATTTTTTATGATGGGATATCCGATTCGACAATCGGCTTCGTAGGGTATGATCTATATTATTAGATTGGTTTAGAAACTAAATTATATAATTTTTCGACATTATTTATCAATTGATTAAAAAGTCTACAAAATAACTATTTTACCAGCCAATGTGGTATGTTTGTAAGTTCAACGGTATCGAGCGATCCAAATCAATAAAAAGTTTAATAGAAAATTCTACTTAATATCAAGAGCAAGATTAATACTGTCAATTTGAAATTTAAATCTTTTATCACTTTTTTTTATTAAATTTTTATTTTCGACAGTTTATTTTGAAGTTACTCATTCACTGAACAAACGAAAAAAATAAATATTATAAAATTTAGTTTCTAAATAGTTCCAATACTATAAAACATATCTAACTGAACTAATCGTCGAATCAGATGTTTTACCAGATGTTTTACCATTAAAAATAACTTACAATTATAAAAATCTCGTACTTTCAAAAGCATATGAGCCAAACGTGCACTATATATATATATATATATATATATATATATATATATATATATATATATATATATATATATATATATTAGGCTGTAATACTATCGATAGCACCAAGTCATTGGTGTTATCAAGTTTTTATCTCTCGATAGTTGTTCCCTAGGGTTTAGTGGGTGGTTGGTTGAACAGTAAAAATTTTAAGGAACCACTATAATACTAACCGCACATACTTTCATCCAAGTGCTAAAAATTTGATAGCACCAATTACTTGGTGCTATCGATAGTATTACAGCCGACTATATATATATATATATATATATATATATATATATATATATATATATATATATATATATATATATAAAGAGAGAGAGAAAGGGAGAGAGTTAGGCTGTGGTGCTATTATAAGCACGGAGACGTCCGTGCTTATAAGTTGTTTTTGATGTTGGGGCTTTCGAATCGACGATCGGCTCCGCTAGACTTGATCTTTAGTATTTAAAGTATATAGAAAATAAATTTTGCGATTTTTAGATATCATTTGCCTAGTAATCGCAATGACTCAAAATCAACGGCTGAAGATAAAAATCTCACAAAATGTGATGATATGATACTGAAATTTTAGATCAAAAATATTAATCTTACTTTATATAGTATGAAATTTTTTTTATCAAAATTTTACATGATTTGAATATTTTACACCGTTAAACTTACAAACCATTCACCACGATATAAGATTTTTCTTTCTTCTTTTTTCTTCGATCACTGTCCATAATGCATTTTCATGAAGGCGATTACAAAGTCTGACTCTGAAAGGCACAAGAACAGTGAAACTCGCCTCTCCATGAAATGATCAAGCAATTTATTTTCTAAATTCAACACGCACGATTTGAGCGAGGTCATTTGTCGCCTTACTGTCAGCGGATCATCGGTTGGCCTCCGTCGTGCTCGTGCTTGATCAGATCTTTGCAGAATTTGTTTTTTCTGGTTCACTACTACTTGTACATAGACTTCCTGATGATTCTGTATGCATGCATTTAAAGCTGTTGAATGTTATCAGAAGCAGCTAGCTCTAGTTCCCCCTCGAAACCCCAATAGTACCCTTTTCTACAATTTGCAGAAGATGTTCATTGATATAAAACTAATAATGCATTTCTGGTAAGGATAATTTAAAAATTCAATATTTGTGTTTACTTCCGGTTCCACTAATACTAGTTTATTAACATTAATATTAAATTTTAATTAAATAATTTATTGTACTTAATTATTATAAAAAAATAAATTGATTATAATTAGTTTAATTATAATTTAATATGGTTTAATATAAGTTATAAATAGAGTATAGGCGCTATTATTTGAAGGGATGAATATAACCACAATAGTAATAATATCTATTGAGGTGGTGGGGCTTAGAATTTTGTGACATCCATATAGTGGTATTCATATCTACGATGGTGATAATACCTATAGAATTAATGGGGGTTAGAATTTAGTCACACCTATATAATGGTATTTATATCCACGGTGATGATAATGCTCATGGAGGTTGTGCGAGTTAGAATTTAGCCACACCCATATAGTGATGGTTACACCCATGAAGATGGTGGGCCTAAAAGGTAGTGAGAGTGATAATTCTAATGCATCGTTTGGAAAGTGAAACTAGAGGGGGATAACTTCTTATCCCCCTAGTTATACCAAACAAAATAGAAAGGGGGGGAATGCTTGTTCCCTCCCCTAGCGGGTACAAGCAGTTCCCCCTGTTTCTTTTTCTTTTCTTTTTTTTAAAAAAAAAAAATAAAAAATTTCAAATTATAAAATATTAAAATTTATAAAATTAAAATTTTATTTTTTTATTTTATAAATTTTAAAATTTTTAACTTACTTTTAATAAATCTAAAAATATAATTTTTTTTATTATACTTTAAAAATTTATGATTTTAAATATTTAAAGCTGTTGAATTTATCAGAAGCAGCTTTTTTTATAAATTTTTTAAAATTTATACTAATTTTAAAATTAAAATTTTTTGCTTCTACTTTTGTAATTTTGTGAGATAAGGAAATTAAAATTTTTAATATTTTCCAATTTTAAATTTTAAATTTTATAG
This sequence comes from Tillandsia fasciculata, assembly GCA_029168755.2. Lineage (NCBI taxonomy): Eukaryota > Viridiplantae > Streptophyta > Magnoliopsida > Poales > Bromeliaceae > Tillandsia > Tillandsia fasciculata. The sequence continues at coordinate 1,703,191 of CM054952.1, forward strand.
TTTTTAAAATTTTTAACTTTAATTTTTAATTAAATTATCATTAATTTTAAATATTAAAGAGATAATTTTTTTTAAGATTTAATATTAATTAGAATAAAAAATTATTTTTAAATTAGGATTTAATAATTTTTAAATTAAATATTTAAAAGCATATGTTATTATTTAAAGGAGGATTATAACCACGGTAGTAATAATATCTATAGATTTGTGGGGATAGAATTTAGCCACAATTACACACCCACGATTTTCTTATCCCTGATGGTGGAGGCCAAGAATTAGCTACATTACATTATTATCCTACATTCACTGAACTAATACCTATATGGGGATTAGAATTTACCAACGCTTATATCCGAACCAAACGCAATCTAAGTTTATAGAAAACGAGAAAAGAGTGAGAGAGATTCAGGAGGAGGGCTCGGGTTGAAACTACTCTATTTCAGAAGAGGAGTCGGTATAATCGGTGTAATTCTTCTCTTGGTTAATGAATCTTATTTCATCCATATATTTTCTGTTTTAATTTTTTTTTTTTTTTGTTGTTGTATTGATTTCAGTTTTGTTGAGAGGATGAGTTTACGGTAAAAAATTTGATTTGATGTTTTTACTGCGAAATTTCAATATTATGCGACATCAAAGTGGATTGCGGTATCAAAACGAATTACGGATTCACATAATCTGGTATCGAGACGAGTACCGAAATTTTCAACAAAAAAATAAAAGTATTTATTGTTCATCATGAAACTATTTATATAGGAAGGAACATGTTTGCTCCTAGGCCTACATTTTATGCTGTCTGCGAGATTGTCTAAGAAAGTCGCTGTCTGCACTATCATAGTTATTTTATTTGCATGTACTAAATCCAAAAGTGCTTTATAACAAAAGTATAGAATGTGAACAACATAGAGATTATGGCTGTTTAGTGTCTGCATGTGACATGTAAAAGGGTTCTTGATCAAGCCATTGTAGGAAACTAGAATGCAAAATCTAGGAGCCATGCATTTTATTAGTTGTAACATTGCTGATGGTTTTGTTGATTCCTTTGAAGGTCAATGATTGCTCACGTGCTTTATTAGTTGTAGCATAATTAGAAAGCACGGGCGTCTCTTTGCTTTCTCCTATCCGCTGATGCCTTCAGCAGACGGTGTGCATCACGTGCCGCACTTTTACTGACTGAAGTCGGTCTTGGTCAAGACACGGATCCTTTTTAATTTGTTGGCTCATTTTTCTATAAATCGGATGATTTCCTTAGCCGATGATATATGCTACGTATCACTTTTTAATATCGCGAAAAATTTTAGTATCAACAATATATATAGAGTGTGGCTAGGGTGCTATTATAAGGACGTTCGTGTTTATAAGTTATTTTTTATGTTGCAACTTTCGAATCGACGATCAACTTCATTAGACTTTTTTTTTTCAATAATTTTAATAATTTATAATTTAATAAATAATTCTATTAAAAATAAATTTAGTAAAATATATATATATATTTTTATTTACACCCGTTAAATGTAGATTACAATGTAAAAGACGGATTGGATTAAAATAATTTAAGGAGGTATATTTTCATTTACAGATCATACTCATTACTTTATTGTACAGTACCGATACACAATACCGGTATACATAATTAATGTACATATGTATGTATAATATTATGTATACATATATATATATATAATGTATACATAATGTATCGGTACCGGTACATTACATTATACCGGTACCGATACATTATGTACCGGTACATAATGTAATGTACCGGTACATAATGTATCGGTACGGTAATACAATATTACCGGTAATTACATTATGTACGGTACATTACATTATGTACGGTACCGGTACATTGTTACCGGTACTGTACAATAAAAGTAATGAAAGAGTATGATCTGTAAAATGGAGTGAAATATCACCTCCTAAATGCATTTTAATTCAAGCCGTCCTTTTACATGTGACTACACCCTTAAGGGGTGTACCAATAGATTTTTTTTTTTTTGCTACTCAGCTGAGATAATTTTTTTAAAAAAACATATGGTAAACATCACCTTCTTTCAAAGATGTAAATAATTATTCGCTGTCTACTTAAAGTTGGTAAACAATTTTTAGCATTTTAAATAAAATTTTCACACTATACGTAATTAGCAAAAAAAATAAATAAATAAATAAAATAAAATATTTTACTAAATATAATTTTAGGATGATTATTTGTGTAATTATAAAATTTTTAAAGGGTATTTTGAGAAAAAAATTCCAACCATGGCCTCCTCCTCCTCCCCACTCGTCCTCTTCCATTTCGCCCCGGTCCGGTTCGCCGCCGCTCCGGTCCACCTCCCACTCCGGTTCACCTCCCCGAACCGCTCCTCCTCCTCCTCTGGCGCTGGCTCCGCCGCTCGCCGGAACCCTAACTGGCCGGTGTCCGCCGCAGCCGCCGGCGGCGGCGGTGTCTTCGGTCGTCCGCTCATCTCCCCCACCGACCAGTGGGGCACATGGGCCGCCGTCTTCGCCGCCGCCGCCTTCGGGATCTGGTCCTCCTCTTTCTCCCTCCCCTCAAATTTGTGATTCTTCCCCTCTCATTGTAACTGCATTCCTGTGCTCTCAATATTTAGAATGTAATTTCTTTCAATTTTAAAAATCCTCTTTTTCACCTTTTTTTTTTTTTTTTTTTTTTTTTTTTTTTTTTTTTTTTTTTTTTTACGGTGTTAATGGAGAGATAAAATGTGCAAATTATTCTTACTTATTTTATAAAAAAAATTTTTAATTTTTAATATATATCTATGTTGAATTTTTGAGTGGGTAAAATATAAATTTTTGAAAATTTTAGTCTAGTCACTATTCATATGCTATCTAATGTACTTTTAAAGATTTTAAAGTTATATTAATATTTCTGGAGAACTGGAATACTTTTGTTGATTTTATAAAATTCTTTCAAATATTTCTATTTTTTTTCTTAGGGATTAGTAATGAGATTGGGCTTTATAAGGGTATTTTGGTAAATTCATAATAAATTTGAAAATTTTGAATGGTGGTAAAAAGTAAATAAGTGAAAGTCTTCTATAAACATATAGAAATTATCTAAATTGTAGACCATTTTGAGTTTGGCTACCCCGCCTTTCTAATTTTTTATTTTATTGCGGAATCTTTCAATTTTTTTTGTTTTGATTCAGTCAACGATATTTTGACTTTCATGATGAATTTACAATTGCGATTGTTCATACATTGTCCTATAAAAAGTTATCTATGTGGATCGTAAATACTCACTAACTTTCTCAAAAGCACATTATGATATGAAGTACACTCACCGTACTTAAGGACTCGAATATAACGCTTACGGATTTCGACCTGATTCAATCCATCTGAACGTTAGGTTTATTTTTGGACCTTTTGCAGTTAAGTCTGTTGTGAACCACAGCTCCACTCAACTTATTAGTCTTCCGAATCTATTATCACGGAGCAGAAAATAAAACTTATTTTAGCCAATAATAAATAACCAACAGTCTATACTGAGGTTCACCGTCAAGATTGCTTAACGTTTTCTTAGATCAAACTAAGGATTTTCTAAGTTCCTTAATTGAGCCACACATAGGAATGAACACTTTTTGTTATTCAGAAAAATGATTTAAAATTAACTCTGAGCTCTGTTAATAGCATCACCCTTCTTTTCTGCGGGTTTTGAGTAGGTCGGAGAGGACCAAGCTCGGGAGCACGTTGAGTGGCGCACTGGTGAGCACGCTGGTAGGCCTGGCGGCTAGCAGTGCTGGGATCATCCCCGCCAACGCTACGACATACGGAGTGGTGTTGGAGTATTTGCTGCCATTGGCCGTTCCCTTGCTCCTCTTCAATGCCAACCTTCGTCGGGTGGTCAGGTCCACCGATACCATGCTCTTGGCCTTTCTGATCGGATCAGGTAACTTTCAATAGGGATGTAGCATCCCAATAGTTCCACATCAGATGAAAAATAAAAAATCTTGATTAGGAATATAAGAGGCCACACACACCTAGTAATAATAACTAGGTGTAAGTATTTTGAGCTGGTGGTTTAGGCTTAACGAGTTATTATTGTTAGCTAATTGAGTCGTTACATAATATTTATGAATAGCCCCCGTACTATTCCAATATTGTGACTTAGGTACTCATACTTAATCCCGCAAACACTAGTGTCTATTTGGTCTTATGCTTCTGCTTTGGTGAAAACTAGAAGACTTAGGCCTAGTTTGGTAATATGGTGACCAAAAGCATCATTTTTATACTATAAATGACACGAGAAATCTAAAAGCGCTTTTAATCTTTCTTTTGTTTATATAATAAAATTGCAGTTGCAACCACCACATGAAAAAATGTGGCTACATGCATCTCCGGTGGCGATTGCGACTGCAATTTTAGAGCATAAAAGAAGGAAAGATCATAAGCGCTTTTAGATTTTGTTCGTCTTTTATAGTATAAAAATAGTGCTTTTAGCCACAATATTACCAAACTAGGTCTTATTGACAGCAGCACTATGAATTAATATTATGTCAATAGAGTAAGTTCTTCTTTCAGTTGTGCCCTTAACTCTATTCCATTAACTTTTTGTTGAGCATGTGAGGTTTCACTGATTTGGTAGGAACTCTTTCAGATGACAATTGAATACTCCTTTTCTGCATGTTGTTTATTCAATTAGTGTAACTTCGTGTTGACGAGTAAATGTGAGATCAATAGATGCATTAGCTTTTAGCGCTCTGATCTTATTTTTCTTCTGAAAACCTGAAATACTGTTCACCAATTGCATCTTGTGTTTTGTCTCTATTTTCTACCGCTGTTGTGGTTTTCTTTCACCCTCATTTCTAGCATTAATTTTACGTTGATCGCAATTTTCTGGCGTTCTATTTCATCGTTGTCTGAAATTAGATCCTTTGTATGACAGTTGCAACAGTAATCGGCACGGCTGTCGCGTATTCATTGATTCCCATGAGATCGCTCGGACAAGACAGTTGGAAGATTGCAGCAGCACTCATGAGTAGTTACATCGGAGGAAGTAAGATCAAAAGTTTTCTATTATTATCGCTTCTTAAAAGTTTGTGGATCGTAAGCACTAGCAAATTATTCCGAAAAACATGTATTGTTAGAAATGACGCACCTATCACACTTAAGAGCTCAGCCACAGTGTTCCCATCTTAACGTCAGGTCTATTGATGATTCTCTTGTCGTTAAGTCTCTTATGGACCGCAACCCCACTCAACTCATTAGTTTTCTGGACCTGTTGTTACGGGGCAAAAAGTTGCACCTATTTTAGCTGATAACAAAGTTGTCCATAACTCTCTCTCTCTCTCTCTTTGTCGCATTGTGCTAACCAAATAAACTGTGCATCGCGGTTACTGGAAATTGAGATCTTAGGGTCAAAAACAGCCAAAATTAACTGATACCCAAATTTGTTTTAGTCCCATCATCTTGTACCAGTGTTTTTGTCAGATTTTGTACAACATTGTTAAGGGTAATGATATCCTCGATCTTTCTCATTACTCCAATTATCTGGAATTAAGAAATGGTTATTAAAGATAGAATTGACTAGTAGTAAAATAATAGATCAAACATCAAGAAATTTAGTTCTATTCACATCATTCTTTCCAGAAAATCTGTAAAAGCCATTCCTACTTTTAGACAGATTAACTGAAATTGGCTTCAGACCCTTGTTGCTGACCGGAATTTGCTGCAAGTTTAAAGCTGAGATGTGTTGACTTTGTTTACGACATTTTATCCGAGTGAGTAGGATTGTATTCGTTCGCTTACAATTCTGTAAATATGCCACATTTTGGTGATCTCAAATCGACTAATTTTGTCTCATCCTCTTGCTTTTTTAATTCTAGCCGTCAATTACGTTGCTGTCTCAGAAGCTCTCAGTGTTTCTCCATCAGTTTTAGCGGCAGGGGTGGCTGTCGACAATGTCATCTGTGCAGTATATTTCGCATTACTTTTTGCTTTAGCATCTAAAATACCACCAGAAGCTACAACTTCCACCGAAGGTGTGTTTTCCTTACTCAATTTCCGTCGTGTTTCAACAGTTAGGATCAAAAATGATATCGTCGTATTACATTGTATCGCAGAAATTGTAAACATGTAATATAATAGATACTATGAACACTTGAGCAGGTGTTCAACTGGATTCTGAATCTAAAAGAGAAAACAAGTTACCTGTACTACAAAGTGCGACGGCAATCGCTATATCCTTCGGAATCTGCAAAGTAGCTGCATATATAACTAATAAATTGGGTATTCAGGGAGGGATTCTCCCCTGTGTTACAGCTATTGTGGTCGCCATGGCGACCTTGTTTCCTTCGCAAATCGGAACCCTCGCACCTGCTGGTGAGGCCATGGCTTTGATTCTTATGCAGGTAAAGATTCCTCTCGACGCCAACTTATTCTCTACACATGTTCATGCACGCACACTCACAATCAAACAAAAGGCTTACGCAGACGCAAACACCAATGCGCAGATGCACACGCATTATGCATTGCATATTGATTTCTAAAACATGGTTAGTGTCGGTAAAAAGAGTGATTCCAAGTTACTTTACGAAAACTAGCAAAGGTCGAAAGCATAATGTCTATATCGGATTTGCGAAGTGATTTTAGTTAGTAGCAGGTTTTCTTCGCGGTGGTGGGAGCAAACGGTAGCATTTCAAACGCGCTCACGACAGCGCCTAGTATCTTCTTATTCGCGTCGGTGCAAGTGCTGGTCCATCTTATAGTGATTCTAGGAGTCGGACGGCTCCTTCAGTTCGATCTCAAGTTACTTCTCATAGCTTCCAATGCCAACATTGGCGGCCCGACGACCGCTTGTGCAATGGCGACCGCCAAAGGGTGGAGTTCCATGATCATTCCGGGGCTCCTCGCAGGCATCTTCGGAATCGCCATCGCGACATTTCTGGGAATAGGGTTTGGATTGTTTGTTCTGAGACATATGTAATGATTCGCGAATTTGGTTGCTGATAGAGAATTTGTGTATTCCTATTGAAATATCATCTTGTAATGTAATGCCATAGCTTATTTGTGCATGGAACTTCACTGTTTGGCGGGTATCCGGAATACCTACCTACTGCACTATAGATTAATCTTTAGAGCTAGGCTCCTATGCTTTTGAAAGTACGAAAGTTTTCGTGCTTGCAAGTTGTTTTTAATAATAGAGCATTCGATTTGCCAATCGGTTTCTTGATCTATATTGTTGAAACTATCTAGAAATTAAATTTTTTAATTTTATTTGTCTAGTCAACGAGTAGTTTTAAAATAAACTGCTGAAAATAAAGATCTAAAAAAAAATTAATGGTAAAAGATTCAAATTTTAAATTTTTTTTTATATTAAGTAGAATTTTTTATTAATGTTTTATTTAATTTGAATTATTTTTCATTATTGAATTTACAAACGTACCATTTCGGTCGTTAAAAGAGTAATTTTTGAGATTTTTTTATTACTTGGTAAATGATGCCAAAAACATTATAAAATTTAGTTTTTAAATAGTTCTAATAACGTAAATCATATCTAACGAAATCGATCATTGAATCGAATGTTTCATCATCAAAAATAACTTACAAGTACGAAAACCTCTGTACTTGTCTAACTTCTCGCTCTAACAGGCATAATCAAACACTTCCATCTTACATAAAAGTGTAAGATTTTATTATTTTTTGTAACTTTATTTCAACTTGAAATTATTATATTTCCCTTTAAAGAGGAATTCAAGTGGTCAAATTAAATTGCTCTGTCACCATGGACTGAGGTTTGATCCCATGCTTTTCCCATTTCAGAAAATGGGTGATTTGATTTGACCTCAAAAATGACTAAAATACACTTTATTTAAAATTTATTATTATATTTTACCAATCTTTATACTTTATTTAAGATTTATTTTTATTTTACTATTTTATACTATTTTCTTCTCTACCAGATATCATCACAAAATTTTTTTTTCTCCCCAATTTTTACAGTTTTGGACAAAATTTAAGAACTTTATTAAGACACACGAATTATATAATAAAAAAAAACATAAAATAAATTTTTATAATAAACTCATTAAAAATTTCTATTTAATTATTTTTAATGTCAAAATGAGCAGAATATATACTTTGCTACTTTTAACCAGTATTTTCAATAACCTTTATATAAAATTACAGCTTTATTGCTTATAGTGTAGAAATTTTTTTTTTTAAAAAAAAAAAGAATAATTGAGTAATGCCTTTGAAAAAATAAAATAGTACAATAGAGAAAGTGACCAAAAATAAAAAAAAATTTAAAAAAAAAAATCAATCATCCTTTTTACAAAGGTTTTACATCTCAGCTCCTCTCAAACACAGCTCTCTTCCAGGTAATGCAATGCCCAAAGCCAACAAACAATATTAGCAATCCAAACTGAAATCTACTCCCCCCCTCATAAATACCATGATAAAAGGGAAAAAAAAAAGAAAAAAAAGAGAAGAATTTGATACAAAAAACAAGAAAGTTAAGCACCATCACCAACATGAGAGAAACTCGATACCGCTCCCGGTGACGGTGATGGTTTGTCGAAGGAAGCCCGGAGAAGAACAACGATTCGCTGTATCTCGTTCGCGCTCATCCGTCGTAACCACCCTGTTAGTCCCACATAGAAAGATTATTGAGAAAATAAAAGAACATATGTTGAACCAAGAATTAAGCTACTATATTATCAACAGTATCAAGTAATTGGTGCTATTAGATTTTCGATCCTTAAATGAAGAGATGTACAATTTAGTGGGTGGTTGGTGTAGTAGCTGGACTCGTCGAACCAGCTCGCTGATATTAATAATTCTCAACTTACATTTTTCCTCATTCTGTTCAAGTTATTATTGATCATACTAAACAAGATTAGGGTTTGAAATCACTACTCACACAAATCACAGAGCTGCTGAATCTCGGAATTCGTGCTCCGTTCCGATTTGTGTCTGTTCTACGAGATTCTGCTCCTCGTGTGTTTCTTCATCTTCGGATTCTTCGTAATCGGAGTCTTCTGGAGACCCTACGGTACTATTTGGCGGCTTGTCGCCGGCATTGATGAGATTCTTAAACCACGCACCCGCGAAAAGTGGGTCCGCGCTACTTGAATTGCTAGGGTTCTCTTCTGTCGCAGGCGTAGTATTTGAAGATGAGCCAGTGAAGAATCTGTAGGCCACTTTGCCGACATTTAGAATTTCTTCTTTGGCTTGTCTAAACTGCGCTCAAAATAGAGAAAACAATGAATTGCTAGCTCAACTAAATCGAAGAAGCAATTTTCAAATAGATGATGATGCATGAAGCATAATGTATGATAAATTTGTTTCTTGGATACCTAAAAATGGATCAATTTCCTGGAAATTTTGAGCTGGAAGTATGTAAGAACAAATATTATTGAGTAAAAAAAAAGAAAAAAAAAAAAAAAAAAGGAAGAAAAAAAAGCGCATAGCAACTGAAGGTTTTGTAGCAACTGATTTATAATCGACACCAATGTCAGCGCCATGAGCATAAAGTGGGACATGAACATCTGTTACTGAATTTATTTTCCAAGAGCCTATGTTATTGACGACTCAATCTCCATCACACAATCAGTTGTATCTATGCGAAAATTCAAGTTTAAAAACTACATAGGACAAAAGCTAATTCTGAGCAGAAAACAAATAAAGGGATGGGCGTGCCGAAATAAGTCAGAAATAAGCAAAGAAGCTGAAGAGCAAACCAACCTTTGTCGCTGTAGTTTCTGCCACCTCCATTGCCGCATCACCAGCATTGGCAAAGCGATTAACCCAACCTGTGATGTTGCAACGCATGGTGTTATAAACAGTAAAACAATTTCCCAGCAGCATAGAGTATGCTTCTATCTAACTGACAAATATAAGAGAACAGCAAAAACACCAAACGGGAATAGAAATGAATCACCTTTCACAGTCACCCTTGGTAATAAGTGCTCATCTAATCACAAACTCTGCTACTTCAAGAGCATACTCCGATCAAATAACTTTCCTAATAGGAACGTCAACAATGGTAACTGATGAAGACGGGAGAATATGTATAGGGCATAAATCTATCTTCAATTCATTTTTGTATTTGTTTGCACTCATTGAACCCATTCACTTCATATATCCAGCCTTAAATTATCTATCCTGCATCCCCCTTTGTATTCCCACTGTTTTTACATACTACTTGACTCAAGGTACTGAAGATGCTAAATTTCTCGGCAATCAATATTTATGAAAATTCATCTTTTCTCCCACTCCTGACAGCGCACTAGATAACTTTGGTCATAGTCCAACTTAAGGCCTCCAGCTTTGTCATTATTGTTTGAACTATTGATTACTGCATTACATAAATCTTTCGAAAGAAAAAACAGTAACAATGGCATAAAATAAGTCAAAAGGCACTTCTGCTCCATCCATAGTCCAGACCTTGTAAAGTAGTAGTTACAAAGAAAGATAGGGAAACCTATTTATTACTTTTAAAGCTTCCAAAAGCTAAAAGACAATGCAAACTAGTCAGGGGCCCATCAAATAAATAAAACAATTGAAAAAAAGAGGCACTTAAAGCATTAACTTCAAGAGAAAATTACTCTACAAAAACAAAAGGAGAATATGCATTACCAGGAAGCTTAGGCACATCAAGCCTCTCGCAGAAAGCATCACAGAAGTGATTGCAGTTTCTAGATAGAAGGTCGTACGAGTTCCCAGGCCATTCTCTGCTAAGTTCTCTCAATATTTGATTTACTGTGAAAATGGAACAGCTTGTGTTGCCGAGTACAATGGACTCGCGAAAGGTATACATAGGATTCTCTCTCGGTGGACAACTAAAAACTCCGCTACCGTAGTCGCAGTATCCAAAAGACCATTCTTCATCTCCGTAGACCTGCCAATACAGATTAACAAGATATGTACTAAAAGTAATTAAAACTTAGAATATTACTGCACGGAAAAGTAAAAAGCTTCATAATTCATGAACAATTCAATAAGGACACCTGTTGAGAACGTAGAAAATAGAACTTGACGGTTGAAAGTATTAAGATTTAAACAGTTTTAGCTGAATTTTCTACAGCGGTGGTCAAGATTATACAGTTGAATAAACTACACAACATGACAAGATCAAAAATAAGTTAAGATAATATCAAGGCAAATCCAAAACACTAATATGAAAGGTCTTTAACTGTAGCCATAGCACAAGTATTTCAGCCTTTTCACCAATTCTGTATATACCTTTGTCTGCATGCGTGTCTTTAGTTGTTTTACCTTAGTTAAGATGTTTCATGACTCTTTATGACTTTCTAGTGTTCCCCATATACCGATGTGAAATCTACAAACAATGGAATAAACTTCCTCCCACACAAAACTCATTAAATTTCTTAACGCTTTTCTTGCTAACTTTTAGAGCCTCAAAATGCAATCATTACAATCGCTTCCATAGAGAAATTCATTTCATAATTTGTTTCTGGCAAATTGTGACCAACTTTCCCATAAACTGTCAACCTTGATGACCAACTTGCATGCCAACCGATTTTCTTCTCAACATTATCATTTACTATGTAATCTCCAGAAGAAAAAAACGCACACGAGTTCTTTCCATATAACCTAATGATCCGCAGTAGAAATCAGTACGATAATAGAGTACATGAATGAGACACAAACTGGCAAGAGCCAACATCAACGATTTCCATCAATATTTGATATGACACCCCAATAGTCCCACATCAAATAGAAAAGGAATTATGATTGGGTATATAAGGACTAAGGACTCTAATACTGATAACTGAGTTTAGACATTTTGGGGCAGTGGTTTGGGTCTAATGAGTTATTAGTGTTACCAGGATGGGCCGTCACATTTGCAGAAAACTGCTACCATAGCAGGGTCTATGGAGGGCAAGATGCATGCAGAGTCTCATCACGATTACCGGAAAGGCCATTGATGTGGATCAAATCTACTTTAGTCGCAACGCAAGTGTACTGCATTGATCCACAAATTTCACCATAAAGTAACAGAATTTGATAAAGATTACCTATTTTTGAGACTACAAGTACACCGCAAAGATCTTGGGCTCCACCAATTACAGCACACAAAGCTCTAATTTCATCAACCAACAACAAAATTTCCCATCACAATATGTCCCAAACTTCGACTTCATTTCCCCTTATAACACATAAAAAGAATTAGATACGTAGAAATCGGCTCCAACCAATCTCAAATTTCACTGTAAACGAATGAAATTTGTGGGACTATTACTACACTATTTTGATCTTTGATCTGGGTTCCGCACAACGCAGCACATACAGCTCTCATTTCAACCAAAAATCATACCTTTTCCATTTCCAACCACATATCCTTCCAAAAAAATCCAATAAACTGCTCTTAAAACACTGAGAATGAAGCAAACATCATGGGAACGATTGGAGCTTAATGAAGAGTAGCAATTTTTGGGCCAATTTCGGGACTGATACTATACAGCATTGATCTGTGGTTCCTCGGAATAAAAAATCGTGTTATTCTCATCACTAATCGCCCTAAATCTCAAATCCCGCAACAGAAGAACAGAAAAAATGCTAAACCTAGAATCCACCTGCACGGCGCTGTGGAAGATGCCGCCGAGCCCAATGGCGTCCTTGAAGACGCGGTTGATCTGGAGAATGGTGTTGTTCGTCTTCTCCGATTCACTGTTGGTGACATCGTACACGTGCACCACCACCTCATTCATCCTCCTCCTCCTCCCCCTACCCCCCTCTCTCTCTCTACACCACTACTACTCAATGATTCGTCTCTCTCTCTTTCTAGGTCTTAGGGTTTCGCCTCCGAGGGCGCTCGAGGACGACGACGAAGAAGAAGAAGAAGAAGAGGGGGGAGAGTGTGATTGTGCGCCGAAGAGGCCCCAAAAATTCGACACCGTAACGGCGTTACGACGGGGAGTTTGGGGGCTGTGGGGGAGTTACGACTTACGATTCCTTTCCGTTACTTTCCGTTATGTTCGGTTAGTTTATTGTGGGATGTGCTTGTTTACGTGCACGCAACATTACTATTTGATGACATAGCAATGCCATCGTTACATCTAAATATTAATAAATAAATTTTAAATATTATTATTAAATTCTAAGTCGTGACACGTTGTTTTCTGAGAGATCATTTATTTTATAATTATTTTATCTTTAACATATTTAATTCTCTTGATATTTTGTATCTAGTCGCTGCTCAATATATTATAGTCGGATTAAAAAATTTAATCCTATTATATATATATATATATATATATATATATATATATATATATATATATATATATATATATAAGGTTAAATTTATCATACCTAAAATTATTTCTATTTGTCTTGTTGACAGTTTTACTGGTTAGGCTTAAATATAAATTTTACGGTCTCATCTAAAAAACGAAGAAATGTATTTCAACGTGCTTCCACCCTAAATCTTTTTGGCTCAATAATATTAGATGGCTATGGACCGTATTTAACACAGGTGGCAAAAAAATTTAATGGTTGATATTTGCGATCCTAAATTTAAAATTTAGTTGTTTCATATTTTCAGCTAAATTTATTTTAAAAATAATAAAACGGATAGCATGTTATATTTCTCTCAAAAAAAAAAAAATAATATTAGATAGTTCTCAACAACACGGGTCAGGCCTTAAACCTGAGCGAAGCTGGGCCTTCTTTTGGGCTAGGTTAAAGAGACAATTCTAGGCTCAGTATGCCGCAAAATTTTTTATGCTGTTTTAGGTCGATAACCAATACAAAATGACCTTTGTCCGGTCGGTCGTGTCAGGTCAGGTTGGATCAAGTCAGGTTGAATGGGAGAGTCTCGGGCACGGATAATCAAAGAAATTGAAATCTCAAATTTTTATTGAGTATTTTTTTAGTATTAATCCAGATGGGCAGAACGAAACAAATTTCATTGTGTAATTTGACAATGAATAATTTTATGTCGTGTTTGATTAAGCCTCTTTTTTTTTTTTTCATCCAGAAATCGAAATGGAAATTGACGAATTTGTTTGTAGGTGTTCGGTATGCGAAAGTCTCATTCCAATTCTGATTCCCAGATGGATGAGAATCTCTCAATCGTCCATTTTTTTCAATTCTGCGTAAGAGGCTGGATTGAAAATTTAATTCCGACGAAAAAAATATACTTTACAAAAATATCTCAATTATATTTTATATTTTTTTATTTAAAATTTATTTTTTTTACTTTAATTTTTAATTAAAATTTAAATTTAAATTTAAATTTTAAAATTTAAATTCTAGATTTTGATTTAAATATTAAATTAAAGTATAAATTTAATTAAATATTTTGAATTTGATTTATAAATTTAAATTTAAATTTAAATTTAATTGTGAGTTTGAATTTGAATCAAAACAAAAAATTAGTTTTATATTTTGAATTGTCTACTCAATTTTAAATTTAAAATTTTTAAAAAATTGACATTAAAAATCTTGGTTTATCATTTCAATATTTTGATGTAAATTTTTAATATTTTAATTTTAGTTTGAATTTAAATTATAAATTTAATTTTATATTTTGAGGTGCAAACTTAATTTTAACTTATTTTTATATTTTATATTTTAATTATTTTTTGATAATAAAAAAAATTTAAATATTGAAAATAAAAATAAGTCAAATTGTTATCTTCAACCAAACATATTGAGAGATTTTATCGTCCTATTTTTTATTCCCATCAATTTCAATTTTCATTCCGATTCTATTTTCAATTTTAAACCAAACGCATTCTTAATGTATTTTCTTCTAAATTTACAAAATATGACTAAGTAGTGCACCATTGCATTTATCATCTTGATCCTTAGCTCTCTATTGTTTTTAAAATAAAAATAATAAATTAGTAGGGGTGCCAACGAGCCGAACACGAGCGAGCTAGAGTCAGCTCGTGTTCGGCTCGTTTAATAAACGAGCCGAACACGAGCTGGCTCGTTTAAATATTGAGCTAAAAAATAAACGAGCCGAACACGAGCTGGCTCGCGAACAACAAGTTTGATTTTCATTCCTATTATTATATGTAAAACTGAAAAAAAAAAAAAAATAAAAAAATTTATAAAAAATTAATATATTTAAAATAAATATATATATATATATATATATATATATATATTCGAGCCGTTATCGAGCCGAACACGAGCGAGTTCGGCTCGTTTATTAAACGAGCTGAAAAATTCGACTCGTGTTCGGCTTGTTTACTAAACGAGCGATTCGATCTCAAACTCATTTCGAGCCGAACACGAGCTGGCTCGCGAACAGCGAGCTGAATTGCCACCCCTATAAATTAGTGGGTGAGCACACATATAATAATTACTCATTTAAAGTGGACACCTAAGCTCTAATCTTGTTTTTTATTGCAATAGTACATGCTTTGTATTTAGCTACTTTTAAATGGTGGACCATAATTGCTCTTTTACATTTTATTAAGGACAATGCTCATAAAAGCTTACATTATTGTTGCAACCACTTCTTGATAAAAAGGTAGCCATTACATTAAGATTCCCTTTTTCAAGAGAATTTTCACTGACAAACAAGTAGATTGTGCAATTCACAGATAATTTATTATTTTTGTAAATCTTACAAATATATATAAAATTTACGTTAAATTACAGAAAATTTTTCTGTAATATTCTGTTTTTTCACTTTGCCCCCTGTCTTTTAAAAACATACATTTTGTCCTCTCGTAATTACCGAAATATGTATTTACCCCCGCCGTCACCATTCCGTGAGTGAATCGTCAATTTTTTAAAAAATATTATTAGATATACCCAAAATACCCTTAAAAAATGGCAGGAAATAAGCTAAAACTCATTCTCTCCAATATAAGGTAAGGATATTTTCGTCAATTTACCTCATCCGTTAACGCCGTTGCCCCTAAAGACAATTCGATAATTACGAGGGAGCAAAATGTAGGCTTTTAAAAGACAGAGGGGTAAAGTGAAAAAGCGGAATATTACAAAAAAATTTCTGTAATTTAGCATAAAATTTATTCATAAAATTTTAAATAGTCATCATTCTTATCCATATTCGTCTGCAGGCGGACGAATATACAGATTGCCTACAATATAGTTTATTATTATTATTATTATTATTATTATTTTTATACTTTTCAAATATATATATATATATATATATATATATATATATATATATATATATATATATATATATATATAATTTTTAAATATTTTTAATCTGATCTGCTCATTTTGATATTTTATCTTTCTAATTGATCATAAAATCTTTCTTTCGATGTGTTGCTAGAAATATAACTTATAATTTAAGCATTATAACATACAAGAGACAATAATAATAATAATAAAAAAGACATTGGAAGAAATAATTTAATATTCATAATTTAATATTCATAAGTTAGAGTTTTAGAATGAATTAAATAAGAAAATTATTTCTTATTATTTTTAATTTTATTTATAAATTATATATGGAAAATTGTCTAAAATATTCATAATTTAATGATTTTTCACTCATTTTACCAATAATAATTTTGGATAAATAAAATAGTATATATATACCTGTAAATTTATGAGTAATCCATCAATACCTACATGAAACCTATTTATCTATCACCAATTATAGTTATTTTAATCTTATCAAATGCTTTGAATAAGTGCTAAATTAAATTATACACCAACCAACATGCACATGAGTGGGGCTTCTACTTTTTTCACTTTTTAGTAGATGAGCTCATATGCTAAGTGGGGTTTGCCTAACAACCCCCAACTTTATTTTTTTTATTTTCAGAGAGAAAAAATTAATATATTATTTTAATATAAACAAATATTGTTTTATATTATTTAATAAAAATATTTTTTATTATATCAAATACGCATACGTATGAAATATAAAATATATAAATAACATTCTTTAATAATTTATGCCATTAGAGAAAAATAATAATTTTTTATTATTTAACAAATTTATGATATATATCTTATATTTTATCGATCTCATGATAAAATAAATTTTACTAATTATTTCAATATAATTAGTGAAAAAAATTTTGTCTTTGAATAAATAAAATATATATCGTAAATCCCATTCGAGGTGTATAAAAAGTATTGATCATAAATATGAGATAATATTTTATATACTCCTTAATATTTCTAAAATATTTTATTTAATCTAAATTTTAAAATATACCCTTGGTATATTTTTCCGTCATTCAAATATAACACACTGTTAGTATCCGTTAACTTATTTCGAATTAAATTTTTATCAAAGTTAAAAAGATTTAAAATATCTATTTTAATCTCTAACTTAAGAGCAAATAAAAAAATTAATGATGATAAAAAAAGTATTTAAAAAAGTAAAAAAAAAATTAAAATATTTCTTTTGTTAAGGCGAATAAAAAAAATTGGTAAGTATAGAAGGAAATATTTAAAATGGTAAAATAATAATTTTATAGAAATAAGGATAATTGCAGAATCTAATTCTAAGGATATATTTTTTAAAAAAAAATTTGAAACAGTACGAATAAATAAGAAAGATAGAAATTTTTTAGAAATATATAAACAACTGTCTTTATAGGCCTTCCCTGCTGCATCGCGCACAGGGGCACCCGCACGCACGCACCGTGCATGGGAGCCGCGCCGCCGCCCTGGGCACCTACATCATTTCTTTGAGCATTTTCTTACCGTTCTACAAAAAATCTTAATTGATTAAATAATGAATTAATCAATCTGGAGCACGAGGTCGAGGAGGGAGGCGTAGAGACGACACTTGGGGGAGTAGAACTCCACCACCGTCGCCTCCTTCCCGCTCGCCAGCGCCGCCGCGAGGGCCCGGTGCTCCGCCTCCCCCTGCTCGAGGATCAGCCTAGCGTGCCCTGCGCCAGGAGCGAGCGCCCGTCGCTGCATGTTGCCGCGCCTAGCCGCGCGGGCCCGAGCGGCGACTACGCTGAGGATCGCCGGGGGCTCCCGACGACGGCGGTGGCGGTAGCACTCGGCCTCGGAGCGATCGGGAGAAAAAAGGGTTGAAGGATATTTTCGGTACATTAAGGATGAAATTGACGGCCTCACTAACAAAATACTTACGGCGGGAGTGTAAATGCACAATTCTAGAATTATGAGAGAGCAAAATGTAGAATTTTGAAAAACAGGAAAATAAAATAAAAAAACGGTATATTATAAAAAAAAAATTGTAATTTAGCCAACATTTTTTATAAATTTTTATGCAGAAGTGGGGAGTGGGAAACCTCATAAGCGTGCACGCAACATATACATATATAGTGGGGTTTAGGGGTGGGAGAGGAGTTTGAACTTTTCTCAGAGTGTGTGTGGGTCTCCCAACTTTGAATGTGCACATGTGATTGCCCAAAGTTAATCCAATATATATATATATATATATGATCATAATATAAATATTAAAAATATTAATTTTTTTATAATTTAAAATTTTCAATAATAATAAAAAAGTATTGTTTAGATTTAGATCGTTGCAACTGCATTATAATTATAACTATATACAAATTTAAATTCGATATTTATTTTAATATATTTGAATTCAACTCCCAGTGTTGTAACATAAAAATTTATTACCATTCACCTAGATTTGGAGGTCAATAAATATCTAATACAACTTATTAGTTAAGATTAATTATTAGTTTTAAAAACTCAAATTATAAAAAATAAATAATTTATTTATTTAGAATATACAGACACAAAATCTCGATTCAGTTCGACGTGTCGTCGCAAGTCTGGATGCAGATCTCTTACGGCCAATAGTTTACAACTATTTTTAGATATAAAGATCTCATTGTCTTTTAAAAAATATATAATAATAATAATAAAAATTAGGTTACTATACTATTAATAATAGTAATTTATTAGTACTATTAAATTTTCGGTTCTTGAATAATATGATGCGTGGTTAGGATGATAGTAGTTCTAAAAAATTAAATGAATGATTAGTGAAATAATATAATTTAAGAGATGAAAATAATCAAAGATGTAAATTTAATGATGAAAAATTTAATAGTACTTAATATTTGGTGTTATTGATAATATAGCAGCAGAGCTCAAAATAGTAATGATAATAGTAAGAAGAGTCCAACTTGTGTGCTTTTAAAATACTAAGATTTCCGTTTTCTTAAATTATTTTCGATATTGGAACTTCCGAATGGACGATCGGCTCCGTTACACTTGATCTAAAATATTTGAAATATTTAGAAAATAAATTTTGTGATTTTTGATATTATTTACTTAGTAATCGAAAGGGCTAAAAATCTATGGCTGAAATTAAAAATTTTACAAAATATACTAAAATTTTAGATAAAAAATATTTATCTTATTTTATATAGTATAAAAAAAATTATCAAAATTTTACATGATTGAAATATTTTTATATCGTTAATTTTGCATTATGATATTAAAAAAATTACGAAATTTATTTTCTAAATTTTTTGAATACATTAAATCAAATTTAACGAGTACTACCGTTTATTCAAAAACATCCGTAATTCTAAAAACACATAAATCTAGCTCTAATAAATAAAAAATTAATAAATTTAATTAATGTGAGAAACATTAATATTTCCCAATAAATTCCAATCAATCACTTTGATTTGAAGTAATTGCTTTCACGAGAGGGAATTGCGCCGAGAGTAGGGCACGCTTTCGCCCGTGACATTAGGCGACAGAGCCTCGTACTCACGTGTAATCTTTATTTTTATTTAAAATTTATATATATTTTTAAAATTTACATATAAAAAATTTATTTAATAAATTATTAGACGTAGATAAAATTAGCACGTACTAGATCTAAAAATTTTACGAAAGTTTTATTTTTTTAGAAGTTTTTATTTAAAATTTATTTAAAATTCTTCCTAACGTGTCATCTTTATATTTATTTAAAATTTATATATAATTTTTAAATTTTAATATACAAAATTATTTAATAAATTATTAGATAAAAATAAAACTAGCACGCGTTTCGATCAAGAATTTTCACTAAAAATTTATTTTTTAAAAAAGTTAGAATTCGCTCCAAGCATTTTTAGAATTTGCTTGTTTGCTCTGAAGTATATTTTAAATTTTACCGAAAGTGAAGATCAGGTTAAAACATATTTTCAGATGAACCAGAGTTTATATAATTTTTTATTTTTTTTCTATTTATTTGTATAGTTATAATTTTTTTAAAAAAATTCTATTGTTTATTTAGCAAAAATTAAATAACGTAAAAATTAAAGACGATGGAAATTGATTAATATTTTAAAATTTTATCTTTCTAATTTTTTGTAATGAATCTCACAAATTAACTTAGGTTACAAGTGTGATTTTGGCTGTATTGATTGCATTTTTTGGCGTAGCTCGAGCATTGTTTATCTGTAGAAAAAAAATACTATATGTACATCCCAAAAGAGATATACATCTTACATTTCCATCCATCTAAGATGGAGGTAT
This sequence comes from Tillandsia fasciculata, assembly GCA_029168755.2. Classification (NCBI taxonomy): domain Eukaryota; kingdom Viridiplantae; phylum Streptophyta; class Magnoliopsida; order Poales; family Bromeliaceae; genus Tillandsia; species Tillandsia fasciculata. The sequence goes on from CM054952.1 coordinate 1,723,600, forward strand.
GAAGAGTCACTTCAAGTGAACCTTAAAAGATGGGTACATTTAAGTATACACCTCTTTAGGAGTGTATAAATTACACCCCACCCCATTTTGAGATGGGGTGATTCCACTCGTCACTCGATGCGACGAGTGGAATAATACCCACGCCAGGATTGGGTGGAAAAGAGTGTACACTTAGCATCCCTCGCCAGTAGTAGTGTTATTACATAGAAGTGCTAGTGTGGATCAATCTACTTTGATTCGTTTTTATAGTTTTGAATGGGCGAAAATTTATTTGTACTATTTTGGAGAGTCAGAGTTACGACAACAAAAATATAAAAGATAAAGATACGGTAAACCAAACAACTAAAATAGATATTTACAATTGAAAATCACTTCAATCCTCTTTACTTTCGGTACAACAAATAGGCTAATGAACTGAAGTTCAAACAAAAAGTTTATTTGATAGAAACTCAATGACTTGAAAAGTATAGTTATTTTGATTTTATTAGCATTCGGAGAGAAATCCGTTAAGGTGTTTTAGAAATGTGAATTAGTATACACTACAATAAAATTAGGTTATAAAAATATATTTTTATAACATTTTTATATAAGTGTTCTATTTATATTCCATCTATATTCAAAATTAGATTATAGGGATATATTTTTTGAGACGCATTACAAAAATGTGTCGCTATACACCCTAACGACGGTACATATAGCAACACTAATAATAAATATCAGTATTTTTGCTAGGAACATTTTTTTAAAATTTTAAAAATACTTAAAAGTGTTACTATAGTATAATTTTATTATAATAATATATTCAAATTTTATTTTCGACGAATTAAATAGTAAAAATAATTATATTTTAAATCAAACACAATTTCATCATGTTCCACTTTGCAAATCAAATATTTTTTTTTTTTTTTTTTCTAGAACGTTAAATATACATCATGTTCCACTCAACATATTAATTTTCTGAATCTTAAAAGAAAAAAAAGTATAATTAATTTTACCACTTCTTAAATCCTAAACTCTTTATAAATGCTCCACCTCCATATTAATTAAGTAGTCTCACTCTATCACTCTCCCTTTCCCTATCCTCTTCCCATCCCTTTCCCTATCCTCTTCCCACTAATGGAGTTACAAAGACTCAAATTCCCCTCTCTTCTAGTATCTACTCTCCTCTTCTTTCCTTCTTGTGTTATTAATTATATATATAAATAAATATAATTATATAGCACTTATTTACTAATTATAAATTTCTGCTCAGTTTGTTCTGCTGTGCCTTCTCGCCGCCGTCGCGCCGCCGGAATGCGCGGCCCGCAGAACAAAAAGCGGAGGCGATCAGGGGCAGGCGGTGGCGGTGGCGGAGGCGGAGCTGAGGTACGCGACGGCGACGAGCTGCAGGGCGCACGCGGCGGCGGTGACGGACTTCGGGGCAGTCGGCGACGGGGCGACGTCGAACACGGCCGCCTTCCGGGCGGCGGTGGGGAATCTGAGTCAGTACTCGGCTGCCGGGCGTGGTGGAGGGATGCTTTACGTGCCGGCGGGACGGTGGCTGACTGGCCCGTTCAACCTGACCAGCTCCTTCACCCTCTTCCTCCACCGCGACGCCGTCATCCTCGCCTCCCAGGTAACCAACCTTTTCTGGCCTCTGCTGTCTGTTTGGTGGTATTCAAGACTGTCAAACACTATTATTCAATACTTTTTTAAAAATAATATTTTTTTCTAAAGAAAGGCACCATGCTGAGTGTTGTTACTGACACTATATTATTATAATGAAAATTTATTGATAGAGTGGGATACGGTGTGTATGGAGTTATATCGATACGTACCCAAATATATAATAATATAAAATATTTATTTGTTTAATAATATAATATTTTAATAATTTATTATATAGTTTTTAGGGTTGTATATCTTACACCCCCACCTTATTCTGGGGTGGAGTGAATTTTACTCGTCACTCTATCCTGGATGGGATGAATTCCACTCATCACTCGATGTGACGAGTGGAATAACGCCCACCCCTAGATGGGGTGGGGTGTAGGATGTACATCCCTAAAGTTTTAGGAGTGTACATCTAGCATCTCACTTAGTTTTATTAGAATTTTTTAATTTTATTTAAAAAATTATTTATTAATTTAAAATTTTAAATATATAAATTTACTGTATTATATTGATATTTTATTGATATGATACATCTTTATTTTGTCAAAATATATATATATATATATATATATATATATATATATATATATATATATAAATGAATCTTCACCAATATTTATTCTAAAATATAAAAAACTGTCTGATAAATATATATTTTTTTTCAAATTTTCAAAAAAAAGTATTTTTTTTCTCATATTTTTTAAAATATATATTTATTTTTGTAAAATTTTGAGTTGGTCCATTTAGATTAGAGTCCCGTCGGTACTATTTTGTTTATTTTTTATAATTTATATTAAAAATATTTTTAAAAATAATAAAGTATATCAATAAATTTTTTTTATCACCGTAACTTTTTAAAATAATTTCTTAAATTTATAAAAAGTGAATATATAAATTTTTAAAAAATTTTTAAAAATAAAAAAATAAATATTTACAAAAATAATTTTTGTATTTTAACGTTAAAAAATAAAAGCTTTTGCTGATATGCCCTTAATTAATTCACTACTATTCAAAATTATTAAATTTATCCTTCCAAACTTCAAAATCTATTTGTAAACTTTAGGGTTATGAATATGTTTGAAAGAATTTTTTTTAAAATCAATAAGAATATTTTGATTAACCAGAAGTAGATTAAATATTTTTAAAATTTTAAAGGATTTATTAGATATTATTTCTAAAATTAAACTTGGGCAAAAATATATAAAAGGGTAAATTATATTTTTAATTATCAAACTATGAGATCAGTGATAATTTGTTCCTAAAATTTTAATTTATAGTAATTTTTAATTTGAGCTCTAAATTATTATAATTAAATTTTACAATCCATTTAATTAATTAAATATTAAAGTATTAATTATATAAAATTAATTATTGCTGTATCATTAATTATAATGCAATCGCATTATTCTTATGTTAGCGACACGTCAGCATGCATTCACTTAAGTAAATTGGGTTGCAGGTATTAATTGTAATAATTTAAAATTTTCAAATAAAAAATTATAATAAATTAAAATTTGAGGATTAAATTAAAGTGTCCTATCTGATAGTTTGATAATCAAAAATATAATTTATTTTATATAAAAATGTACTTGTTTATTTTTTAATATTATAATAATCAGAGCACCAGTAATAATAATTTATCGGATTTAAATAATGGGTTCAAAATGTTTAAGTTTAATTTTTATTATTAATGTTCCTGATCTCTTATATATTCAATTATAATTTTATTCTTATCCGACTTAAGATTATTAGGGTATTACATATTTTTTTTGACTAGCTTAAGCTATTAGAAAACACTTCTTATTTTATATAATTTAACGTGTACGTCTTCTGGACTTTCGAAAATACGGAGGTCTCCGTATTTGTAAGTTGTTTTCGATTATGGGAGATCCGATCAGACGATCAGCTTTGTTAGACATGATCTAAATTATTAGAATTATTTAGAAACCAAATTTTATAATTTTTCGACATTATTTACTATATGATCAAAGAGTCTAAAAAATTACTATTTTAACGGTCGATGTTACACGTTTGTAAATTTAACGGCTTTGAACAATCTAACTTAGATGAAATTTTAATAAGAAATTTTACTTAACATCAAAAATAAGATTAATACTTCGGATTAAAAATTTGAGTGTTTTGTTACTATTTTTTATAAAATTTTTATTTTCAGCCGTTCATTTTAGGACTACTCGTTCACTAAAAAAACGAAGTCAAAAAATTATAAAATTTGATTTCTATATAGTTCTAACATTATAAATCAAGTCTAACGGAGCCGATCGCCGAGTTGAATATCCGATCATTCAAAACAATTTAAAAATACGAATATCTTTTTACTTTCGAAAACATAGGAATTTACCTCCAATTTTTGAAAATATAGGAGTTTACCTCCAATTTAACATAATATCAAAATAAAAATTTTTAAATTTAAGTCTGGTCAAACTATAGCAATTATTAATTTTTTATTTTTAAATCTAATTTAACATAATACCTTGCATTTTTTAATTATAATAATTATTTTATATAATTTTATATTTTTAACATATGTTTTTTCTTGTTTCTTCTTCAAAAGTTAGTAGGGACCCCAAAATGAGGCTTTTTAATGTTTTGTTAGTATGTTGGTACTAACAATACAGCGGCCAATAATATTGTCCTCATATATTTTTAATAAATCAGTATTTATTTTATTTATTTTTAATTTAGATTTTATTTAGTGTTGTGTCAGAAAAATATTCACTATTATACTTTGAGGTCCGTTTGGTAATGGATTAAGGTAGAACTAGCTAATCCTGGGATAAGTATAAAGTACGGAACTAGAATAAAAAAGCATTTGGGATGGTTCCAGGGATAAAATATTTTGTGTTTGGTGTGAGAATGGAGAATAAGAAGAATAAATATGTTAGATTGGGGTAATTTACCTTTTTGCCCTCGAGATTTAATATGTGATTAAAATTGTTAAAATTTAATTAGTTTGTTTTAATTAATGGATTAAATCTTTAAAAAAATTAAGATAAAATCAAAATCATAATCAAATTATATTTTTTGAAAATAATATTTAATTTAATATTTTATTTTTTCAAATTAAATTTAAAATTTCAAATATAAAATTTCAACATTTAAAATTTTAAAATTTAAAATTTTATAATATTAATTTGTGATGATAAGAATGTATTGGGAAGAGAGAAAGGAGGTGGGATGAAGGAAAGAGAGAGAGAGGAGAGAGAGGGATTTGTGATGATGAGAGTTTATTGGGAAGAGAGAAAGAAGTGGAGGAGGGATAGTTTGGTAAAAAAAAAAATTATAAAATAATGAATAAGAATTATTGTTCCAGCTTATTCTGCTTGTACTGGAACTAGCTGTACCGGATAATTCCTGATGCGTTTGGTAGAATAAGAGGGATGAACCCCTTATTTCTTGTTCTAGCCCCGAAACAAACGGGTCCTGAAAGATCAGGATAAATTTAAAATAATTTTAAAAATTTTATAATAATTTAAATTATTATTTAAATATTAGAGAAGAAATGATTAAAAGTGTGTTTCAATATTCACTATTATATTTCCAAGATCAGAATACATTTAATAAGAGAAATGATTAAAAGTGAGTTTTTTCCTTATTTAGTTGTCATGTGGATTTATTTTACTAGTCTTATCATTCAGATCATGTCAGAATCAGTCGAAATTTGTTACACACTTTCGACTGTATTTTCATCCGATATAAAGTTATTGGAGTGTCTATGTCTATTATGCACTTAATTACAACTTTATTTTTAATCGATGAGGGATTATTAAAGTATCCATGTCATGTGAGATTTATTTCGCTAGTCTTATCATTCAGACCATGTCAGGATCAGCCGAAATTTGTCACACACTTTCGACTTTATTTGTGTCCGATATGAAATTATTGGAATGCCCATATCTGTTATGTACTTAATTACAACTTCATTTCTAGATGTAACAATTAGTTTACAACATAAACTTAAAAAAAAAAAGGAAATTAAATAATAAGACTAATTAAGCTTTTTAAAGGTTTTTGTTTTTATTTTTAAATATTTTATACTCACCTAATTACTATTTATTTGCTAGAATTGTTTTGGGGTTTATAATTAATTATTTCTTGAAAAAAATTTCCTTCACGTATGAAATTCGATTCTATTTAGTTTTTTTATTATTGTATTATTTACTTTGTAAACTAAGCCCCTCTTTTTTATTTATGGTTAAAATACAGAATTTTTTTAATAAATATTTACTTTTTATATATTTTTTTATTTGTAAAAATTTATAATTTATTCTCTCGAAATTTTAATTTGATGCATTTAGCACTTCGTTTCTATTCATTTTTTATAATTTATGTCGAAATTATCGTTCAAAACGAAAAAAATATATTAAAAATTATTTTTTTTTATTATAGAATAAATAAAAAAATTGGTCATTTTATCCTCTCCACTAATATGTAATTTTTTGAAAATTATTTAAAATTTTAAGAGAACAAAATATAAATTTTTAAAATTCAGAAAAAAAAAGTAAAAAAAAAGTATTTAAATTAGAATTTTTTGTATTTTTAAGTTATTTGCATATGCTAATTACTTTGAGAAATCATTCTAGAAGATTGGGGATTGAAATTTTTGTTTCTTTTAAAATCTTCAGCTTAAAATATTAATATAATTTTTTTTTAACCTTTCAAATTTTTTTAAATATATTTTTTAAGTTATAGTGAAATATTAGAAACAATCATTATTTCTATAAAATTATTATTTTATCATTTCAAATATATATTTTTATATCATCACTATTTTTTTTTATTTGCTCTTAAGTTAAGAGATATAAAAAAATATTTTGATTTTTTACCTTTTTATATACACTCTTTTATTATCACTATTTTTTTTTTTTACCTTCAAATTAGAGATAAAATAGATATTTTAATTGTTTTTTAATCCAGTAAAAATTTAATTTGAGTTTAATTGGAGATAATGTAAGTATATATATATATATATATATATATATATATATATATATAGAAAGTGCATATTTGAAAAAATAAAAATAAAAATATTAAGAAAGTTATAAATAATAATTATTATTATTTTAATCCAAGTGAACAGTAAAATGTTGTAGAATGTGTGTGAGATTAGTAAGTAGTAGGTCAGGCAGTGACTTTATATGGACAGATACCTGACAGGTTTACAGTTCTGCAGCAACTGTTGTTTTTTTATATTTGTCTTTTTCATGTAGCCTGCAGGCTTTCCAAACCACCCTACAACCACCCTTGACCTCTGTCCCAAAGATATTGATCAAGTGATAGGACACAAAATTTTATCAAAAATTTATCAGTAATGATGACATGATATATATATTTTTTAATAATAAAAGGTTAAATTACAAAAAAAAAAAAATTTAATATTTTGTTTTTTTATTCTGTCATTCTGTCTTTTAAAAGACTATATTTTGCCCCCTCGTAATTACCGAATTGTTTTTAGGGGGCAACGGTATTAACGGAGGAGGTAAATTGACGAAAATGTCCTTACCTTATATTGAAGAGAGAATGGATTTTAACTTATTTCCCGCTATTTTTGAAAGGTATTTTGGGTATATCCAATAATATTTTTTAAAAAATTGACGGTTCACTCACGGAATAGTGACGGCGGGAGGTAAATGCATATTTCGATAATTATGAGAGGACAAAATATAGACCTTTAAAAGACAATGGGGTAAAGTAAAAAAAGAAGATATTACAGAAAGGTTTTCTATAATTTAGCCATAATAAAATATCAATCATTATGCTATCCTATATTGCATCAATATCTTATTAATACAATATGACACGGTAGATACTATTTATATCGACGAGTACTTAAATTTTTAATCAAACTGTTTCAATTCAACTTATCTGATTGGGCGATTGATTTGATAAGAATCAGCTAAATTTTTTTTATTAAATATTTAATAATTAATTAAAAATATGATTATTTTTTAAATAATTTACTCTTGGGATATATCATTAATCATATATAATAGGGCTTTTTTTGAAAATGGCCCTATAAAAATTTAAATTTTTGAAAATGGCCCTGAAAAATTTAAATTTGCAAAAATGGCCCTCTTCTTGCCACGTCAGCGCGCCACGTCAGCCCGGTCCGCCACGTCAGGTTGCCTAATTAAACACGCAGGTAGAACCTGCGTGTGTGTGTATATATATATATATATATATATATATATAATGCTAAGATTACTTGTTCCTCGCTGAGCATCTTGCTTTAATTTAATTGTTTTCAACTCTCTTTTGTCTCTTTTGTCTCATTTCATTACTGAAGAATAATAGATTCAAGGTTGTACGATTTGTGGAAAGATAAATTTCATATATTCAATTATAGGCCTCTACCTACATATTGTGGCAAATGAAAATAATTCAAATTTAAATTCAAATTCAAATTCAAATTCAAATTCAAATTAAAAAAAAAAAGCTTCATTTTTATCCTCAAACTTTTAATTTCGGCTAAATTATAAATAAAATTTCAATGTCCTTGGTAAACTTTTACCAGTATCTTATTTTGGTTATTATGTTTGATTAAAGGGTTAATAGCATAGCATTTTAAATTTTTAATTGGGTTGATAACTTAAATTTAATTTCTAATTTTAATTCAAAGTTTAAATTTAAATCCACATTAATTAATTATTCCTTGATTACCACCAAAATAAAACAAGAAATTAAACCTTAATTATTCCTTGATTACTGTTCATAGAAGATCATCTCCAATTAATTAATTAATTAAGGCAATATATAAGCCAGGAGAAATTAATTAACGATTAAAAGTGAGGAACACAAAATGGAGGCTTACTTAATTACAAGGTACGTAGGAATTGCAGAAATTGATGAACTCTGCTGATCAGAGCTCGATCAGCAGCAGCGGTAGACGGCGAACTTGGCTTGTCGCGGCCGGGGCTTACAGCACATCGCCATAAACAACACGAGGGCGATTCGATGCATGAGATGATGAGCCACAACATCTCATGCATCGATGGCCTGCGTGTTCTAAACACGCAGGCTCAACCTGCGTGTTTAGAGTTTAATTAAATTAGCCCCGCCTACCAGCGGCTGTGGGCGAGCTGACGTGGCGGACCGGGCTGACGTGGCGCGCTGACGTGGCAAGAAGAGGGCCATTTTTGTAAATTTAAATTTTACAGGGCCATTTTTAAAAATTTAAATTTTTATAGGGCCATTTTCAAAAAAAGCCCTATATAATATAATAATATTTAGAAATAATATAGAATAGTGAGCTAAAATATTTTTTGTTTCTTATATTTAGCATAAGAAAATAATAATTAGTGTTTATGAAGTTAGTTAACGTATTCAACTTAATGGCTGAATTACTGATTAAATATAATGATCCTGCCCGCTTAGGTTTAACGTCATCGTGAGTCCAATCACGCTCAATTACAAACAAAGTTCAAGATCACGAGACGATATGAGATTTGTCTCGTTAGTCTTGTCGTTTAAATTCTTACATGACCTGTCACCTTATCATTTAGGTTCCGGCATAGTCTTTTACATTATGATTTAGATTCTGCTTCAACGAGACTCACCATATATTTTTGGTTAGTGATTGATTCTGATATTAAATGTAACGATCCAACTCACTGTCAATAATAATAATTCGTTGGGCTCAAATCATCAGCACAAAATACTTAAGCACAGTTATTATTACTACTATCTATAATCTTTTATATACTTAATCATAATTTTATTTTCATCCGATGTGAGATTATTGGAGTGTCATATTAAACCAGCGACATATGACTCGGTAACATTTTCGAATCGTAAACAATTTCAAGTTTTAAATCATTGAAAAATTATGTAGGTGAATGTGTTCAAGAATGTCTACTGTTTGTTCAGTATGCAAATGTTCGAGAGAGCTTAAGCACCTATTATTGAATAAAATGTTATTTGAATAGAGTTATTAGATAAGGCAAAGTGCGAAATAAGATCTTAATGACTTTTTAAAGTAGAATTTAAGAGCTCCAAATAAAAGCACCAAACTTTTTTTTTTTGTGTTTGGTTGAACATTTCTACTGAAGATAACTAACAGAGATAAATTAATGAAGGAATAATTGCCTGTGTAACCCTGAAATCTGAAGAAATATTTAATTTACCTTTCTTATTTTTTTTTTCCAATATACCCTTCATACGCTCCACCGTTATTAAAAATACCCTACCGTTTTCCTTTGTTAAGTTAATTAGGGTTAAAGAGTTAAATAATAATCGGAGTTGAAAACTATCAGATATATCTATTTTGTTCGGGTTTAGGGTTTAGGGTTTAGGGTTTAGGATTTTTTAGGATTTTAGGGTTTAGGGTTTAGGGTTTTAGGGTTTAGGGTTTAGGGTTTTTTAGGGTTCTAGGGTTTAGGGTTTAGGGTTTTAGGGTTTAGGGTTTAGAATTTTTTAGGGTTTTAGGGTTTAGGGTTTAGGGTTTTAGGGTTTAGGATTTAGGGTTTAGGGTTTTAGGGTTTAGGGGTTTAGGGTTTAGGGTATATTTGAAAGGGCAAAATAGTAATTACATACAGATAACGGCAGTTCCAAATGGTACACTAACAGAGTTTAACTTCACGGGTATTTTGGAAAGAAGTTGGAAAACAGAAAAATTTTTAGGGGTATTAATGAACTTGTGCAGGATATAAATGAATGGCCTATCATTGATCCTTTGCCATCTTATGGAAGAGGGAGAGATAAACCTGGTGGCAGATACAGCAGCCTCATTGGTGGATCAAACCTCTCAGATGTTATCATAACAGGTACATGCAATGTGTTAAGATACCAATTATATCTAAATTTATAGTTTGTGTGTGAATATAAATGCTTCTTTGAATCTGTATCGATTTCTCATTTTTTTTACGCTCTGATCATGGTTGCTGAAAACTGTTGCTGAATATTTGTTTTCAGGTGATAATGGAACAATTGATGGGCAGGGAGCAACTTGGTGGCAAAAATTCCACAAGAATCAGCTCAAATACACTCGCGGATACCTCATCGAATTGATGCACTCGGATCAGATCATTATATCCAACCTCACATTACTCAACTCCCCTGCATGGAACATTCATCCAGTTTACAGCAGGTGCAGTACATTCTAACTGACTTCATTTTCGTTCCGAATTTGTCGACTTACTGTCGACTTGCTGAAGCTGAATTCGACTGTCAAAATCACAGCAACATTATCGTGTCGGGGATTACAATTCTCGCTCCGGTTCATTCGCCGAACACCGACGGGATCAACCCAGGTAATTGGTGGTGGGAAATGTAAAAGTATCTTGCTCGACGGATCTCTCCAGTTAGAATTATGAAGAAATATTTCACTACAACAAAATTAGGCTATTGCGATAATTTAAAGTGTTTCTAAAATCTAAAAAAAGTGTCGCTGACAAAAATACCGACACTTATTGTAAGTGTTGCTATATGTGCCGTCGCTGGGGTGTATAGCGACACATTTTTGTAATGTGTCCTAAAAATGTGTCCCTATAATCTAATTTTGGATATAGATGGAATATAGATAGGACACTTATACAAAAGTGTCACAAACATGTGTCCCTATAACCTAATTTTGTTGTAGTATTTGTTGGTTTACCTAAACTTTTTCGTAGATTCGTGCTCGCATGTCCGAATCGAGGACTGCTACATCGTCTCGGGCGACGACTGCGTGGCGATCAAGAGCGGCTGGGACGAGTACGGGATCGCCTACGGGATGCCGAGCCAGCACATCGTCATCCGGCGTCTCACCTGCGTGTCTCCGACCAGCGCCGTCATCGCCCTGGGCAGCGAGATGTCGGGCGGAATCCAGGACGTCCGCGCGGAGGACATCACCGCCGTCAACTCCGAGTCCGGGGTCCGCATCAAGACCGCGCCAGGCCGCGGCGCCTACGTGAAGGACGTCTACGTCCGCGGCATGAGCCTCGACACCATGAAATGGGTCTTCTGGATGACCGGCAACTACAAGTCGCACCCCGACGGCAACTACAACCCGAACGCGATTCCGGTCGTGGACAGCGTCAGCTACAGCAACGTCGTCGCGACCGGCGTGACCACGGCTGCGAGGCTCGAGGGGATACCGAACGCGCCGTTCACCGGAATTTGCATATCGAACGTCACCGTAGCGCTGGAGAAGTCGCGGAAGATGTCGTGGACATGCACCGACGTCGAGGGGGTGTCGGCCGACGTGAGCCCCGCGCCGTGCGCTCCGCTGCAGGGCGCGCACGACGGACCCTGCCCGTTCCCGGCCGACCGGCTGCCGATCGACGACGTCGAATTCAAGGAGTGCTCATACTGAAAGATCACTCTCAGTGTACAATAATGTTGTTTGCTGTTTGAAGTTTGAACAAAGTGCAGGAGCTGCATGCATGAGATGTGCTCTTATTCTCATGCTGTTCTGATACTGCAAAAGGAGAGTTTGATTGAATACATATATAAAACTAAGTTAATTTGTTGTTGTTTCTGTTTCCTCTGTTTACTAATATGTTGTTGGTGTTTTATGTGATTTTTATAGTAAAAAAAGGAACAAAAATTTAAAATCCCTCAATTCCAAAAATTTAAAAGTTGAGGGAGGTCTCAACGAAAATAATAGTTCAGGGGTATCCAAAGATTAAGATTAGTGGTCTCCATATCTTCTCGCAAATTACACTATACTAGAGGGGCTTCCACGCAATTTTCCACTACGAAACTAATATATATATATATAAATATAAAATATATAAAAAAATGGGGGAAATGTTGGCCATGGCGATCGCAAACCCTATCCCATTCTTCTTCTCCTCGCCCTCTCCCCGATCCCTCTTCTCCTCTCCCCAAACCCTAACCCTAGCCCTAACCCTAGTCCCCATATGCAGTAGTAGTAGTAGTAGTCAGTGGCGGGGGAGGGGGAGCGGGGAAACCCAAGTTGGGTCGTCGGAGCCATGGTCGGGGGCGAGGCGGAGGCGACGGGGGAGGAGAGGGGAAACCCTAGCGGCCTCATCGTCGTCGTCGTCGTCGTCGTCGTCGTCGTCGTCTCCGGCGGCGGAGGATGAGTGGCTGAGGAAGCTCCCGGATAAGAAGAAGCCGCTGTACTCGCACAGCCTCCCGTGCATCGAGGCGTGGCTGCGGCAACTAGGGTTCCGGCGGAGCCGCGACGACTGCGCCGTGTGGCTCGTCGAGAACCCCCTCTGGCACGCCCAGCTCTCCCTCGATGTCACCGATCTCTACATCAGGTCCCGACTCTTCCTCTTCCCTCCCTCCCCTCAAATTGTTATCTCTTTGAATTCGAAACCCTAGTCATTCATAGATCCCTCACTTGTTCTTGCGCTATATAAGAGTTTGGTTCGCCGTAAACTGATTCTACGAATTTTGCATTTACGATGGCGTCGACGAAGCAGAGAACTAGTAAAAGTAAGAATTCGCCATATGTATTGAAACAAACATACGAAGTGGTGTGAATCGGCAAGAAATAATAATTTAGAACGTAAATCTCTATAATGTTACAGTGGCATTATAGAGTGCTTTCACTTTCTACACCATGCTTTTACTTTTCCCAATTCTACGACAATTCGGTAGGGGTAGCAGTAGTTTGAATTCTATCCAATCTATTTAGGGAGCATTTGGATTGTCGTAACTCAAGTGTAGTAGTATTTGAGTTTTTCTGAAGTGTAGTTATTTTTTCGTTATTTGTTTTGATATAATTCATATAGTGTGAAAGTTAAATACAATTACTTTTAAATCAACCTAAAAAGAGAAAGGCGATATTAACCTAACCCATTGTAAATGAGCTAGTTCTAATCCATTGTAAAGGAAGTAGAGTTTAGGTTTGAATATATAATAAATTTTTGGCTAAATTACAGAAAACCTTCCTCTAATATCCCGCTTTTTCACTTTACCCTCCTGTCTTTTAAAAGTCGACAACCTGCCCCCTCGTAATTACCGAAATATGCATTTACCCCCATGCCAGATATGAAAGTCCATCCATGAGCCTCTAATGAGCCAATTGCTTGTAACAAATTGGTAAGAAACTAATTCATATCTGGCAGGAGAGAAAGGGTAAATGCATCCATTAGAGGCTCATGGATGGACTTTCATATCTGGCAGGAGGGTAAATGTATATTTTGGTAATTACGAGGGGGTAGGTTGTCGACTTTTAAAAGACAGGGGGATAAAGTGGAAAAGCGGGATATTAGAGGGGGATTTTCTATAATTTAGCCTAAATTTTTTAGAGAAGATTGAGTGTGGTGGAATTTGAGTTCGGTATTCTAGAGAGGGAAGTCGAGAGTAGGTGAAGTGGAGGTCTAATGTAACTTGAGTTACATTATTTTTTTTGACTTACATCAAAACAAACATCGGAGGTGATGGAACTTGATTTCCATTCCTTCAGTTAATCCAAACCAAGCAGTCCCTTAGTGTTTGTTCGGCTCTGGTTCTGGTTCTGGTTCTAACTGCAGTAGTTATCATTTCTAGCAGAGCGTTCAATAGACAAAAAGGTTCGGTGCTTCTACTGCAGTTGGAATGATGTTTTTAGAAACTCCATTTTGTTGAACCAATCTCCATTCAATGCTGCTTGAATTCTTATCAGTTAGCATCTTTAACATTCGAGTAACCGGGAAACCACGAAATTTATGTGAACTATTTGTCCATAAGGGAATTACGTGATTGGATTTTGTATTCTTGTAGATAGAGAGTATAAACCTTGAGTAGAACTTATTTTCGTGTTGGCTGGATATAGAATTAACGTGAAATCGTAGCTCGAATAAGTGGATGGCGAATTGAGTATTAGCATCTGAAATGCGCTGCCGATCCTACCTGCAACCTGTTTGGTAACACCCAAGTCACTTGAATGGATGCCATTCCATTACATTATTTTCTTAACTTTCTAGTATTGACGACTCATCAGCCAATGTCTGAATTTCTGCAGTTTTAGTTTTTCAAGCGTAACAAATTTCTCATTCCAAGGTACCGATTGTAATGGCGAAGACATCTAGGCATTGTTAAGACTTTCATCGGCTGCTTGTTAAAGGATTGATTTGTGGTTGGTAGGATGGCATTAGAGCGCGTTCTAAGCTCTTTTAGTTCCATGAGATCATTTATTCAACTCTCACATCCATCATTTAATGTGTAAATTTGCCATTTTTTTACCTCTTTCCTCACTCTTCTACTCAATGCAGGTGGCATTATGGTTCGTGTAACTCTCAGGATTTGAATTAGTCCTATATATAAGGTATAAATAGGACTAAACCTTTTAATCCGGCTATAGTATTTAAAGTGGTGGTTAGACTCAAGAGGTTAAGAGAATTAAGCGTGCTAGAACTAAAATTGTTATAGAAATGGTGACCCCCCGGGAAGAGGCGATCACCAGCCAAAAGTGTGAGATAAATCTCGACTGAGTCATGATTATATAGCAGGTAGAGCGTGACTCTCCGATTAGCGACCATTGTGGGTGGAGTGCAGCTCCCCACAAGGTTGGCTAAAGCTAGCAAGACGAGTCTCACATCGTCTAGTGCCTGTGAGTGTGCCTGAGCCTGACAAGGACGTCAAGGCTTAAAAGAGGAGTAGTGTAACATTCCTAAAATTTGGATTAGTCTTATATATAAGGTATAAATAGGACTAAATCTTTTTAACCGGCTATAGCATTTTAGGTGGTGGCTAGACTCAAGAGGTTAAGATGATTAAACGAACTAGAGCTAGAGTAGTTCTAAAATAGATGATCTCCAAAGAAGTGGGGCGTCACAGTTCGGCTTAACTCTCCCATGCATGCAACTACGTGAACTGGGGTGCTAAAACTATTACTGTGTCGTTTTCTATCCGATCGATTTGGTGGGTAACAACTAACAAGCATGATCGAGGATAAAATAGTGAAGTAAACAGTGGAATTTAATCCAAGCTAATGTTATTCCAAAGTCCAAGAACAAATTTCCGATCCTGAATCAGTTCAATCCTTATGATTTTGCATGCATTAGTGAAACAATGCTGTTGAATGCTGTTACTAACACTGCAGCTTGTGATTACGCCGACAAACTCTCAGGTACCTGAAGAGTGGACCTGGAAATCTGGAGAAAGACGTCGAGAGAAGGTTTAGCTATGCGCTGAGCAGAGAGGACATCGAAAACGCCATACTTGG
This sequence comes from Tillandsia fasciculata, assembly GCA_029168755.2. Lineage (NCBI taxonomy): Eukaryota > Viridiplantae > Streptophyta > Magnoliopsida > Poales > Bromeliaceae > Tillandsia > Tillandsia fasciculata. The sequence goes on from CM054952.1 coordinate 1,739,369, forward strand.
AGGGCCGTGATTTTTAGCGAGAGATTAAGCTCCAAGTTTATTTGGTTAATCTGTATCCTGAAGATATAAATAGGAGCATATTTTTTGTTTTGTTTTGTTTTGAATTTGTGCTCAATTAGGTGTAAGAGAGAAATGCCAAATAAAAGTGCAAAATGCTATAAATAGAAGGATGGCCTATAAATAGAAGGAAAATGCTAAGTGAAAGTACATCTTAGGCCTATAAATAGAAGGAAAATGCTAAGTGAATGTTCTTAGGTCCCATCCATTTTAGAAGTGATAGGTGAAAAAATTTAGATATAGAAATAACATTGCTCTTAATAAAAAAATCTTAAACTAATCAAAAACTCAGAATATCCTAATTTTTCTTTTCTAATAATATTAAAGAATAAGTAAATCCAAACAAATAAAATCGAGACACTTATCTATCTTCGAGGAGGAAGGTTTGCGTGGATTTATGCGAGTCAAGACAGTTAAAGTTAACGACAAATTGATTGGATAACCTCCTGAACAACAACCGCATACATATTTTGTCAACTTCTTATCACAAAAATGATGTTACTTAGCATAAAAAGGATACTCAAAATGCCACCCCAGATGCTTGCCTTCTACAGAGTAAGTTGGGACAGGGTTAGGGATCGTTTGATTTTCCCCCAAAATATTTCAAAATACAAATTTTTAATTAAAAAATATTTTCAATTTCTAAAGAAAACAAGCTTCCTAGATTTCATGATAAAATAGTACTTACATTTCCCTAATTTTTTATTCAAAATAATAAAAACTATAGTAAAAAATATTTTTCAGAATTTCTTCTTTTTTTTTGAAATAAAGATGTGTATAAGAACAAAGCTAGAATACTTTTAAAAATAAATTAGACAGTTTTACTTCCGCATCATTCGATTGACCAAATTTCATAATTTTTCGTCAACATTTACCTAATACATTAGTCATTACAAATGATCAGTTTCTAGACCATTTAAATACTAGATAAATACCGTTGTGTAAAATTGCAAAAATTGAAACATAAGAAGTTCGAGTTAGATGTCCCATCATCAAAAATTTCATAGTGGAAGTAATAATATTCTAAAGATTCATGCTACTTCAATCTATAGATTAGTTGCTGATGAAGCAACTAGCAAGTGCCTAGATAATATCTTATCTTATGACCAATTTAAATATGTTCTTACAGAAAATCCCATAAAACAAGTTACCAGAGATCTACAACTAAGCTTCCTGAGAAATTGAAACTTTGCACAATCAGCAGAACTATCTTCTAATGTAGCATTTGACACAAACTATCCATGCAAAGTCATGAAAGATGTAAATGCAACATAATCAACAGACGTTTCAGGACACTATCAAAAGGTTATTCATGACCCAAGTGTTTTCAATGCAACATTTATTTTAGCCATGAAGAAACCACAAGCATCAGTATCAGGAAGCAACGCGACAAATCACATTTATCTAATCATAGCTCACACTCTCTCCACTGGACAAAAGATATTACTTACTATATGAGCAAGATGTCCACCAGGTTCAAGTTTGTTTTCATCAAAGAATGCAAGTTCATGCCGACTAAACTTGGGCACTCGAATCGTGTAGAAAATATGCATGTCCGCTGCCCGTTTTAAGGAACAAAAAAGAAGAAATACTTCACATTCTACTAGCTAATGCGAGTAAATAAACAACTAGAATCTGAAAAGGAGATATGAATCGGATAGAAGTATATATGTTAGTTTTTGTGTGATAGCTAGTACAGGCATAATATGCATATTATGTTACCATCAAATGCATGTAAGATGTTCGAAAAAAACCTCTTTATTAATCAGTACTCTGTGTTTATAATAAATTTCGGCCTTTAGTTTTAATCGGTTTAGGTTAACTAAACTCACTTGAATCCAGCCCAAATCACACTCAAGATCAACCCTTTCAAAGCCTGAACCAAAATTTGAATAATATTTCAGCTGGACAGAGCTTCTAGCAACTTAAATTTCCAAATTCAAATGGGAGATGTTTCGGCAACAAGCAGGCGGCTTAAATTCAACTGTTAAGATGGAAGATAGTTTAGCAACAAACCAGCATTCAAAAGAGAGATATTTTTACCAACGAAATAACAATTCAAAGTACGAATCCAAATGAGAAATTGGCTGGAATTTCAAGAAGATTATTTAGCTGCTAAAAACTGAACTAAAAATCTGGAAACAAGAAAAATAAAGCAGAAGCAGATGCTGGCCTTAAATTGGGAGCAGACTTTGATGGTTTAGCCCTTGACAAACTTACTCCTCCTGCCTTCTTGCTATGCTCTTTTGGGCATTCACTTCCCCCTCAACCTGTGAGCTTGAATTGGCTCTTCTTTCCCTTCTTAACATGAGCCTGAGTTGGCTCTTCTTCGCCTCAATGTAAGATATTCCACTCAAAGCTGCTACCTGAAATGAAAGGCTGCTACAACTTACTTATATATAGGTTGTCAAGACCTTTTTATCTGCTTTCCCCAGCTGTGCAGTACAGTGAATTATGGACTGATGTGGTTGTGATGCTGCTTTACTGCTGTAAACCGGTCCCACAAAATGAAAGGATAGAGTTACTTGCCGATAAAAAAAAGTGTTTTAATGCTTCTCAGGATTTAGGGCTAGAGTATTAGCCACAATACGTTCTGGAAATAAATAAGAACCAAACCCTAAAGCCCTCCACTTCCATTAAAGCCTTTCTGTGTAAACACTTCATTTCGCATCCTACAAACCTGAATTTCCTAATTTAAAACTTTGGGCTGGCTATTATTTTGAGACTGGTTAGGACTTTCATTTCTTTGTTTTCAGTTTCTTATTGATGGAAATGTAATTCGGACGAGTTGTAGCTTGATTAAAAGTTCTTGTCTGGCATTTTGCTTGCAATAGAAATACAGCAAATTTTCCTAGAATTCATTTGATTAATTTAGTTTCTTTTCCTACAGAACTAGCATTTATTTTCGAATTTATATCAAGTTGTTCTCCAAATTTCATATATAATTCTCGAGAATTATAGTTGCTAAAATGCTAGAATCATAGAATTAACTATCCTGTCAGAAAGTAAGCCTGTAAATCCATTTGACAAGTGATTATTTCACTTCTCTTCAAGAAACAAGATCATCAAGTTCAAAAATATGATATACCCAAAGTGCAAAAAGGGTTAATCCCAAACTAGACTTGGATTCAAAATTTCAAATCACACAAAAGATACAAATATTTGTCACCCAATTAAGTGAACATAAAGATAAGAAATCTTCACATTCTATTAATTTATGATTATTAGAACGAACGAAGCAATCCCAAAATGGAGTGGATGGCTGGCACCACGCGCACAACCCTAGAGAAATACTCACCATCATCACCTAGGTAGTCTTAAAAGCTCGAACCAGTTAAACTAATGATCAAACATCGCAATAGCAAAGCTAGAATGAAAAGCGTAAGTTGAAAGTAACAAATCAAGAAACATCTTCTAATACATTTAACCTCCTCATATACATGACAAACACTCCTACATCTCTACCGATCAATCAAAATCACAAGCTACCACAAATTATAAGGATCTCAAGTAGAAGAAGAATCACGCACCCATGGATTACTAAAATGATATAGAATAATAGAGGAAATAACATTTAACTTTCTCATATACATGACAAACACTCCTAGATCTCTACCAATCAATCAAAATCACAAACTACCACAAATTCTTAGATCGCAAGGGGAAGAAGAATCACGCATCAGTGGATCACTAAAATGATGATAGAATAATAGAGGAAACAGCATTTAACTTTCTCATATACATGACAAACACTCCTAGATCTCTACCAATCAACCAAAATCACAAGCTACCACAAATTCTTAGATCTCAAGCGGAAGAAGAATCACGCACCCGTGGATGATGACTAAAATGATGATAGAAGAATAGAAGAAACAACAAAACCATGCCTCCAAAATATACAGGTGGTAAAAATAGCTCCATTTTAGCCACCGACAACCTGAAATTAGCCAATTGTTTACTTAAATAAATTTATAGTTGCATGAATTACATAAAATATGTTAATTAAGGCTGTAAAGACAAATGACACATTCAAATTTGAAGTTAAAGATTCATTGAGTGGCTTAAATTATATAAATTGAAAAATTAGATAGCAAAATCAATATTTTTAAGGCAAAATTATAAAAAGCCCCCTTGCACTTTAGCAATCGTCTCAATTACCCCCTGCATAAAAATTTGTATCAATTACCTCCTTACACTTTGCCATAATCTCAAATAAGTCCAACAAGATAATTGTTGAATTCAACTCTAATACTTTATAAATATAAATTTGCAGATAAAGTTATCTATATGTAATGCAATAGAATCATATCAATTAAATAAATTGCTCAATAAACTATAAATTTTGATCGTATTAACAAAATAGAAAATCTCCTTTATCTAAATTTTGCATATATTTTTGAGTTGCAAATTGGATATATGTTAAGATGTGGAACAATTGACAGCCAATTCGTTTTAGCAAAATTTTACAACCTAATTTGTCAATTTTTCAAAATTTTTGGATATATTTAAAATGGTGACGAAGTATATTATAATTTAGCCTATTTTTAAAGGTAATTTTCTAGGCATCAAAGACACAGATATGGGACACGACACGACTCGAATACAACGACTTAGCAGTTTCTAAAAAAAACTAGGACACGAATAAAGCTTGGCCACCACTAAAGAAATATAATTTTATTAATATAATAATATATATTATTATATAAAAAATATTATTATATTTCTATATTTGAATGAAAGTCGATAAAATTCCCATTGATAGTTTACATAATTTAAGAAAAGAAATTCTCCATCATGCATAATTTATTTATATTGTCCAAAAAAAAAAATTTATGCATTCATCAAAAAACAAAAATATATTTCATCTTACATTACATACACAAAAAAGGTAAAAGTTGAATGGGCGTCCATAGCGTGTCCTTGTTCAAGGACATGCATGTTTGTGTATGCAAAGCTTATAGAAGTGCCTAGCAGTGCCCATGACGTGAAGTTTATAGTGTTGGCTATTTATTTATGGATTAAAAACTAAGCATCATGGACACTAACACGGGACACGGGATACGACTCGGACACAGCGACTCAGCAACTTCTAAAAAATAAAGACACATGCACGGCATAAACACAAATAATCAAATATAATATTATTAATATAATAATATATATTTATTATATATAAAATATTATAATATTTCTCATACGAATGAAAATTTATAAAATTTTTCATTGATAGTTTATATATTTTAAGAAAAAATATTCTCCATCACACATAATTTATTAATATTGTCCAAAAAAAATTTGAATGTACTCATCAAAAAGCTAAAATATTTATCATCTCACGTTATATATACATAAAAAAATAAAATAATATAATGTATATACTTTTTAAATTGTATTCGCTATGTATCGATATTGAACGCGCGTCTAAAAAGTGTCCACATCGGATACATGTCCAACACGGACACGCGAGACTTATAAAAATATTCGTAATATATAGATTAAAAATAGATCAAACTTTCTGTCCCGTAAAAATAGGTTCAGAAAACTAATAAGTTGAATTGAATGTGTCTAATAAGTTTAGTGGGGATGCAGTCCACAATAGACCTAACGGCAATAGGCCAACAATAGATCTAACGTTTAGGAGAATTGAGTCCGATCTAACTTTCTATATGCTTTAAATGAATTGGTTGCGTATTTCTAAGGGATTAATGGTTAGTGCCAACAATCCGACATATAGAATAGTTTGTGATAGATAAACAAGTGGTATACAAATTTACCTACAAAGATTGCTCCTTGATTAGCCGCCGAAGAAGGAGAAGAAGCCCTTCTTCTTGGGCTCCTCCTCGAGCATGACGGCGGTCATGGTGTCCTGCTCGACGAGGCGCCAGGCGGCCTGCTCAAAGGCGAGGCCGGCAAGGGAGGGGGGCCGGGTGAGGACGAGAGGGCAGCCGCGGTTGGTGCTGCGGATGACCTCGGCGTCCTCGGGGATGACGCCGAGGAGCGGCAGGCCGAGCATGTCCTGCACATCGAGGACCGACATCATGTCCTCGCCGCGGACGAGGTCGGAGCGGACGCGGTTGACCAGCATCTTGATGTCGCGGATGCCGTCGCACTCCAGAAGCCCAGCCACGCGGTCGGCGTCGCGGAGGGCGGTGATGTCGGGGGTGGTCACCAGCACCGCCTCGTTCGCCGGCGAGATGGCCGTCACGAATCCGGCGTCGATGCCTGCCGGGCAGTCGATCAGCACGAATTGCGGGGGCGGGTTAGGGTTAGGGTTAGGGCCATCGGAGCGAAGGGCGTCGACGATCCAGGTTAGGGTTTTGGGGCCGAAGGAGAGGGGAAGCTTGGAGCGGGGCTTGGAGAGGCAGAGGAGGCGGAGGAGAGAGGGGAAGCGGCGGTCGCGGACGAGGGCCTGGTCGAGGCGGCAGTCGCCATTGATGACCTCGGCGGCGGTGTAGTTGACGCGGTTCTCGAGCCCGAGGAGGAGGTCGAGGTTGCGGAGCCCCGCGTCGGCGTCCACGGCCACCACGGAGAACCCGAGCCGCGCGAGCGACACGCCCACGTTCGCCGTCGTCGTCGTCTTCCCCACGCCGCCCTTTCCCGACGTCACCACCACCACCCGCGGCGTCTCCCCCGCCAGCTCCGGCTTCCTCCCCCACTGCACCGCCGCCGCCGCCCCCACCACCACGCCGCGCCGGAAATGGCGGAGTTGGTGGTGGAGGTGGAGAGGCGCAACGAATGAGGATGACGAGGAGGGGGAGACATGCGTGGGGGTGAGGAGATGAGGCAGAGGGAGAGGGGAGGATGCCATTTTTAGGGTTAGGGTTTAGAGGAAGTGGATGAGGGAGGTGGGCGCCATGAGAGACACTGATGGATTATGGATTAGGGCCCGAATATAATGGCTCATTGGGACGCCCAACTTTTTTTTTTTTTGATAGTGATAGGTCCAGCTTCGCGTTTAAGTTACCCGTGTGTTTGAGAATCGTAATTCAGCCCGCTGTTTCTGAGCCGTGTTTAGTTCGAAATAAGTTTCATACGACCATTTTTATCAAAAAAAATTATACTATAATTCGACCCACTAGTAATAATAATTTATTTGATACACATCATCGATTCAAATATTTGAACCTAATTATTCTTATATAGCGGATTATTGAGACGTTCTAGTCAGCTCAATCATACATACAGTCTAAAATCATGAGACGATATAAAATTTATCTCTTCTTTTGTTCAGACTTTGGCTCAGAGAAATTTCATTGCACACTTCCGATGTTAATTGGCTCTGATACCTAATTTAATGACCTGATTCGATAGCATAATAACTCGTTGAATTTAAACAACAAATCTAAAATATTTAAATCCAATTATTATTATTAGTGTTCTAATTTTTCATATTTTTAATTACATCTTTATTCATCCATATGAAATTATTGAATCTCACAAGAGCGAAATTTTTAAGCTCGCTATTGGAACGAGTAGCTGATTCCGGTTTGTTAGTGGGTAGCAGAAAATATTAATTTTTTATAAAACATGAATTTAGGATAACATATTAAGACAGTTGTTTGAAACAAAATGAATAAAATTTTTTTTCAAAAAAAAAATTTGTACATATTTTTTTTTATTCAATATTTTTAAGAAACCTAACCGGTCTTAAAAAAAGCCGGTGTAAATTTTACGTCCTTCATTTCGGGGACAAAATTGATTTTTATTTTGTTAACTTCAAATATTGCATATATCTCTCTCCAAATTTTAAAATATAATATATCTTCCTACCAACTTTAAAAATGCAGAATTATATTTTTTTTTGCTTGGTTAAAAAAAAAACATATTTTAGTTGAAAAAAACTATTTCACACTCATTTGCGCAATAGTTTTTACTAAACTGGCATTCAGAAATAAATAACATAAAATACTTTGATTTATAATAAAACCCGCAGAGCTTAATCTTAAAAAATACTATATGTATATTTCAAATAGATGTATATTTTATATCTCATCCATTCTAAGATGGATGAATCTTACTGATCGTTTCGAAGTGATTCTACAAATATATCCCACTTTTAGATGAATAGAATGTACATCATACATCCCTGTATGGATAGCATTACTCTTTCGATATAAGCTATAAGGTTATATATATGTAAAAATATAAAAATATATATCCCTTTATACTCATAAATTATTTTCGATGATGCAGCGTTCGGATTGACGATCCATATCGTTAAATATAATTTAGAGTATTTTAAACTTCTAAAAATTAAATTTTATAATTTTTAAAATTATAATAAAGTTCATCAAATGAGTATACGGACAAAGTCAAAATCGAACGATCTCATAAAATAAATAGATCGGATTTGGATGTTTTAATTTAAGATCGGAATTATAAATCTCTATCAAGATAGTGAACAAAATTTTTTTGTCAAAATTCAATCTACTTTTACTCTTTCACATCGGTTAAAACTAGCAAGTATTCTATACCCGGTCGTTAAAAATGATCAATTTTTGAAATTTTGGATTATAAGATATATAATGTTGAAACATTATGAAATTTAATTTTTAAAAATTTTAAATACTTTAATCATATTTAACGATATAGAGTGCAACGATTTGAAAACTCTATTATCAAAAATAATTTATGAGTACGAAGTCGATTATACTTATAAAAGTATAATAGTCGGACCCTAGGGCTCCGTTTGGTTCGGGATAAGGAAAATTTGTTATACCGGGGATAGGTATAGACTTAGGTATTAGCAAGAATTAGTGTAAATTTGCGTTTGGTTGGGTTATATAGTTATACCGGGGTTAAAGGAAATTGTGTTTGGTAAATTATATAGGCATAAGGAGAATAAGATGAATAGGAAAAAATTGTGTTTGGTTGACTATAGAGGAATAAGAAGAATTGAGAAGTGATAATTTGTGTATTGGACTATTTTGCCCTTTATGATGTAATTTATAAATACAATAATTTATGATATAATCCAACCTAATAATCAATTTAAAATTTATTTAAAATTGTAAAAAATAATTAAAAATAAATAATAAATAATTAAAAGTACTTAAAAATAATAGAAAATTATATATTAAAATATTTAAAATTTTTGATTGTTTATCATTTTAAAATCAGTAATCAATAGATAAGCAAATTTTAATTTTTTTTTTTTAAATTTCTATCATTCTTAAATAGACCCCTAATCTTTTAATTAGACCCCTAATTTTCTATCATTCTTAAAAAATTTTCTTTTAATTAGACCCCTAGTCTTTCTTCTTCCCCCAAGCATCAAGACCATCGACCCTAGATGCTCTTCTTCATCCTCCTCTAAATTGAGCGCCGCCGTGCCGCCGCGTCGAAGCCGGAAACGGAGAGGAGGCAGAGCCAGGCGCCCCATCCTTGCAGCCGCCGCGCGCCAGATCACCGCATGCGCGCTGCACGTGGGAGCACTACACCAAAACTAATTTTTGCCGGCACTTTTGTGGTGGCATTTAGAAAAAGCCACCAAAAATAAATTTTTGCCGGCAGTTTTTAAAAAATTCCCTTAAAAAAAAATTATATATTGTTTTATTTTATTTATTTGTTTAATCTTAAATAAATTTATATTAAAAATATCCAAATTAATTATTTTTACTGGCATTTTTATGGCTTTTGCAAGAAATGCCACTAAACCTAATTAATACTGGCATTTGAATTAATTGCCACAATAAATTAATTGCTAAAGTCCTATTAACATTTGGTGAACCGCCATCAACATTTGGTGAACCGCCACAAGAGACCCAACACCCCGCGTCATTTTTTGGAAAATTTTCTTTTCCCGCGAGCGCGCGACACTAGAACCGCGAGTCGCATCACCTCGCTCGTCATTCCTTCCCCCCCCTCCACCACCATCTCTGGCGGTTCTCTTCCCCCCTCCACCACCATCTCGGCCCGTACCGATCAAGTACTGCCCCACGCACCGCGCGGACACCACGACGCTCTCAGCAGCTGAAGATCGAAGCTCTGTGGAGCGCGCCTCTTGTCCACTACGCGCGGTGTCCCGACGCTCTCAGGTTCGAGCGTCGACTTCTACAACCCACGCTCTACCCTCTGTCCAGGTTCGAGCCTCTTCTCCAACGACATTAGATTGTTCTATTTTTTTTTTGGTTATTTTGTTTCAGATCTTGCTCACATTAGGAAAAGGCACCTTTTTATTTTATATATTATGTTGAGTTAGTGGAGGTTATATATTAGGTTGAGGCCACATGAAGAAAAGACACATTAAGAAAAAGCACCTTTGTTTCAGATCTTGCTACCAAAAAGCAAACGAATCCATCCTTAATTAAATGAAACAAACAAATACACAAAATACATAGAACACATATGTTCTCTGCACAAGTATGTAATCCCTCAAGCAAAAGCTTTGAAACCAAAAACTTAATCCATCAACCCTCCCACACTGCACAAAGAAAAGCCGAAACTCCTAAAAAGAAAATGAGATGGAGATCTCTAGCAATTTAGTAGTTTCATCCAAGCGGCCTGAGAACTTATCAAAGTTTTGAGAGGTTTAAACCGAAAGAAAAACCAAAATTAAGGGTATTGTAAAGCTGTTTAGAAATCAGAGGCATATCATGTAGAAGATACACATTTGTCTGAACTTTTGTAAGAAAATTTACCTATTTAAATTTGGCAGGAAATGTGAGGCCCCAAATCTTTTATTGTTGACTCAGTAAAGTTCATACACCCTCAACTTATTTGGTGTCCAAGACCAACAAAACTCTTAACACAGTAGATGTCAGGTTTCACCTGCGCCATTTAATAGTTCCTTAATTACTTCCGGCCATTTTTCTGAAAGACTTATATAACCTCCACTAACTCAACTCAAAGCTATTAAACATTAGATCACATTTGATAATTGTACCTGATAATTGTACCTCTTAAAGAATTATTGTATCCTCTTGCTACCACTTGATCTGAGAGAGGGATATCTCTTAAAGAATATTGTATCCTCTTAAAGAATATCTAAGTCCTTTTGGTAGCAAGATCTGAAACAAAGGTGCCTATAACATAACTAAAGAGCCTATAATTAATTGGAAATATATAGATAGGATATCTAAACCGCAATATTAATTTTGACGGTTTACTTAATTGAACATAACTAAAAAGTCTTGTGATTGAATTGCTTATGGATTTGTTTTGAGTAAAAGGTAAGTCAATTTAGAGGACTCAATTTTGTTTTTAACCTCCAATTACTGCAATTCTTATCCTCTGTTTTAGATATTTGCTTTCATACAGACTATATTATCTCGATAGTATTTGTAAAAGCTTTTAATTTATTGAGTAAAGCAACTGTGGAATGGGCCTTCACTAGTTTGAGTTTCCTTGTCCCTTGCTGACTAGTTAGTGAGTAATTGGTTAGAACAATGGTGGTCCTGCGTACATTCTAAATAACTCCAAGGTGTGTTACTGCTGTGCAGGTGAGATGGTTGCATGCTCTGCTGGTGCAAATTTTACACCCATATTATTACTGTTGCTGCTGGTGAGGTATGATTTGCTTTGACCTCATTCTAGCTGTCATCTACAAACTATTCCATGCTAACAGTTATTAAATTAGTGTCTCATCTGTCATTTCTTTCGTTAATATTTGCTCCCTTTCTTAGGTGTATACTTGATTTATTTTCTTTTTCGTATTCAGGCTATTTCTTTTTCCCAGTAT
>CM054952.1:1751205-1822225 GCA_029168755.2 Tillandsia fasciculata
AATTAAGCGTGCTAGAACTAAAATTGTGTTATAGAAATGGTGACCCCCCGGGAAGAGGCGATCACCAGCCAAAAGTGTGAGATAAATCTCGACTGAGTCATGATTATATAGCAGGTAGAGCGTGACTCTCCGATTAGCGACCATTGTGGGTGGAGTGCAGCTCCCCACAAGGTTGGCTAAAGCTAGCAAGACGAGTCTCACATCGTCTAGTGCCTGTGAGTGTGCCTGAGCCTGACAAGGACGTCAAGGCTTAAAAGGGGAGTAATGTAGCACTCCTAAAATTTAGATTAGTCTTATATATAAGATATAAATAGGACTAAATCTTTTTAACCGGCTATAGCATTTTAGGTGGTGGCTAGACTCAAGAGGTTAAGATGATTAAACGAACTAGAGCTAGAGTAGTTCTAAAATAGGTGATCTCCAAGAAAGTGGGGCGTCACAGTTCGGCTTAACTCTCCCATGCATGCAACTACGTGAACTGGGGTGCTAAAACTATTACTGTGTCGTTTTCTATCCGATCGATTTGGTGGGTAACAACTAACAAGCATGATCGAGGATAAAATAGTGAAGTAAACAGTGGAATTTAATCCAAGCTAATGTTAAGTCCAAGAACAAATTTCCGATCCTGAATCAGTTCAATCCTTATGATTTTGCATGCATGAGTGAAACAATGCTGTTGAATGCTGTTACTAACACTGCAGCTTGTGATTACGCCGACAAACTCTCAGGTACCTGAAGAGTGGACCTGGAAATCTGGAGAAAGACGTGGAGAGAAGGTTTAGCTATGCGCTGAGCAGAGAGGACATCGAAAACGCCATACTCGGAGGGCCGTGATTTTTGGCGAGAGATTAAGCTCCAAGTTTATTTGGTTAATCTGCGTATCCTGAAGATATAAATAGGAGCATTTATTTTGTTTTGTTTTGTTTTGTTTTGTCTATTAGGTGAAAAAAATGCTACTCTATAAATAGAAGGATGGCTAGAATGTAAGTGAAAGTACTACTATAATGCTAAAATGTTCTTACTCAAAATATAGAAATAATATAGAAATAACATTGCTCTTAATAAAAAATCTGAAACTAACCAAAACCTCAGAATATCCTAATTTTTCTTTTCTAATAATATTAAAGAATAAGTAAATCCAAACAAATAAAATCGAGACACTTATCTATCTTCGAGGAGGAAGGTTTGCGTGGATTTATGCGAGTCAAGACAGTTAAAGTTAACGACAAATTGATTGGATAACCTCCTGAACAACAACCGCGTACATATTTTGTCAACTTCTTATCACAAAAATGTTGTTACTTAGCATAAAAAGGATATTCAAAATGCAACCCCAGATGCTTGCCTTCTGCAGAGTAAGTTGGGATAGGGTTAGGGATCGTTTGATTTTCCCCCAAAATATTTCAAAATACAAATTTTTAATTAAAAAATATTTTCAATTTCTAAAGAAAACAAGCTTCCTAGATTTCATGATAAAATAGTACTTACATTTCCCTAATTTTTTATTCAAAATAATAAAAACTATAGTAAAAAATATTTTTCAGAATTTCTTTTTTTTTTTTTTGAAATAAAGATGTGTATAAGAACAGAGCTAGAATACTTTTAAAAATAAGTTAGACAGTTTTACTTCCGCATCATTCAATTGACCAAAATTTATAATTTTTCGACAATATTTACCTGATACGTTAGTCATTACAAATGATCAGTTTCCATACCATTAAAATTGCAAAAATTGAAACGTAAGAAGTTGGAGTTAGATGTTCCATCATCAAAAAATTCATAGTGGAAGTAATAATATTCTAAAGATTCATGCTACTTCAATCTATAGATTAGTTGCTGATGAAGCAACTAGCAAGTGCCTAGATAATATCTTATCTTATGACCAATTTAAATATGTTCTTACAGAAAATCCCATAAAACAAGTTACCAGAGATCTACAACTAAGCTTCCTGAGAAATTGAAACTTTGCACAATCAGCAGAACTATCTTCTAATGTAGCATTTGACACAAACTATCCATGCAAAGTCATGAAAGATGTAAATGCAACATAATCAACAGACGTTTCAGGACACTATCAAAAGGTTATTCATGACCCAAGTGTTTTCAATGCAACATTTATTTTAGCCATGAAGAAACCACAAGCATCAGTATCAGGAAGAAACGCGACAAATCACATTTATCTAATCATAGCTCACACTCTCTCCACTGGACAAAAGATATTACTTACTATATGAGCAAGATGTCCACCAGGTTCAAGTATGTTTTCATCAAAGAATGCAAGTTCATGCCGACTAAACTTGGGCACTCGAATCGTGTAGAAAATATGCATGTCCACTGCCCGTGTTTTAAGGAACAAAAAAGAAGAAATACTTCACATTCTACTAGCTAATGCGAGTAAATAAACAACTAGAATCTGAAAAGGAGATATGAATCGGATAGAAGTATATATGTTAGTTTTTGTGTGATAGCTAGTACAGGCATAATATGCATATTATGTTACCATCGAATGCATGTAAGATGTTCGAAAAAAACCTCTTTATTAATCAGTACTCTGTGTTTATAATAAATTTCGGCCTTTAGTTTTAATCGGTTTAGGTTAACTAAACTCACTTGAATCCAGCCCAAATCACAGTCAAGATCAACCCTTTCAAAGCCTGAACCAAAATTTGAATAATATTTCAGCTGGACAGAGCTTCTAGCAACTTAAATTTCCAAATTCAAATGGGAGATGTTTCGGCAACAAGCAGGCGGCTTAAATTCAACTGTTAAGATGGAAGATAGTTTAGCAACAAACCAGCATTCAAAAGAGAGATATTTTTACCAACGAAATAACAATTCAAAGTACGAATCCAAATGAGAAATTGGCTGGAATTTCAAGAAGATTATTTAGCTGCTAAAAACTGAACTAAAAATCTGGAAACAAGAAAAATAAAGCAGAAGCAGATGCTGGCCTTAAATTGGGAGCAGACTTTGATGGTTTAGCCCTTGACAAACTTACTCCTCCTGCCTTCTTGCTATGCTCTTTTGGGCATTCACTTCCCCCTCAACCTGTGAGCTTGAATTGGCTCTTCTTTCCCTTCTTAACATGAGCCTGAGTTGGCTCTTCTTCGCCTCAATGTAAGATATTCCACTCAAAGCTGCTACCTGAAATGAAAGGCTGCTACAACTTACTTATATATAGGTTGTCAAGACCTTTTTATCTGCTTTCCCCAGCTGTGCAGTACAGTGAATTATGGACTGATGTGGTTGTGATGCTGCTTTACTGCTGTAAACCGGTCCCACAAAATGAAAGGATAGAGTTACTTGCCGATAAAAAAAAGTGTTTTAATGCTTCTCAGGATTTAGGGCTAGAGTATTAGCCACAATACGTTCTGGAAATAAATAAGAACCAAACCCTAAAGCCCTCCACTTCCATTAAAGCCTTTCTGTGTAAACACTTCATTTCGCATCCTACAAACCTGAATTTCCTAATTTAAAACTTTGGGCTGGCTATTATTTTGAGACTGGTTAGGACTTTCATTTCTTTGTTTTCAGTTTCTTATTGATGGAAATGTAATTCGGACGAGTTGTAGCTTGATTAAAAGTTCTTGTCTGGCATTTTGCTTGCAATAGAAATACAGCAAATTTTCCTAGAATTCATTTGATTAATTTAGTTTCTTTTCCTACAGAACTAGCATTTATTTTTCGAATTTATATCAAGTTGTTCTCCAAATTTCATATATAATTCTCGAGAATTATAGTAGCTAAAATGCTAGAATCATAGAATTAACTATCCTGTCAGAAAGTAAGCCTGTAAATCCATTTGACAAGTGATTATTTCACTTCTCTTCAAGAAACAAGATCATCAAGTTCAAAAATATGATATACCCAAAGTGCAAAAAGGGTTAATCCCAAACTAGACTTGGATTCAAAATTTCAAATCACACAAAAGATACAAATATTTGTCACCCAATTAAGTGAACATAAAGATAAGAAATCTTCACATTCTATTAATTTATGATTATTAGAACGAACGAAGCAATCCCAAAATGGAGTGGATGGCTGGCACCACGCGCACAACCCTAGAGAAATACTCACCATCATCACCTAGGTAGTCTTAAAAGCTCGAACCAGTTAAACTAATGATCTTACAATTCAAGCAAACATCGCAATAGCAAAGCTAGAATGAAAAGCGTAAGTTGAAAGTAACAAATCAAGAAACATCTTCTAATACATTTAACCTCCTCATATACATGACAAACACTCCTACATCTCTACCGATCAATCAAAATCACAAGCTACCACAAATTATAAGGATCTCAAGTAGAAGAAGAATCACGCACCCATGGATTACTAAAATGATATAGAATAATAGAGGAAATAACATTTAACTTTCTCATATACATGACAAACACTCCTAGATCTCTACCAATCAATCAAAATCACAAACTACCACAAATTCTTAGATCGCAAGGGGAAGAAGAATCACGCATCAGTGGATCACTAAAATGATGATAGAATAATAGAGGAAACAGCATTTAACTTTCTCATATACATGACAAACACTCCTAGATCTCTACCAATCAACCAAAATCACAAGCTACCACAAATTCTTAGATCTCAAGCGGAAGAAGAATCACGCACCCGTGGATGATGACTAAAATGATGATAGAAGAATAGAAGAAACAACAAAACCATGCCTCCAAAATATACAGGTGGTAAAAATAGCTCCATTTTAGCCACCGACAACCTGAAATTAGCCAATTGTTTACTTAAATAAATTTATAGTTGCATGAATTACATAAAATATGTTAATTAAGGCTGTAAAGACAAATGACACATTCAATTTGAAGTTAAAGATTCATTGAGTGGCTTAAATTATATAAATTGAAAAATTAGATAGCAAAATCAATATTTTTAAGGCAAAATTATAAAAAGCCCCCTTGCACTTTAGCAATCGTCTCAATTACCCCCTGCATAAAAATTTGTATCAATTACCTCCTTACACTTTGCCATAATCTCAAATAAGTCCAACAAGATAATTGTTGAATTCAACTCTAATACTTTATAAATATAAATTTGCAGATAAAGTTATCTATATGTAATGCAATAGAATCATATCAATTAAATAAATTGCTCAATAAACTATAAATTTTGATCGTATTAACAAAATAGAAAATCTCCTTTATCTAAATTTTGCATATATTTTTGAGTTGCAAATTGGATATATGTTAAGATGTGGAACAATTGACAGCCAATTCGTTTTAGCAAAATTTTACAACCTAATTTGTCAATTTTTCAAAATTTTTGGATATATTTAAAATGGTGACGAAGTATATTATAATTTAGCCTATTTTTAAAGGTAATTTTCTAGGCATCAAAGACACAGATATGGGACACGACACGACTCGAATACAACGACTTAGCAGTTTCTAAAAAAAACTAGGACACGAATAAAGCTTGGCCACCACTAAAGAAATATAATTTTATTAATATAATAATATATATTTATTATATAAAAAATATTATTATATTTCTATATTTGAATGAAAGTCGATAAAATTCCCATTGATAGTTTACATAATTTAAGAAAAGAAATTCTCCATCATGCATAATTTATTTATATTGTCCAAAAAAAAAAATTTATGCATTCATCAAAAAACAAAAATATATTTCATCTTACATTACATACACAAAAAAGGTAAAAGTTGAATGGGCGTCCATAGCGTGTCCTTGTTCAAGGACATGCATGTTTGTGTATGCAAAGCTTATAGAAGTGCCTAGCAGTGCCCATGACGTGAAGTTTATAGTGTTGGCTATTTATTTATGGATTAAAAACTAAGCATCATGGACACTAACACGGGACACGGGATACGACTCGGACACAGCGACTCAGCAACTTCTAAAAAATAAAGACACATGCACGGCATAAACACAAATAATCAAATATAATATTATTAATATAATAATATATATATTATTATATAAAATATTATAATATTTCTCATACGAATGAAAATTTATAAAATTTTTCATTGATAGTTTATATATTTTAAGAAAAAATATTCTCCATCACACATAATTTATTAATATTGTCCAAAAAAATTTGAATGTACTCATCAAAAAGCTAAAATATTTATCATCTCACGTTATATATACATAAAAAAATAAAATAATATAATGTATATACTTTTTAAATTGTATTCGCTATGTATCGATATTGAACGCGCGTCTAAAAAGTGTCCACATCGGATACATGTCCAACACGGACACGCGAGACTTATAAAAATATTCGTATATATAGATTAAAAATAGATCAAACTTTCTGTCCCGTAAAAATAGGTTCAGAAAACTAATAAGTTGAATTGAATGTGTCTAATAAGTTTTAGTGGGGATGCAGTCCACAATAGACCTAACGGCAATAGGCCAACAATAGATCTAACGTTTAGGAGAATTGAGTCCGATCTAACTTTCTATATGCTTTAAATGAATTGGTTGCGTATTTCTAAGGGATTAATGGTTAGTGCCAACAATCCGACATATAGAATAGTTTGTGATAGATAAACAAGTGTATACAAATTTACCTACAAAGATTGCTCCTTGATTAGCCGCCGAAGAAGGAGAAGAAGCCCTTCTTCTTGGGCTCCTCCTCGAGCATGACGGCGGTCATGGTGTCCTGCTCGACGAGGCGCCAGGCGGCCTGCTCAAAGGCGAGGCCGGCAAGGGAGGGGGGCCGGGTGAGGACGAGAGGGCAGCCGCGGTTGGTGCTGCGGATGACCTCGGCGTCCTCGGGGATGACGCCGAGGAGCGGCAGGCCGAGCATGTCCTGCACATCGAGGACCGACATCATGTCCTCGCCGCGGACGAGGTCGGAGCGGACGCGGTTGACCAGCATCTTGATGTCGCGGATGCCGTCGCACTCCAGAAGCCCAGCCACGCGGTCGGCGTCGCGGAGGGCGGTGATGTCGGGGGTGGTCACCAGCACCGCCTCGTTCGCCGGCGAGATGGCCGTCACGAATCCGGCGTCGATGCCTGCCGGGCAGTCGATCAGCACGAATTGCGGGGCAGGTTAGGGTTAGGGTTAGGGCCATCGGAGCGAAGGGCGTCGACGATCCAGGTTAGGGTTTTGGGGCCGAAGGAGAGGGGAAGCTTGGAGCGGGGCTTGGAGAGGCAGAGGAGGCGGAGGAGAGAGGGAAGCGGCGGTCGCGGACGAGGGCCTGGTCGAGGCGGCAGTCGCCATGATGACCTCGGCGGCGGTGTAGTTGACGCGGTTCTCGAGCCCGAGGAGGAGGTCGAGGTTGCGGAGCCCCGCGTCGGCGTCCACGGCCACCACGGAGAACCCGAGCCGCGCGAGCGACACGCCCACGTTCGCCGTCGTCGTCGTCTTCCCCACGCCGCCCTTTCCCGACGTCACCACCACCACCCGCGGCGTCTCCCCGCCAGCTCCGGCTTCCTCCCCCACTGCACCGCCGCCGCCGCCCCCACCACCACGCCGCGCCGGAAATGGCGGAGTTGGTGGTGGAGGTGGAGAGGCGCAACGAATGAGGATGACGAGGAGGGGGAGACATGCGTGGGGGTGAGGAGATGAGGCAGAGGAGAGGGGAGGATGCCATTTTTAGGGTTAGGGTTTAGAGGAAGTGGATGAGGGAGGTGGGCGCCATGAGAGACACTAGTGAAACTGAGAGTGTAATTAAGGGTAGAGATGGATTATGGATTAGGGCCCGAATATAATGGCTCATTGGGACGCCCAACTTTTTTTTTTTTTGATAGTGATAGGTCCAGCTTCGCGTTTAAGTTACCCGTGTGTTTGAGAATCGTAATTCAGCCCGCTGTTTCTGAGCCGTGTTTAGTTCGAAATAAGTTTCATATCGACCATTTTTTATCAAAAAAAATTATAATAATTCGACCCACTAGTAATAATAATTTATTTGATACACATCATCGATTCAAAATATTTGAACCTAATTATTCTTATATAGCGGATTATTGAGATGTCTTAGTCAGCTCAATCCACATACAGTCTAAAATCATGAGACGATATAAAATTTATCTCTTCTTATTGTTCAGACTTTGGCTCAGAGAAATTTCATTGCACACTTCCGACTGTTAATTGGCTCTGAT
Source organism: Tillandsia fasciculata (assembly GCA_029168755.2). NCBI lineage: Eukaryota > Viridiplantae > Streptophyta > Magnoliopsida > Poales > Bromeliaceae > Tillandsia > Tillandsia fasciculata. The sequence goes on from CM054952.1 coordinate 1,759,306, forward strand.
ACCTAATTTAATGACCTGATTCGATAGCAATAATAACTCGTTGAATTTAAACAACAAATCTAAAATATTTAAATCCAATTATTATTATTAGTGTTCATAATTTTTCATATTTTTAATTACATCTTTATTCATCCAATATGAAATTATTGAATCTCACACGAGCGAAATTTTTAAGCTCGCTATTTAAACGAGTAGCTGATCCCAATTTGTTAGTGGGTAGCAAAAAATATTAATTTTTTATAAAACATGAATTTAGGATAAAATTATTAGAGTTGTTTGAAACAAAATGAATAAAATTTTTTTTAAAAAAAAAAATTTGTACATATTTTTTTTTATTCATATATTTTTAAGAAACCTAACCGGTCTTAAAAAAGCCGGTGTAAATTTTACGTCCTTCATTTCGGGGACAAAAATTGATTTTTATTTTGTTAACTTCAAATATTGCATATATCTCTCTCCAAATTTTAAAATATAATATATATTCCTACCAACTTTAAAAATGCAGAATTATATTTTTTTTGCTTAGTTAAAAAAAAAACATATTTTAGTTGAAAAAACTATTTCACACTCATTTGCGCAATAGTTTTTACTAAACTGGCATTCAGAAATAAATAAATCAAATAACTTTGATTTATTAATAAAAACCCGCAGAGCTTAATCTTAAAAAATACTATATGTATATTTCAAAATAGATGTATATTTTATATCTCATCCATTCTAAGATGGATGAATCTTACTGATCGTTTCGAAGTGATTAGTAAAATATATCCCACTTTTAGATGAATAGAATGTACATCATACATCCCTGTATGGATAGCATTACTCTTTCGATATAAGCTATAAGGTTATATATATGTAAAAATATAAAAATATTATCCCTTTATACTCATAAATTATTTTCGATGATGCAGCTTCTGAATTGACGATCCATATCGTTAAATATAATTTAGAGTATTTTAAACTTCTAAAAATTAAATTTTATAATTTTTAAAAATTATAATAAAGTTCATCAAATGAGTATAAACTGAACAGTCAAAATCGAACGATCTCATAAAAATAATAGATCGGATTTTTTAATTTAAGATCGGAATTATAAATCTCTATCTAGATAGTGAACAAAATTTTTTTGTCAAAAATTCAATCTATTTTTACTCTTTCACATCGTTAAAACTAGCAAGTATTCTATACCGGTCGTTAAAAATGATCAATTTTGAAATTTTGGATTATAAGATAAATAATGTTGAAAAATTATGAAATTTAATTTTTAAAAATTTTAAATACTTTAAATCATATTTAACGATATAGAGTGCAGATTTGAAAACTCTATTATCAAAAATAATTTATGAGTACGAAGTCGATTATACTTATAAAAGTATAATAGTCGGACCCTAGGCTCCGTTTGGTTCGGGGATAAGGAAAATTTTGTTATACCGGGGATAGGTATAGATTATGGTATTAGCAAGAATTAGTGTAAATTTGCGTTTGGTTGGGTTTATGAGTTATACCGGGTTTAAAGGAAATTGTGTTTGGTAAATTATATAGGAATAAGGAGAATAAGATGAATAGGAAAAAATTGTGTTTGGTTGAGTATAGAGGAATAAGAAGAATTGAGAAGTGATAAATTTGTGTATTGACTATTTTGCCCTTTATGATGTAATTTATAAATAAAATAATTTATGATATTAATCAACCTAATAATAAATTTAAAATATTATTTAAAATTGTAAAAAATATTTAAAAATAAATAATAAATAATTAAAAGTACTTAAAAATAATAGAAAATTATATATTAAAATATTTAAAATTTTTGATTGTTTATCATTTTAAAATCATTAATCAATAGATAAGCAAATTTTAATTTTTTTTTTTTAAATTTTCTATCATTCTTAAATAGACCCCTAATCTTTTAATTAGACCCCTAATTTTCTATCATTCTTAAAAAATTTTCTTTTAATTAGACCCCTAGTCTTTCTTCTTCCCCCAAGCAGCAAGACCATCGACCCTAGATGCTCTTCTTCATCCTCCTCTAAATTTGAGCGCCGCCGTGCCGCCGTCGAAGCCGGAAACGGAGAGGAGGCAGAGCCAGGCGCCCCATCCTTGCAGCCGCCGCGCGCCAGATCACCGCATGCGCGCTGCACGTGGGAGCACTACACCAAAACTAATTTTTGCCGGCACTTTTGTGGTGGCATTTAGGAAAAAAGCCACCAAAAATAAATTTTTGCCGGCAGTTTTTTAAAAATGCCCTTAAAAAAAAATTATATTTATTTTATTTTATTTATTTGTTTAATCTTAAAAAATTTATATTAAAAATATCCAAAATTAATTTTTACTGGCATTTTTTAATGGCTTTTGCAAGAAATGCCACTAAAACCTAATTAATACTGGCATTTGAATTAATTGCCAGTAATTAATTTGCTAAAGTCCTATTAACATTTGGTGAACCGCCATCAACATTTGGTGAACCGCCAGCAAGAGACCGCGTCATTTTTTGGAAAATTTTCTTTTCCCGCGCGCGCACGACCTAGAACCCACGCGCTCGCATTCCTTCCCCCCTCCACCACCATCTCTGGCGGTTCTCTTCCCCCCTCCACCACCATCTCTGGCCCGTACCGATCAAGTACTGCCCCACGCACGCGCGCGGACACCACGACGCTCTCAGCAGCTGAAGATCGAAGCTCTGTGGAGCGCGCCTCTTGTCCACTACGCGCGGTGTCGACGCTCTCAGGTTCGAGCGTCGACTTCTACAACCACGCTCAGACCTCTGTCCAGGTTCGAGCCTCTTCTCCAACGACATTAGATTGTTCTATTTTTTTTTTGGTTATTTTGTTTCAGATCTTGCTCACATTAAGAAAAGGCACCTTTTTATTTTATATATTAGGTTGAGTTAGTGGAGGTTATATATTAGGTTGAGGCACATTAAGAAAAGACACATTAAGAAAAGGCACCTTTGTTTCAGATCTTGCTACCAAAAAGCAAACGAATCCATCCTTAATTAAATGAAACAAACAAATAACATATAATACATAGAACACATATGTTCTCTGCACAAGTATGTAATCCTATCAAGCAAAAAGCTTTGAAACCAAAAACTTAATCCATCCAACCCTCCCACACTGCACAAAGAAAAGCCGAAACTCCTAAAAGGAAAATGAGATGGAGATCTCTAGCAATTTAGTAGTTTCATCCAAGCGGCCTGAGAACTTATCAAAGTTTTGAGAGGTTTAAACCGAAAGAAAAAACCAAAATTAAGGGTATTTAAAGCTGTTTAGAAATCAGAGGCATATCATGTAGAAGAATACACATTTGTCTGAACTTTTGTAAGAAAATTTACCTATTTAAATTTGGCAGGAAATGTGAGGCCCCAAATCTTTTATTGTTGACTCAGTAAAGTTCATACACCCTCAACTTATTTGGTCCAAGACCAACAAAACTCTTAACACAGTAGATGTCAGGTTAATCACCTGCGCCATTTAATAGTTCCTTAATTACTTCCGGCCAATTTTTTCTGAAAGACTTATATAACCTCCACTAACTCAACTCAAATCTATTAAACATTAGATCACATTTGATAATTGTACCTGATAATTGTACCTCTTAAAGAATTATTGTATCCTCTTGCTACCACTTGATCTGAGAGAGGGATATCTCTTAAAGAATTATTGTATCCTCTTAAAGAATATCTAAGTCCTTTTGGTAGCAAGATCTGAAACAAAGGTGCCTATAACATAACTAAAGAGGCCTATAATTAATTGGAAATATATAGATAGGATATCTAAAACCGCAATATATAATTTTGACGGTTTACTTAATTGAACATAACTAAAAAGTCTTGTGATTGAATTTGCTTATGGATTTGTTTGAGTAAAAGGTAAGTCAATTTAGAGGACTCAATTTTGTTTTTAACCTCCAATTACTGCAATTTCTTATCCTCTGTTTTAGATATTTGCTTTCATACAGACTATATTATCTCGATAGTATTTGTAAAAGCTTTTAATTTATTGAGTAAAGCAACTGTGGAATGGCCTTCACTAGTTTGAGTTTCCTTGTCCCTTGCTGACTAGTTAGTGAGTAATGTGGTTAGAACATGGTGGTCCTGCGTACATTCTAAATAACTCCAAGGTGTGTTACTGCTGTGCAGGTGAGATGGTGGCATGCTCTGCTGGTGCAAATTTTACACCACATATTATTACTGTTGCTGCTGGTGAGGTATGATTTGCTTTGACCTCATTCTAGCTGTCATCTACAAACTATTGCATGCTAACAGTTATTAAATTAGTGTCTCATCTGTCATTTCTTTCGTTAATATTTGCTCCCAGTTATCTTAGGTGTATACTTGATTTATTTTCTTTTTCGTATCAGCTATTTCTTTTTCCCAGTATAATTTATGCTTAGTTTATTTCTCTTTCCTCCTTGACTTTTCAGTATGAAGATCGGTTAATTGCTGAAATAAGTTACACTTCTGTAAATTCTAAAGTAGGTTTGGTTTTTTGTAATTTCACCATGTTGCCGTTGCTTTTAAATGTTTTCTGATGTCTCCCATCCATTTTCTTATCAAACCTTTTCTTAACTTCCAGCCTTGCCGTGAGGTTAATTCGACCAGTTAGTCATGAAGCTTAGTACAAGCAACTTGGAATTAAAAATTTATTTTATCGACCTAGCAGAAATTCTGCAAATTACAGTAGAAAACTGAGGTTAATGTTTTTCATCCTAAGTTTTACATTGCTACTTGATGACTGGCTGATATTCTTTGTAAAGAAAAGGAAACATAATTTGGATGCTTAATATCTAACACATCTACTGTACTCTAGATTACCTTCTTCACTGTAAATTCTCCAATATAATAGTTGATTTATTAGACTCAAAATTTGAATAGAAATAGCTAATTTATTATTGTATCTGGTTATTAGTAAAAGTAGGTGCATGTTTGGACCTAGTCAACCACATTAGTCAAGAACAAATCATAATATTCCACCCTTGGGACCTTAAAAGTTGAAATATTAACTATTCAATGTTTTCTGCAACTACATATGAATGATATATATATACATGAAAGATCATTACTTTTGGGAATCTATTAGCAAGGCATCAAGAAGTTGTAAAAGTCAATATTATCCAAGCTACTATTTTTTGGAAAGTTTATGTTTTTTGACATGCAACCTTAAAAGCGCTGTAAATCTCATATGATATTGTAAAATCTTTCTTTAAAAGCTTTGATATAGAATTCTGGAAGACCAAGCATTGATATAGAATTGTGGTAGACCAAGCATTGGTATAGAGTTTTGGTGGATTTTGCCTTAGTGCAGGAATAATTCCACTCCCAGGGGAGAATCTGCTGTGATCCTCTATAGCGAGAAATTGATGCTTGGACCTAGTCCACCATATCAGCCAAGAGTTAGCAACAATTTCAACCTTAGAGGAGTTAAAATTATAGAATAAATTACCAGATGTGAATCATGTGATCTACAACACAAAATAGTCAGTATAATATAAGAAGTGCTATACAACATATAAATGGTCTATATAATAAATATCATAAGTTTTAAAAACTATTAGTTAGACATTAAGCAGCCTTGAAACTTAATGGTGCTAAAAGAGCTACTCTCAGTCAGTGGTCTAAAATTTTACTTAACAATCTTTAAATTTTAGTTTCGGTCCATGGTGTACCAAGTCCAAGTAATAGTTTCACTATTGAAGCAAGAGGTGTCATCCTAACTGAGAATGGAGAAATTATTGCATTCAACCGCTGTATACATACACTCAAACTCGTTGCAGTTAATATTTGATGATCAATGTATTCATGATAAAAATCTAATTTGATAGATGTGATCCATATTGTTTAAGGAGTCGTGTTGTACAAATTATTTTATATTTTGAAAGTTATTATTACTAAAGCATTAAGTAGTCCCAAAAATCAATGGTAGAGAAAGGCTTATTGTTTGATTCATGATAAATTGGTATTCCAAATTTATTGTTTTTAGTATATAAGCCTTTTAAATGGTAGAGAACACATCCAATGAGTTATATTCTGATTTGAGGCCTCTATCATAGAGAATTAGAGCCATGGTGTATAAGATGTATTTATACACCTGGCAGAGGCAATAATTTCCCTTGAGAAAGAGAGTGATAGTTGTGCTGGGTGCGTGGGCTCCAACACATCATTGAAAGCATGATGTGTCCTTAGGAGGATGCCTTAACCCAACTTTAGTTTGTAGGATATTAACTATTATTGGTAGAACAATACTAGTGAAAGAATAGGAAAAGAGAAAGAGAGCTTGGAATAAGTACCTTTAAGTTGGATAGTTTTTATCTGAAGCATAGTAAAAGTAATGGATAAGAATAAAATGATCGAGGATAAACAGTACAAAGGAGATAAAATGACAAGGGGTAAACTAAAGAACCATTTAGAAAACTATAAATCTGACAAAGCAGTTTAATTTTTTGACACATCTCCTACTCTAATTGTTCTGAATTTTGTGTTTATCAAACCTTTCTTTGGATATACTAGATGGCGACAAATGATGTAGTTTCAGCTTATTTACTCACTCAATCCTACAGCAATTGTGTAAAGCAAATATCGCATGTATACTACAGTCTCAAATACTCTACAGTCTCAAATTATTTACTCACTCAATCCTACAGCTTGAGCAGCAACTGCTTGATTGAGCCTTTGATAAAAAACAAAATATAGTATCGAAAGTAATGACCTTTTTTTTTTCTAAGTGCTGTCGATCTAAGCCTTTTTTTTTAATGGGTTCTTTTCATTATTTGTAAAAAGTAAAAATATATAATGATTCGATATTTATTTGTTTTGTGTGTTGAATGTGGAAATGATTAGGTTCTTTTCTTAGAATTTTATCTTCTCATATAGATTGAAAATAGTATGCTAATTAAATCTTTTTGTTGTTTCACAGTCGCTTAATAGATTTTTTTTTTCTAATGCAGGTTTGATTAAGTTAAGGAGAAGTAATCTGGTGACTAATTGCAATGTCGATCTCCTCCTTTCCTTCATTTTTTATATGACTCAAATATGTATTTAAAGTATATATGCCGATATAATTTTGTTGTTGCAATTAATTAAATTGATGATATTTTTTGTCTATTATGGATGTTGATTAGATGATATATACTTGAAATTTTATGAATTGATGGTATTTTTTGTCTATTATGGATGTTGATTAGATGATATATAATTGAAATTTTATAAATTGATGGTATTTTGCCTATGACTAAAATTTATTGTGCTTAATTGTAATCATTTGTATGTTTTTAAATATCTTTTAAAAATCTTCTGTTTTTAAATATCTTTTATAAATTGATGGTATTTTGCTGGCACTTGTAAGTGCCACTAAAATGGGATATCCTGGCGGTTTGGAGTGCCGGAATAGTTTATTTTGCTGGCACTTGTAAGTGCCACTAAAATGGGATATCCCGGCGGTTTGGAGTGCCGGAATAGATTATTTTGCTGGCACTTGTAAGTGCCACTAAAATTGGATATCCCGGCAGTTTGGAGTGCCGGAATAGATCGTTTTGCTGGCACTTGTAAGTGCCGCTAAAATGGGATATGCTGGCGGTTTTGAAAGTGCCGGAATAGATTGTTTTGCTGGCACTTGTAAGTGCCACTAAAATGAGATATGCTGGCGGTTGAAAGCGCCGGCTTTACTTTCTATGCTGGCGGTTTTGAAAGTGCCGAAATAGATCGTTTTGCTGGCACTTGTAAGTGCCACTAAAATGGGATATGCTGGCGGTTGAAAGTGCCGGCTTTACCTTCTATGCTGGCGGTTTGATATAAGTGCCGGTAAAAGAATTGCCGACTGAGTTTTAGCCGGCACTTTTGACTGCCACAAGAAAATGCCGGGAAAAATAATTACCGGCACTTTTTTGATGTTTCCCGGCAGTTTAAAGTGCCGCTAAAAGCCAGTATTGGTGTAGTGGAGCCACCGCCGCCGCCGCCCAGGGCTCGTGTAGGCTGCTCGTGGTCCAGGTCAGCCTCGAGCGCCGCCTCTGTTGGAACCGAGAGCCCGCCGCAGCCCGCAGCCCGCAGTCGCGCCCTGCTGCGCGGGCCAGCACGCTCACGTAGGGCCCAGGTCACGCGAGGCCCGGGCCGCGCGGGCCTGTGCGCGTGGGAGCCTCGCGCCGCCCTGCTCTTCCTTCCCTGATTCCGAGCACCCTCTCCTCCCTGGTGAGCCGAATCCAGCTTTTCCCTCTTTCCTTTGCTGCTTCCATCCCTAACAGAGGGGCGCGGCGCGGAGAGGGGAAAGCAGAGGGGCCGCAAAGGGGAGAGGGATGCCGCAGAGGGGAGAGGCTTGCCGGAGGGGGGCCGCAAGGGAGATCGGAGATCGGAGATCCTTCGCGATGAAGAATGGGTAGGAGATGGAGGGAAGGAAGATGAAGATGAAGATGAAGATGAAGAATGGGGGCAGAGATGGAGATGGAGGGGTGAAGATGGAATCTGAGAAAAGCTGTAAACTTTCTCGATTCCCGTGCGAAAATTGGAGCCGACCAAATTTCGGGTTGGGGTGGGAATCTGTATTCCCACCCCCATCCCTCTTATTCCGGGTTTGTAGGAATACCAATTCCTACAAACCCGGTTCCCGTTTGGGAATGGTATCGGGGATAAGGGGGTTATTCCCCCCTTATCCCCGTTACCAAACGGTACCTAAATATACAAGCTAGGGTATTTAGGCATGGATAGCTAAGAAAAAAAATTAAAAATGTACAACAGTCACTTGAACTATGGTTCTTTTGATTTAGCTATTTAATATTTCAAAATTTTGTTTTTATTATCTAATTTTTTTAATTTATTTAATCTGAATTAGTTATTTTTATAAATTTAATCAATATATTTTATATAATTTTCATAGCTACAAATTTATTAAAAGAAGTAATTATATTAAAATTTAAAGTTAAAGTTCTATTGACTGATTTAAATTAAACAAAATAAAAAAATTAGTCAGTAAAATTAAAATTTTAAAATATTGTGCAGCCAAGTCAAAATTGTTTATAGTTCGGATTAATTATGCCTTTTTTCACTTAAAATTTATTAAGATAAAATATAATATTTTAAAAATTTAGAAGAATAAATATGCAATATCTCCACATATACAAATTTTTTTTAATAATTTAATTACACTCTAAGACACTGTACTTTAATATACTTTAATTGTAATTGTTTTAACTTTTTTAAAAAACACTATTGTATTCTAATATTTTATCAATCTCTGCATTATATTTTATTTTTTTTTATTTTGTACTATTTTTTTCTCGTATATATTTCTAAATTATTTTGTTCTTATTAATCTTTTAATTATTATAAACAAAATTATTATTTTAGATAAAATTTAATAATTTTATTATGAGACACTAGTTAGTTAAATAAAAAATTAATAAAATGAATCACTGTAATAGGCTAATTAAAAGTTTCTATCAAATTATTTTTATTTATTTTTTTTATTATATTTATGAAAATAAATAAAACGTAAGCTCTACTATTTTTAACCAATATATTTTAATAATTTTTATATAAAATTATAAGTTTATTATTCATAGTGCATGGTAGGAAAAGAAAAAAAAAGTAATAGTTGAGCAATGAATTTGAAAATTTTATAAAGTGTAGCATAATTAAATTTTTTTTTTTTTTTTTTTTAATGAAAGCTTGAAGTGTTACAAGGGTGTATATATATATATATATATATATATATATATATATATATATATATATATATATATATATATATATATATATATATATATATATATATATATATATATATGGGTTAATTGCATACATGTCCCTCCAAATATGTCGAGTTGCAAATATATCCCTGTAAAATTCAACTTTTCATATTTATCCCTGCAAAAATCCACCGTTATTCAAATATGCCTCTCTGTTAGAAAAAATGAGTTAACCATAGGTTAAATGCTTAACCTTGGTTAGATTAGAAAGTGAATATACCATTTTACCCTTTCATCTTCTCTTCCCATCCCCTCTTCCTCTTCATCTTGGATCTTCTCCGCCAGAAGAATGTTCCGCTTCCTCAGATCGTCCTCGCGCTCCGCACTCGCCTTCGCCGCCTCCTCCTTGGCATCTGTGAGAGCCCTCGCCCTCCGCTGCAACAGGGAGATCTCCTCCTCCTTCAACTCCACCTCCGAGTAGAGGCTCGCGATCTCGCCCACGAGCTTGTCCCGCTCGGCCTTGAGCTCCTCCGCCAGGGCCTCATAGAAATTTCTATGCGGGCGAAGGTTCTGGAAAAGTTATTTGAGAAAAGTTGACAAATAAAGTTTTAGTGGTCAATATCAAGAAGAAAAAAATTTGCTCATTAAAGTAAGATTCGCAAAAAAATCTAATATGATCACTTGTTAAATTGGAAATATTAGATCCAGAGCATTCTGTTAGTATTTGATGATATTAATTGATTTAAAAAGAAAAAGGAAAAAGCATATCATCATTGAAAAGATTTTTTAGTTCTACTCAAAATAAAAAAAGATTGAACCAACAAAATGGTTTCACTCTTTGGGAACAATTCTATGATGATATAAAACTACAGGATTATATACTACATCAGTAACTAAGCATATGCATTACAAACTATACTAGTGCCCTAACATCAAAACACAGCCACTGATGACAACTAAACTGGAAAGTAGAAACACATAACAAAGAGATGAAACTAAGCATCCTGAAGCAACATTGAAATCTCAATTACATGTCCCCCACAGTTATCGCACTCGATCGATCCGAACACTTCTTTAACCTCTCTCAAGTCTTAAACAACCATGGTTTGCAATTAAACTATGGGTTGCTTACGTTTGGGCCTTCGAGGGCTGCGTCGTGGTGCTTGGAGAGGAGCTCCAGAGGCCAAGAATCTGACGGGCTCGGGTACCTCGCGTGGGGGCGGCTCACATTGGAGGGAGGATTGGGCGGGGCCAACGTGTTTTCTGCATCTGAGAAGGGATGGTGGGGATCTTGTTGGATCGGAATGACGTAAAGCGGCCCGATTGGTTGGTCTTGCATTTGCGTTGATCTGCTTGTTGGCTTATCTGAATCAGAAGAGTGCGTCCTCCGCCAGGGCCTCGGCATCCAACGCGGTGGAGGCGGCGGCGACGAGGTCCGCGTGCACGCGCTCGATCTCAACCTCGAGGCGGCGGGCCTCGGCCGTGACGACACCGCGCTCGTGCCGCGCCGCCTCGAGCTGGGCCTCCAGCTCCTGATTCTCCGCCTTCAAGCCCCCGATCTCCGCCATGACCGCCTTAAACTCGCCATCTCCGCCGCCGCCGCCGATGTTCTTGTGGGAGTCGTCGGCGGCAGAGTGCTGGGAGATTAGGGTCAGGGTTTCGTCGCCGCCGTTGGAGAAGGCGAGGGCGTCGTCGCCATTGGAGAGGGTTGCGTCGTGCTCCATGCGTTGGAAAGAGAAGGGGAGAGTGGAATCGTGCGACGAGGAGAGGAGAAATGAGAGATGAGAGATTTTATTATTATTATTATTATTATGGATTAATTGCATATATATAAGGGGTAAAAAAGTAATTTTATATGGAATCTGTTAAAAAATTAACAGATTCCAAACGGGGATTAACCTCAGGGGCATATTTGAAGAAATTTGGATTTTTGCAGGGATAAATATGAAAAGTTGAATTTTGCAGGGATATATTTGCAATTCGACATATTTGGAGGGACATGTATGCAATTAACCCATATATATATATATATATATATATATATATATATATATATATATATATATATATATATATATATATATATATATATATATATATATGTAAATAGTAGGATTTGTGTGTTTTTAAAAGTACGGTGCTCTCCGTGATTTCAAGTTATTTTTGATATTGAGATTTTCAAATTAACGATCGGCTATGTTAAATTTGATTTAGAATATTTGAAATATCCAGATAATAAATTTTGTAATTTTTCGATATGATTTGCCTAGTGAATGAAGGGAGCTCAAAATTAATTACTGAAAATAAAAATTTCATAAAGGCAATGATACACTAAAATTTTAGATCAAAGATATTGACCTTATTTTATATAGTATAAAAAAAAGATTTATAAAAATTTGACGTGATTTGAATATTTCTGCACCGTTAAACTTACAAACGACTCACCATGACCTTTAAAATTATTAATTTTGAGTTCATTTGATCACTAGGCAAATAATATCGAAAATTCATAAAATTTATTTTTTAGATTTTTTAAATATTCTAGATTAAAATTAACGAAACCGATCGTCCATTCAAAGATCACAACATCGAAAACGACTTAGAAGCTCGGAGACCTCCGTACTTTTAAAAGCATACAAGCCTAACTCTATACGTAAAAATGATAAATGTGAAAGGATATTTATTTAGAGTAATAGTACTCATACATCCCAATAGTGTGTGTATATTTTACATCTCATCCATTCAATAGGTGAGGTATTTTTTCAAGCAATGTTATCCATATATCTCAAAAGGGAGTATGATATACATTTCACCTATTCAAGGATGAGGTATACTTTATTGCTTATTTTGAAATGATTAGTAAAATTCATCCACATCAAAATAGGTGGAATATAAGATGTACATCTCAAATAAAATATACAAGTAAGTATTTTTTTTTTTTACTAATTAACAATATTTTTTTCTAACAGATATTGACAATAAGAACATCTATAACTAATTTAGGGCTTTAATTTAAAAAATAAATATAAAAAATTAAACTTTGTAGAAATATATCTACTATTCGATATATTTACAGAAAGCTGTATAAAATTAATTCTTATTTAAAACTGCTCTTTTAATATTCATAATATATTTACAGAGAGCGATCATCTTTATAAAATTACTATTTTGTGCTTTCAAATATGCCCCTGTACCATCACCAAATTTGTTTATTTGCCCAAAATAGGGGCAAAATAAGTATTTTAATTTTGTTTAACTATGATAAAAATTTAATCTGAATTTAATTTGAATTAAGAATATTTAAAGTGTGATTATATTTAAATAACAGAAAAATATATATATAAAAAATATATTTAATAAATAAACAAATAAGCAAGATATTGTAAAAATTTTGAGGGGTATATAAGTAATTATACCGAAAATAAAATACTCAACGCAACGGCCAATTAGGGGGTTCTAAATTCGTCTTCTCTTTAGAATCCAATCTCTCTCTCTCTCTCTCTCTCTCTCTCTCCTCGTTCTCGCTCTGGTACCCATCTCCTCTCCCTTCGATCGGAGGGCGAAAACGATCGATTTGAGCTTCCAAATCCTTCATCTCCGTTGAGGCGTCGATTCCTCCGAGCCCCTCGATCTCAGGTACCTCCTCACCTCGTCAATCGCCAACTTCTAGGTTTTCTTAGAGAAGATTCACCACTTGTAACCCTAAATAAGCTGATTCCTAGGAATCAAGGTCTTAGATCCTGCTTCATGGCTCAGATGCGTTATTGTTGATGTTTGCTTTGTGTGATCTGTGTTTTCTCGCGGTTACTGATGTTAGGGTGCCGTTTATGCTGTTTTATGATGATTTATTGGTGTAATGTGTGAGCAGGGACTGTACAGTTTGGAAACAAAGAGGATGGTTTTTTGATTGGCCCTTCTGAGTTGGTTTCTGTAGATTTGCTACCGAAGGTGTCGCCGCGTCGGTTTGTGGTAGTGTTAGATGCATTAGTTTAGAAAGTTGCTGATTTGGTAGGAAATTAAGCTACCTGGAGAGTAGTAGGATTCAGTAAGGCGAGGAATCGATAGCCTTTTGTCGTTACTTTGTTAGTACTTCGTGGTTTTGTCGGTGGGGATGAGCTTGGATAATGAGGACCGCTCGCTATCGGAACCTTTTTACGGAACTAAATCTGAATCCGAAAAGTAAGAACCTTTTCTTGAAGTTTTGTTGTTTGGTTTGGTATGCCACAGTGGTTTTGTTTCGAGCGAGGCACCTTAATTTGCGCCATTGTATATGTCTCAGGAAGTCAAAACTATCGTACACAAGAGAGTTCCTTCTGTCTTTCAGTGACCTGGATCTTTGCAAGAAGTTGCCCAAAGGTTTTGATGCTTCAATTCTGAGGTAGTGTTCCTTTTACTTGTCATGAGGTCTTTTGCTTGGCTGGTAAATGAAATCCTACATTAGACATTAAAAGGTAGGCCTTCTTGTCATTTTTTGTCTGGAAACAGTGAATTTGAAGATGCTTCTGGTAGTTTGCTTGAACGGCAAAGAGGTTCTGGAGGTTACTCTCGAGGAAGCTCGGCGAGGTGGGATACTCGTTCATCTGGATCAAGCGATAAAGATGGAGACTTGCAGCTTGAACGTGAATCTTTTATGCCAGGTCCACCATAATTTTAATTTACTTCTTGATTTTGGAGCTGTTGGTTGATTCTCTTGCATGCACTGCTGTGTTTTCTTGCTTGGACTAATCTTTTTGTGGTCTCATTTTTCTTTCTCTTCTTTATCATTTAGATGGTATATACACGAACGTTTCACCGTATGTATGCTGTCTACTTTCTTCTTTAGGGAAACCTGCATATCAATGATTTTATAGCTTCGTAAAATATTGGCATAAATGATTGACGAAGTTCCATATAGTTTTGCAAAATAGTTCCACTAACTGAAGTCAAACTGGAGTAGTATACATCTGTACCTGTACTCTCTGCTTTGCTGCCAGTCATGTACTGTCAGGGCATTACCTTTGTGTAAGCTTGTGAAAATATATTTCCTTTAGATTGAGCTAACAATATAATTAGTTTGGTTTGAACTTTCACTAGCGAAGGCTGATTTTAATGAGTGAAGGCCAAAGTTAGGAATGCCTCCGACACTTCCTTCTTACAGTAGCATAAACTTCTAGTTGACTTGGACATTTTGTTGTGGAATATAGACTTTTATGTTATTATAGTATCTAGCTTCTTCTAAGTTCGTGGTTTCCAACACTATCTCCACTTATACTGATAACTGAATGTGTTTTTTTTTTCATTCCATCTGCCATTTAAATATTCTATCGTATTCTCGGACACAACCTAAAACGTTTAGCAAATGTCACAGTTACACACAAAACCTGCCCCTATATTGCTTACGTATTGAAATTTTATTAATCACAGGCCAGTTGTGAGGACCTCTTTTCCATCCTTGAACCAATCAATCTCATGTGCTTGTTCTAGCTTTTCAACTTTCAATTTTAAATTATGCCAATATATTGTAAGACAGTGTTCCTTGCTACTATTGTTAATGATCGGCATAGCTTGCTCTCAGGAGTACAAATGATTTGAATTATAGCCAACTATCATTTTGATGCCTTTTGAGACAACATGACCCTGTGAATCGCAAGGAAAAACTTCTGCACTTTCTAGGACACATCCTGTAACGGAATTTACCTTTTCTTATTATTCTAACAGTCGTTTTTCTTTTGGTTCTCATTCTCATACGTTTCTTCATCTCTTCCTTGTTTAATTCAGTTTGTTGTGTTAACTTAAAGAGCAATAGTTAGTAGTTTGGACCTACGTATTTCTTCTTGCATGATCAAACTGCAACTGCAACTGCTATAATTTGATATTTTGTGCTGTGCAGATAAGCGTTTTGTAAACCAATCTAGACGTTCCTGGCAACAGACTGAGCATGATGGGCTTTTGGGAAGTGGTGCTTTTCCACGGCCGTCGAGTTATGCGGGACCTTCTGCACCAAAGGCTCGAGGGGGTGGACAGTATCAACTAAATAGGAGTACTGAACCTTATCAGCCCCCACGTCCTTATAAGGTTTTTATGCATTTTTATATCGAAATCTAATCTTTGCCGGATTTAAATATATATTCCATTGTGTAATTTGATTTCTCCTTTCTATTTCTTGATTTGATATTCTATTTGATTCGGATTTCTAAGTTACTTTTTTCTGACTATTATTTTGGTGCCATATAATTGAACTTTTATCCTGTTAGCATTTGGAAAATCTGCTTGTTAATTGTTTGCAAAATTTTCAGCTGATATTTTCTTGTAAATGAACATTAGGCTGTACCTTTTGCACGGAAAGACTATAATGATGCTCGTAATGATGAAACATTTGGCTCTTCTGAATGTTCAAGCCAGGAAAGGGCAGAAGAAGAAAGAAAAAGAAGAGGTTAGTACTGTTAATATCTCTGTGTTTGATATTTTTGCTTACCTGTACATTCTTTATCCTCTTGCTCCGTCTGTTCTTGCATGCAGAATCATTTGAGTTGATGAGGAAGGAGCAGAAGACGACGCTGCAGGAGAAGCACAAACAGATAACCGATAATCATAAAGAAAACCATGATGCTGATATTATTGCTTTGCTACAGAATTCAGCTGACAAAAATAACATTGCCAATAGAAGTAAAAAGCCGGATGATGACAGCATGACATCATCTTCTGTTTCTAAAAATGATAGTTCAAAGCCATCTTCTATTGGGACTGCTCCATCCAGGCCACTCGTGCCACCTGGTTTTGCAAATGCGGTAGGAGAGAAGAAGATACACAAACAGTCTTCAAGCACCTTTGTGGAACCACAGGTAGCATAGCTCTCGACATACTTAGTGTGGAATTTCTAATGCTTGTAACAAACACATACTGATCTTTCTAGAAAAATCTGATTGACAATGAGATCATATGAGGCTACAAAGAACTACTTTATGTTCCTCTAATAGTATTGCTTAGGTTATCTGTAGTAATTTTGTCTGAAGTTGCAACCTTTTTTTTTCTTGCTTTGATTTTTTAGATCTGCTTTTCAGATCGCTTCTGAAAATTTTGTAACTTCATCAGTTCGTGCCTTAGAAAGTCTGACACGCTCATCATTGAGTGATAAATTTGGTTTTTGTCCTAGCATTTTCATGTTAAACATCTAATTGCTTTCTTTACTTGTGAAAATACTGAAAAATAAATTTTCTTCAGTTTTCAGTATTTGAGGAAATTTTGAATTTTTTACTCTATGACTGGCCCTTTTTTTTTGGCACGAACTGTATTGTTTGTGTGATAGAAATTTTTTTGAGATATTTGTTTCATGTATGGCAACAACAGAAGGAGGGGTTTCAATGAAACTTATGAGAGTAGATGACATTGTATTTTGCAGACTACATTGTTGAGGATGGTAATTGAAGCTATTAACTTGATAAGTTGTATACTTAGATGTTAGTACGTTTAATTGTCTGCTATTGTTTATCTAACATCAATGAACTGCTGCGGTACCTTAGTATTCTGATTTCATATTTTTAGCACTTCTTTTTTTTACTCCTTTTTCTGGTCCTAGTGCTAACAATACATATTACGCATCTCTTCAATAGCTGTTAAACTCATCTCTCAAAAAAAAAAGCTCTTACGTAAATTCAACCTAAAACTTGTCAACCTAAAAGCACTGGTTTCAGGACTATTTTTCTCTAAATAAGAAATAAGTCATTAGCTAGGTTATGGAAGAGCTTTTAAAAAATGAATTTCTCTTTAGTGACAATATGATTTAAGTTTAACTGACTCAAACAAGTATTATTTTGTGTTTTCAGGTTAGAAATGAGGCTTCCGAGGAAAACCTTCCTCTGGACAAAACAGGCATTGGTCAAGAAAAGGAAAATCAATCAGCTTCCAGCACTGATGTTCGCAGAAGTGAAGCCAAGAGCACTTCTCATATAGTGAATGAAGTTGGAAAGCTCGAAAGTTCATTCTCGTCATCTAGAGAATTTAACTCAATTGAAACCATAGCATATAGGACTTCTAGTGTTGAGAAAGTTAATGAACTTCGAGAAGATGATATATTGGATGATTATTCAAGCAAAAAGGAGGCGAGCTCTAAGATATTGAGCTCTGCTACTGAGGACAGATCTACTTCGATTTTGGAAAAATTGTTTGGCAGTTCCTTGTCAAAGAGTAGCGTCAATTCTCCAACTAATGTGGAGGTATTGCACTTCCCGACAGACTACACCATAATCTCATATATCTTGCGTTTAACTTTTGCCAAAACTGATTGATAGATATTGCAAATGCGGCTCTTTTTTGCATATTAGCAT
The DNA here is from genome assembly GCA_029168755.2 of Tillandsia fasciculata. Classification (NCBI taxonomy): domain Eukaryota; kingdom Viridiplantae; phylum Streptophyta; class Magnoliopsida; order Poales; family Bromeliaceae; genus Tillandsia; species Tillandsia fasciculata. The sequence continues at coordinate 1,777,281 of CM054952.1, forward strand.
CATTTTCACTTTTCTATAAGGCAAGTGGTCTAGTTAAGAATTGCTCGTAAGCTTCTTTATTCTTTTCCTTGCTTGTGTATACAAAAGTTTCTAGACTTTGTTGACGCAAAAATTTGTGTTCAATGGATGATCGATCCAATCTTTGCCTTCCGCCATACCTACATGCTTTAAAATGGTTAATGCCACTAACAAAAAGTTTATTGAAGTTTCCAAGTTCTCCAATCACTTTTTGTTTGATATATGGCTTCAAAAGCAACTGCTAATTTCCTCTCTTTAATTTAGTGCTATTGCATGCGCATGCCTTCATATGGAAAACTTTTTGTGAAAGACTTTTTCAATCCATGTTATCGTCTGCATAAATTTATTAATTCAAACCATAACGGGTGTATGGAATTTTTCTCTTTCTTTTTTGCATCAGTTACATTTGCTGTTTTAAAGTGCAGGATGTTCCTTTGCTATAGTTTCAGAACCTGTTCCTACCAGTTTAATTACTTTGGATAAGTTAACTCCTGTCTTTTTTTTTTTCTTAATTGTGGAATGGTTGAGTTATTGAATTTTTCAGTCTCACTCCCGTGTAGTCTTGGGGTGTTAAAGCTTTAGGTCCATCGCCCTATGAGAATATGAAATAATGGATATATGGTAACTTTGATTGCTCATTGCTTGATCGTATGTGTAAGTGACCACTCTTTTTCTATTTTATGTGCAGAATTTGTATCCTAAAGTTGATGAGGATACAGTGCCTCTTGTTCTGCCTGAATCATCAAAATTTGCTCGTTGGTTTCCTGAGGAAGGTAATCCTAATATTTTTCACGTAATAATATTTTATACTACTGTTCATTTTGGCTAGGTTGTACCTGATCTTTTTCCTTCTTCTTTCCCTTTTTGTAGAATTAAATCTCATCGAAGACTTTTCATCGAAAGACTTGCTCTCTTTGATTGTCGATAGTGAAAAAGCTGGTCAAGTGTCCTCTGCATCTAATGCTAAAACTCCCAAACACATAGCACCGAGCTCACCTTTTGAGAATTTTCTGCCCACTTCCGTCTCTACGGCTGTGATCTCAGAAAAGCACCCCCAAATTGAAAACTCTAATTCAAGTCCTGTACTTACATGCGAAGACCTTGAGCAGCTCATGTTGGCGGAAGCTAGCAAAAGCACTTCCAATGTACAGCTTCCTGTAGAGGCACATCAGTCTGCAGTTGATGATCAAACTAGGGAGCAGAAACCCAGTGTAAATAATCGTGCATCGCAACATCTCCTCTCTTTACTACATAAAGGACCAAAGAAAGAGACACCGTCATCTCCTGGTCTACATGCCGCTGCAAATAGTAACCCCGAGACGGTTAATAGTTCGGAGAAGAGCTTGACACTTGAAGCATTATTTGGTGCGCAGTTTATGAATGCGCTCCAGTCGGTGGAAGCTCCTGTTTCTGTTCGTATAGCTTCAGCCAACCACATTCAAGGTCAAGACTATGGAAATTCTCAAGTTCAAAATTTGAACCTTAGTGGTGCTGGCTTTGATGAGAGGGGTCCAGAGATTCGCCTCCCAGAAGAAGACAGTTTGCTTGCCATGAATGATCCTTTGGACTCTCTAAACCCTAGTCTCTTTCCCTTTGCAAGGCCTAGCAAATCCATTGAGGAACTCAATGATAAGTTAGCTAATCTGATGCCAAGAGATATGGAACGCGTTCAAACACGTGGCCAAATTGACAATGAAATTCACTATCATCATCATCTACAGGATAGGCAATTTTCGCAGTTACCCCATCCGATGAATCAGGCTAGGCCTAACTTCCCGCCGTTGGATCAACTCGAGGCCATCCATCATGATCCTCACCATCCGTTTCCTGCAAATATTATTCCTCATCACCGTAGCCCTTGGATTGATCCTGCTGCCCCCGCCCATCATCTTATGCTACAACAGATGCCCCCTCAAGGAAATTTCCCTCCGCCACAGAACTATCCACTTCAAGGGATGCCTAGAGGTATACATGTATCCCACCCGATCCATCAGATGCCTGGTTTTGTACCTGAGATGAACAATGTACATAATTTTCCTCCGCACCATCGGCAACCTGATTATGGTGGGCTTGGAATGGCAATGCCAGGTAACTTTTCAGCATCCTTTTTGGTAGATATTAGTTTCTCGTGCGTTGTTGTTTCATAAAGAAGAGAAAGTTAAAAAAAAGTAAAAGAAGAAGATATATGCTGATCAGTTTTCTTATCTTTGAAGAGCTTTAGTTTTATTTATAGGTAAAAAAGTACGGAGACCCCTTCAACGACATATTGTTTTTGATATAGACCCCCTCCCAACTTTTTCCTCTGGTTGACACCCCGTCAATTTTTGCTTGCTTCTTTTGATTTGAGCTATTCCAGAATTGCATTAAGACTAATGACATTGTTAACTATCTGCTGTTAACTGTTACAAACCACCCGCAGTTCCATCAACTGAGAAGCAATCAAAGCCCGTTAAATTTGACTGAATCGCCATCAAATTTAATGAAATCTTCAATGTGAATAAAGAAAATAACTGGAATCAAAACAAACAAAGCGTCAATCAGAAAAAATGAAAAAGTTCGGTGTTTTGTTCGAAAACTGTCTATGGCTGAGGAGGTTCTCCGGACATCTTTACCCTGTTCATTCTGCAGTATCTCATAAATTTTGTCTTCCATTGTTCTTCTTCGCTGAAAGATTGGTCCAGATTCCAGAAGCCGAGTTTTTCGTCGGTGGCATGTGTATAAAGTGTGAAAGCATAGTTTCTGGAACTTGACTTTGGACACCCCACCGCAGGCAGAAGTCCAGTCCTGAGAAGTGGACTGTTTCTTGTTGTTTCGGAAACTTGATATCTACACTTCCACTTGCACTTCAATTTGGAAGCTGTCATGCGTATTCATGTGTATTAATCCGCTAGATTGCTATCATTTTTTACTTATTTAATGCTGCTTTTTTTATGTTGCTTACTTTTCACTCCGTAAGTTCGCTTCGTTTAATTTTAATTTGATTTTTCTCCTACTGTTTATAGGACTAGCTACTGGGGAAGGTGGAAGCAATCGCCCCGAAGCTCTAGAGAGGCTGATTCAAATGGAGCTAAGAGCTAAATCATCAAAGGAGGTTCACCCTGCGTTAGCCGGCCATGTTCCCAACATCTTTGGTCCCGAGCTCGGCATGAATTTCCAGTACAGATAATGTAGAAAGAGCCGCGTAACGCAAAAGCACTTGTAAAGCTCTCGGAACCCTTTTTGGTTTTTTAGGGGTAGAGGAGGGGTTTGCATCTACTGTTGTCGTCGCGCTGATACAAACTGCAAATTTAGGATATCTCGTTTCGAAGAACTTCTCAACGAGTTCTGCGTTACTTCTCATCTCATCTCCTTTCTCGGAACATCCCCAAAGTCTCGTGGGTCGAAGGTGGAGGAGGAGCGAATAGAAGAAGAATACACAGCTTTACTAAACAAAAAGACAATTGCGGAGAAAAAGCTGTGCAGTAATCACTGCGCCCTCGAAAAAAAGCCCTAAGTTGTTGCTAGTGTTTGGTGACAGGTTGAGGTTGAACATTGAGTGGTGTGTTTCAGAAGGGCATGCAAAGTTGTGTTGGTGGGGATTTTATGATGCTTGTTAGTAGTGTTGTATACAAATGATGTCTCTGGAGAATCAGTTGCTGATTTAGTATGTTTTCTTGTTATGCTTTTCATAACCTGTTTCTCTTTGGTATTGGGAGGGGCTATTTTTTTTTTTTTTTTTTTTTTTTTTTTTTTTTTTTTTGCTGATTTTTGTTTTAATTTTTTTTTTTTTTTTATTTAGCACCTGATGATTGATCTTACATGAATGAGGTCCTTGTTAGTGTTTCTATTTGAGTGATTTTATTAAATATATTGATAAATTTATATTAAATATAACAAAAACTAAGTATTTTTCAATTGACACCTTTTGTTTTTTTTTTTTTGAGATTGGAAAATTTTAGGCAAATAAATTGAAGATTTTATCAAAACCATCCATGCTTCTATCACATTTATTTATAGTTCTAATTATATTTAAGAAAATAAAAAGGGACTAATTAATAATTAATACTAAACTAGCTAAAGAAATTTAATTCGAAAAATCAAAAGTTAAAATTAAAGTTGTGGAAATTTTTTCCTTTCATTGCTATTTATTCGATAGAAAGTAAGTTTGAAATGATAATTTTCTCTTTTTTTTTAAAAATTTATTTTACTGAAAATTTTTAAAAAAAATTACAATATTTTCTCTCTTTCATAAAATTTAAGAATAAATTTATATATTTATGGCCGAGAACAGCAATTTTCACCGTTCTTCACTTTCAACCTTAAAAATTAAAATTGAATGGAGGGGCCCATTTCATAATAAACTAAAGTGCAGGGGTTTTTCATGCATTTACACATCCAGGGTCTAAGGGATAGTGATATAGTAACAGCCCCACCACGAATACGGATGCAAATGAATTCGGGTTGACGGAGAGAGAAAAAAACTCTGATTCAAATCTATTCCGATAAGTCAAAAAAATTAAGCGAGAGGCCATTTTGATTCGTCAAAAAATTATCATAATTTTTTTTTTATTCTAATTTATTGGGACCGAAGTAACAAAGTCAATATGAAAAGGATCCGACCCGTTTACAACCTGCGACCACGACCACTCCCTTTTTGCTTCTTCCCCACTTCTATGTATATAATTAATTAACAGTAACATTAACACTACCCACATAAAATAAAATAATAATAATATATATAAATAAAAGGATACATAAAACGCAAGTCGCAGGAGAGGAGAAGAGAAGCTCACACCGAAGCTCCTTTTCCCCCTCTCATGGTCTCCATTAATCCCAAGCCCCCCGACGTCGCCGTCGTCCTCGGCGGCGAAGGTGGCGGAGGAGGTGGCGGCGGAGGTGGCGGTGGCGTTTCCTTCTTCTCCGGCGCCCACTCGAAACAGAAGCATCAGCAACAGCATCCGAGACGATCCTGCACCCGATCCCCCCTCCCGTGGCTCTGCCCGTCGTCTCCTCCCCCTCATCATCCTCCGCCATGGATGCGTCCGCGGAGGACCCCAGCAAGAAGATCCGGAAACCCTACACCATCACCAAGTCGCGGGAGAGCTGGACCGAGCCGGAGCACGACAAGTTCCTCGAAGCCCTCCAGCTGTAAGATTTTAGGTCTAATTTACGTTTTTTTTTTTTTTTTTTTTTTTTACTGATTTTGGACTCTAATCGATTTGGTTGTTCATGGGTTTCGCTGATGAACGCAGCTAACAATTGGATTCTTAGGGCTCTTAGCAGTTCAGCTGTGTGATTTCTCTCGCTGAGTTTTTCTCTGTTAGGGTTTAATTGTTTGGTTGTTGACTTAGTTTAGTGGTGAACTCCGCAAAATTTTAGGGTTTTTAGGTTTTTACAAGTTCGAATTATTAGTGTCAAATTGTTTGGTTATTGAGGGGTTTTGGTAGTGGATTCGGCTAAAAGTTCGATATTTTAGGGTTCTTACTACGTAAATTTTGGAGTAGGAGGTTTACCATTTGTGAAGTGTTTTGATGCTGGTAATAAATTGCTAATCTAGTCCCTCATGTTGCACATCATAATTATTGTTATTATTTTTTTTGCTTTGTTTCATAGGGAATGACTCATCAACACATTCAACTTTGTTTCATCTCAACTTTTTAAGAAGCAATTTGAATATGCCTAGTCCATTTGGAAGATATTTCATCTAAATATATTGTGTATAAATCGAACAAAGCATCTCAACATAAAGATGTAAGAGAGGAATATAGTTCATACTTCATAGTACTTTTGTCTCAAACACTTTCCTCAAGCCCCTGTGTACCCTAAAATTTACACCTATTATTAAGACTATACCAAGTAATTCTATTAAAGCGACATCATTGATATCTCCAACTCCACTCATGACAATAAGGTTCGAAACATGTAGCAGTGGTTCAATATTTCTACGAGTAGCAAACTAGCGCAACTTTACACTAACTCGCGTATTTGGTTGCCACAGTTTTGATCGCGACTGGAAAAAGATAGGAGCATTCATCGGCTCAAAGTCTGTAATACAGGTAAAATTTTGTTACTCATAGCCACAAAATTTTTCTCGTCTTGTTTTCCTATTACATGCTATTAAGCATCTATGTCGATGCGGTAAATTTATCCTATGTCTTGTATTTTAGGCTGTATTTTTAGGATCTCCCATGCTTGTATTTACTAATCTTTTGTTTTTTCTTTCCATCTGTCTGTATCAATTTGGGAAGACTTGATTAATTTTCCCTGAGAAGTGGTACAACACAGTTGTTATTTGGGTTACTTCCCGTATGACTATTGTACCTGATCTTTGTGTCAACAGAATCTTTCTTTCTTAGACTAGGATGGAGGAACGATGGAGTAAAATAGTGATATAAACACTCATCTGAGTTGATATGTGTGGCGAATATACTTTTTCATTGTGCTCGTTGCTTCGTGTTTTTTTATCTTCAGAAATTAGTGATCAGGAATCTGTTTAAGATCTACTTGAATAAACTTTACACCAAGATGCAACAGAAAATTCTTGAAGTTCCTGAACTGCAATCGCTAACATGCGTATATAAAGCTTTTTATAATTTTATTATTAGAATAATCTTCTTTTGGATGTTTTCTGGCACAGAATTTTATATCATGCTATCTATATATTATCGATGTGGCTATTCAACGTTTCACATTTTGTATTAACTGTTAATGATCCCGTAATGCATAATTTAAGCACAATTTTTAATCTTTTACAGATCAGAAGCCATGCACAAAAGTACTTTTTGAAGGTTCAAAAGAATGGAACGAGTGAACATTTGCCGCCTCCCCGACCAAAGCGGAAAGCAGCACATCCTTATCCGCAGAAAGCCTCCAAAAATGGTTTGAATTTTTTCACTAGATATTATTTCATCATTTTTAGTACAACTAATAATACAATTCTTTTAAAAGAAATTGCAGCTCCCCAAATTTCTCAAACTACTGTACCACCTCGTGCTGCTGCTCTCTCTTCGGATACATCTTCTATCGTTAGGAATTCAAACACGAACATTCCAGTTTCTTCTTGCTCTAATACTTCTGTTCAGCCTGCCAGTGGGACTCATGTGGCAAAAGGTTTAGTGCCAATGCATAATATTCTCAAAAGTTTTTAGTCCTTTTATGACCTTTTTGTTTTTAGACATTATATTTTCGGCCCCCCAAACAGAAAAAAAAAACAAAAAAGAATCAGAGGAAAAGGAAAAAGAAAAAAAAGGAAAGAAGCACACTTTGCCTTCTTTCTTATTGTTTTGTCAAGTGATAATTAATCGCTTTGCGTGTAGGTTTATGGGAAAAAATGCAGAATTTAAATTTCAGTGGAACAATGTGAAAATTGTGACACTTAACCTGATGGCTTTCTGCATCTTAGTGATAAATATTAGAGGTTATCTTAATTGCTTGTACATATGTGACAGGGGATGCTGGAAATATTGTGGCAAATAATTATAGTAGCAGCAACGAGAGCCCTTCTAGAACTTGTCCGACTTCTGAGACGACAAGTGATCAAGATAATCAAGATCGGTCACATCGTGGTAAGTTTTTTGTTGCACAACAGTAATGCTTTTCTTATTATTAAATCATATTCAAGGATTGTGGGTTCCTATTTTATATAGGAAGCACCTATTTATTCTAGGTTAAATTACTCATTTATCTCCATTTCGTGTTCACTTTGTTAGGAGCTTTTGTAAACTAAAGCCTGAAATATCTACTATCATTTCTTAAGTTTTCTCATTTTTTTTGTTTTCAAATTTATGTAACTCTGAGTAAAGCTTGTATTTCTCAAATGCTGTAGTTTAATTCTATAACTTTCTTGTGATTCCAATGCTTAAGAAGTCATAAAAGCCTCCGATGCTATGTGAAATGATTTGGTGTTGCTCAAGTAATAAATTATGGTAAAACATAACGGACACTTCTGAGCTGGATGTACCAAAAGAAGCTACATAAAATTAAATCTGAAATGATAAATGGATTATTGGTAATATGCCTCCAATTCCATTACTCTTCAAATCATATTTCAGTCCAAGGATTTAAGTGTCGTAGCATGGAGTTAGGCCAAAAACTTGTCGGTACTATACGGCGCAGTGCGTGCTGGATCACGCCGATGCGTGGCGGTCACTGTGCCGACACATAATGGCATGCAATATTTATTTTCTTTGGCAACGAAATATTCCATTTTCTTATTATGTTTCTTCATCAAATCTTTTGAACTTTATTAAAAAAATTATTTACTATTTTAAAGAAAAGAGAGTTTTGAGCTATACTATTGGCACGATGGCTACATCGTACCAATATCTTGTTGGTATAATACGGTACTGTAGATATGATCTGTGCCAATGGGCAATTAAATCTTTGTTTTAGACAGTTAAGATACGAACATAAGCTGTTTGAGGATTTTAGTTGAAGTTTTGTTGAAGCTTCTTCAAACAGCTCTATTTAAACAGAATTTCTATGGAAGCTCTAGCAAACAGGTCTACATAGGATTAGGAACAACTGATGTATGAGTTTCCAAATTTTTTCCTTTAAACAACAAAATAGAGAGTACATACAATATGCTATGGAATCATTTTTTCTGTATATCGTTTTATTCATTGTAAATTTACCAATTGGATATACAAATTATCTTAAAACTATTTGTTCATCCTATTATATTTACTTACTCTTTCCTGTTTCTTTCTGTGGTGGATAATGAAGTTATGCCAGATTTCGCAGAAGTATACAGCTTTCTCGGGAGCATGTTTGACCCAACCGCAAGTGGCCATTTGCAGAAGTTAAAAGACATGGATCCTATTGATGTAGAAACTGTATGTAATCCATCTCTTACTTTTGTTTCAAGTTGTTTATAAATTCTACACATTCACCGGAAAGAATACTGGTTATCTACCAGAATTCGGCAAGTTTGAAGTCACAATGGTAGTGATAGAGTTTGCATGCCAATATAATGAATTATCAATGGACTTGGTCTTGCTGTTTTCTGGTTATCTTGTTGCTTAAATGTAAACTGCTTAATACTAGTGGACTTGGTCTTATTACAAGTTCGATGATATCAATAAATGTTGCAATGTGATTACCAAGAATAATTTTTGTAATTGACCTACTTAATCTTGTTTTAGGTACAGTCCAACAATTTCATTGCATTATCTTAAGAATAATTTACGATATAATTCTGAACTTTTTCTGAAATATTGCTCTTTTAATGATTGTTCTAGGTATTGTTGTTGATGAGGAACTTATCTGTCAACCTGACTAGTCCTGGTTTTGAGGCACATGTAAGTGGTCCTATTTTTTAGTAGTTCATTAGTAAGTGTTATTGCATGATCAAATTTGAGTATTGTTCTAATGTGCTGCTAAAAAGCACCTCATTTTTCAAAATTAAGACTCCTGCCATATGTGGAAAGTGCATTTAGGTTTTCTATATAGATTTTTATTTGACTTAACACTTAATCTAAAAATTATTTTAAAGTAAAATCCAGTAAAAAATTATTATTTGCAAACAACAAAAACTTTTTGTCAAACAACTTTACGAAATCACTTTAGAAAAATCACTTTATAATTAAACTCAGCCAAACGCTCTACAGCTTTTAAACAAAATCAATTTTCCAAACTAAATTCAATTTCGCAGAAATCACTTTTCCATAATCTAGACCAAGCGGGCCCGTAATTAGATATAGAAAGTTGTACATGGTTTAGTCTCATTCAGTATGTTGTACGTATTGCATATTTCTACGAACATGAAGAACAGGAATATTCTAAATTTCTAATCATATGGATTTTATTATGTAGATCATCTGTATTCCATACCGTCCTAGTGTTACTTTTAGTTTTCCAATTAAAGGTTCATTTCTAGGAGTTAGAAAGGCAATGGAATGGGACTGGGCTGCCCATATGATGTCATCAAAATAAAGGCCCTGTCCGTTTCTTCCAGATGCTGATCCCATGGAGAATTTATATTTTAGTTTAGCAGTACTATGAAAATGATATGGTAAGAGTCCAATAAACTAAGATCTCGATCTATCTGTTTACTTGTCGTATCAACCAAAATTTTACCATGTATCCTATCAATTTCTTGCCTATTGATCTAATGTTGGCCTATGGGATATTAGATCTGAAATCTGGTCCATTGCAGTGTTTCCATAGGATAACTTGACTCTTCTTAGAATGTCAACATGCCTGACTAATCCAACTGGTTAGTAACTTGATGGGAGAGGACTTCAACCACGTGTTTCAAAATGCTCAACCTCAAAGAAATATTGGTCCTTATATGCCCAAGTTCACGTCATCTTCTAATGCAGACTTTTTGGGTGCAGCAACTTTGCTTTGGTTAAGTCATTGGTTAAGTCATTACTCGTCAGGTGCATCTATGTATCCCCCAATCTCTTTTATTACACATCCACGAACAATTTTTTATGTATCACGGACACTTCTATAAGTCTCGTGTGTCCGTGTCAGACTTGTGTCCACTTTTTGGACGCGCGTTCAATGCCGATCCATAGCGCATGCAATTTTATATATATATATATATATATATATATATATATATATATATATAATTTTTTTTTATGTATATATAATGTAAGATGATAAATATTTTAACTTTTTGATAAGTACATACAATTTTTTTTTTGGAGAATATAAATAAATTATGTATGATGGAGATTTTTAATTTTTTTTTTTAAATATATGAACTATCAATGAAAATTTTATTAACTTTCATTCGTATAAGAAATATAATAATATTTTACCAAAATTTATATTTTATATATAATAAATATATATTATTATATTAATAATATTATATTTTATTATATGTGTTCACGTCGTGTCCGTATCCTAATTTTTTGGAAGATGCCGAGTCGCCGTGTCCGAATTGTGTCTTGTTCTACATCTCATGTCAGTGTCCATGACTCTTAGACAATTTTAGAGGGATAACTTTGCATCCCCCGTTGCCTCTGTACGCAGTACCTACTTTTCTGGAACAACGGCAATAGTGGGCTCCACATGTTTGAACCCATTAAGTTACTTTTAGTACCAGCCATACTAGAACCCTTTCTATGCTATTGCTGGTAGTACTAGGTCATCCAATGCAGATGCTAGCTGAAGTTCGAGTAGATGGTGGATGGGGCGGGAACCGGAAGGCAGGAAACACCTCTTCTTATCTCTGTGTATTTCAATTCTTCTGTTTGAGGAATTTTATGCAGGAGCAAATGCTAAATGTTTAAGCTATCGCTGTAATCTGAAACCTTCTATTCTATATGATTTAGTCGAGGCAATACACAGCCCAGGAGACCTGCTATGAAGAAAGTTGCAGCATGATGCTCTTCTTTAACCTAATATGGATAGACATTAAAAACACCGGTTAGGCTTAATAGGTGCTCTTCAATATTATTTAAGTCATGGGTATCTTGAGAAAGATTGTTAGCAAGATAATAATGAAGTAACAGAAGTATGGACATGATTTAGTTTTTGATAGAAGTTCCTTATCCTCATGAGGAAGAGTTGTCGTAGAACTCTTAGGCAATGTTTGGTTCGGGAATAAATTTAAGAGGTATAAATTTTTTTATACCTGGGATAGCTTGCTATTCCGGGATAATGAAGTATAAAAGTTAAATTGCGTTTGGTTGAAAAGTTGGTATTATCTGGAATAGTTAAAATTGTGTTTGGTTAAAATTATGGAATAGTAGAGGATAGTGGAAAAAGAAGATAGAATTTTTATAAAAATACCAACTTTGCCCTTAACTTTTTTATAGAAAAATTAATTTAATTATTATATTAAATTTGAAGCAATTTAATTATAAATAATAAATTATATCTTACGTTAAAAAAAATAATATTTTTTATTTTATATTATATTTTATATATAATTTATATTTTATATTATAATTTATAATTTATATTATAATTTATATTTTATATTATAATTTATATTATAATTTATATTTATATTATAATTTATATTATAATTTATATTTTATATTATAATTTATATTTTTTATTTTTTATTTTTTATTTTATATTGTAATTTAATTATAAATAATAAATTATAACTTTGCCCATTCACTGCCCCCAGGGATAAAACCCTATTTCATGTGAGGAGAGGAATAAGGCTTAACGGGTTATCCCAGGATAACCCGTTAAGCCAGGAATAAAAAAAAAATTTATCCCATGCCATTTTGTAATACTGTTTGGCAGGAATTGGGGGATAAAGGGGGTTATTCCCCTTTTATCCCCCAACCAAACATTGCCTTAAAGGTTGGATAATTGCTTTTATTTCTGAAGCTGAGTCTGTAATGAATATCTCATCCTAACAAGAACTTGCTGAGGAAATTGTAGGAAGGGATAGACTACGCTCCTCTTGATTAGTACTTCTAGATGTCGCAAAAATATTTTATTATATAGTATCTGAAGTGTGTGGCAGTTTTTTTTTTGAGTTTGCTAAGCTAAAGGTCCCATTTATGGTTTTTTTTTTCTTTTCTTGTTTTTTTTTTTCCTTCGAGTTCTATGTGATTGGATATGGACTGCCCTTTTTTCTTTTTCTTTTTCCATGCAAAACTTACAAATGTAGAGCTTGTAAACAATCAATAACAGCAAAAACGATCAATAAAAGCAAAATGATGTCCGCCCCTATGCGCCTTAAATCACATAGGACTCGAGGAAAAACAAAAACTGGAAAGCGTAAGCGACATCAAATATGCACTGAATATATTAACTGCGTTATTCCCTCATGGAGTTTATTCGATTAAAAAGCATTTAAACAGAGATTAAAGCTTATGCCTTACTGCCTTTTGAGTTTGGATATTGTGCCTCCTTTTGCCTTTAAATATGTTGCGTTGTCTCGCATTCTTTTTTAATGTTGCTACATATCTATCTGCTTGGTATCGGAGTACGCAACTAACCAAGTTTTTTGTTCCTTCTACTGCTGCAATGTATGGTGGACTGATACCTAATGAAAATAGCAGAGGCAGTTGTTATCGAAGCATAGTGTCGGCTCCGAGGAAGTTAAATCTAGTAGCACAGACATCCCGCTTCAGGCTGTTGAAAGTCTAAACACTTCATGCATGTATGTTATTCTACTTTTCTATTATCTTATTTTCGCATCCTAATTTATCTTCAATAGTTATGCTAACAAAACCAAAATTTTCCAAATTTTCTAGGGTTAATGGTGAATAAACGACACCCATGATTGCGCAGTGCTAAGCAAACACTTACTAAGGCAGTCGTGCGAATGGCTGCATGAATAGTTGTTTCTGAATAATATATTCGAGTGTGTAATCATGAAGCTCTTATAACTTGGTCATGTACATACATAACAACTCTCCAGGTTATTTGCAGTTCTATTTGATGATTATCGAGGGATAAAAAAAAGCCTGTAAATCGCGTCACTAGATCCTCTTCCTCTCCTTTTCTTTTTGGTTTTGTGGATTCACTATTCATGTATGGTTTGTATAATAGATATTTTTGGATGTTGTAAGATTCCCATGTAATAAATCAATTAAAGTTAGTTTTTGGTGAGGCAAACACACTACTATCAGTTAATGTTTTCAGGTGTGTTGTTGCTGCTCTTCGGAAGCAAAAGCGAGTAAAGTGAGTACATCTACTATTGCTTGGTGATAAGTTGTGCAGAATGGATAGTTTCTTCTCTAATTGTAACTTAGGATTTTGATTTTAAGGTTTTTTGACTATACAGTACAACATAATATGGTTTATCATGTTTTTGAGAACATATGTGGTAATTGTGTGAATTTTTTTTTTCAAGTATCTCAGCATTGTTGCTTGTAAACAAAAGAATCAGGCCTGACAAGAATCAAGATGCATCCAGACAAAGTCACAAATCTTCATTTCTTATTGAGCAACACTTCTAGTTTCAACATTCAAAAAGGTACACAAAATTTATGCTTGTGATTTCACTTTGTGTATATATAGAAAAGAAGAATAAGAAATGATGATAATCTTGTGAATCTTACTGTTTTCAGGTTAAACAGATTCATATTATGTTGGAAATATGAAGCAACCACGAGCTCCAACTTGAAATCTCGAATATCAACCATCAAGTATTTTATCACGTGCGCTGAAGACGGTCAGTAGATACATATTATGTTGTTGGTGTAACACCCCAAAAATTTTATATCGGATGAGAATGAAATTATGATTGGGTTTATAAGAGGCCTTGAATACGAGTATTAATAACCGAGCTTAAGCATTTTGAGGCGATAGTTTATGCCCAATGAGTTATTATTGTTAGTGAGTTGGATCATTACATTTGATATCAGAGCCGATCACCAGTCGGAAGTGTGTGATGAGTTTCAGCTGGGTCAGGGTCTGAAAGACAAAGTGACGGACTATGTCAGAGTCTGAATGACAAGACTAGTGAGATAAGTCTCACATCGCTTAGTGATATTGATTGTGTGTAATGGGGGTCTTGGGCCGTGTGTGATTGGAATCTTGAGAACCTTATGCCTATAAGGTAGGAGTTTGTGACACCCAATAATCCTACATTTGGGTTGTGGTTTGAACCCAATAAATTATTATTGGTAGTGGATCAGATCATTACAGTTAGGATCACATTTTTGGATGGTCTTTAAAATTAGAGTACTATACAAATAATAAAATAAAGTTTTCTGTCAATACCATTAATAATAGCATTTATTAATGTGCCTGCCCACATACGAAGATATATTTCAAATCAATTATACTGTGCTACTAAAGATTAGATAAAGGATTTAATTATTGATTAAAAGTAATGTAGCATTGAAATTATAATTTCAAAAAAAATTTTAGAGCAATGTTATTTGTATACACAAAGAAATAAGTGTAAATTTTACCCTCCAAATGTTAAAGAATAGGAGTTTGGCTAGCGCTTTCAAATTTTCTATCATTAATCTATCTTTTTGGCCATTTTTACTTTTTAAATCATGCTATTTCATCAATCACCTACTAAATTTTAAAAGACTATTATTATTTTAACTGCATATCCTTTCATTTAAGGGCGAAACTTGGATCACTTGTTTACGGGGTGTGTTTACCCTCGATACGTGATTGGAATGGGTGAAGGGGGCGTCGGATTCGCAGTCGGGGATTACGTCTGACGGGTTTGGAAAAAATAGACAGGAGGGGTGGAAACGCAGGCAGAGGGCACGAATCTAACCTACCTGGCTGCGAATTGGTGGGTGCTCTGGAAGATCAGAAATAAAATTATTTTTCAGCAGTTCAACACTGACCCAAGTTCCGCCGTTAGCTAGGTTAAGAGAATAGGTGGACTCGGGTTGACTGTTTCGATGCCCACTTTTAGGAAAACAGTACTGTTTGTCCTTTGACATTTATCTTCTTATTTCTTATGCGTGCTTCTTCTTCTTCTTCTTCTTCTTCTTTTTTTTTTTTTTTTTTTTTTTTTTTTTTTGCGTTCTTTCGAGGATCTAGTTGTCTCACTCATGTTGCTTAGTTCATTTTCGTTTTGAATGAAGCTGGTAGCGTGCTACCTTTTTCTCAAAAAAAAAAAAAAAATAGTACTAATCACCTGGCGCTATTAGTAGTATTAAATAATAAGTATATATTTTTAATATTTATATTTAGGGTTAATTGCATACGACTTTCTGTAAACATATCGAATAGCAGATATATCCCTACAAAGTTCAACTTTTCATATTTATCCCTTCAAAAGTCCAACGTTATTCATATATATCCCTGCTGTCTATCTCTGTTAGAAAAATATAGTTAACCATAGGTTAAATACTTAATCTTGATTAGTTAGTGAGGTAAATTTATCTTTTTACCCTTTCAGGTATTTCTGCACTATTTTTTGGAGGGACATTTTTGAAAGGGCAAAACTATCATTTCACATATAATCTGTTAAAAAATAAACAGTGAACTAACGATAATAAACTGGAGGGATATATATGAATAACGTTGGACTTTTGAAGAAATAAATATAAAAAGTTGAACTTTGTAGGGATATATCTGCTATTCGATATGTTTACAGGAAGCCGTATGCAATTAACCCTTATATTTAACACTTCTACTCGTGTTTTTATTTATTTATTTATTTTTTTTTTTTTGAGAGAGAGAAAGATAGCATGTTATCGTTTTATTCATTAAAAAGATAAATTAGGCTACAAATTGAGACAATATGGCCCCCCCCCCCCCCCCCCCCCCTCCCCCCAAAAAAAACTCAGGTGGATTGAGACAATATGGCCTCCCCCCCCCCCCCTGAAAAAAAAACTCAGGTGGATTGAGACAATATGGCCTCCCTACCCCCCCCCCCCCCAAAAAAAAACTCAGGTTCCACCTAGGCACAAAAGAGGTTCCACATGGATCTGAGCAAACACGTCTCTGCCATTATGAGTCCTAGGGGGTACCGATCTATAATTAACTAGTGAAGGATAGTTTATTCGCTAACTGCTTTGCTAGCAACGATCTAACGACTACGTAGTCTACAAATAAATGATCGACCATCTCGCATTCATTCCTAGCGCAAATAACTGCCCTTCTACTCTCATTTCTATTCTGAAATTATGTTAAGTAATGTGAAAGCAATTGCTGTAAAACTTAAGCTACTAGAATTTAATGTTTATATATTTTATCTTTTATATGTAATGGTCAAATTTGTTAACACTAATTTTATTATTTTTTGTTAACATTAGAAATTCAAAATAAGAATCCATCATCACCGGCGCAAGTGGTAAATAATTTAGTAGTTGGTAATCGAGGTTCAGAGTTTGAAGCTTGATTCACATTTCTAACTACATTCATTTCTAAAAAAATAAACGAAACGAGTAGTTTGTTATCTTTCTCTCAAAAAAAAAAAATAAAAAAAAATCAAAATATCTAAATTTTTTAATGTGAATGTGTAAGATATACATCCAACTTTATATATATATATATATATATATAGTCCGGCTGCTATGCTATTAATTGCACCAAACATTTGGTGCTACCATACCATGTTTTTCGCTATTAGATTTACTCTTTTGATCATTTTTATCTCTTAAATTATACTACTTTTTCAACTATATATCCACTAAATCTTAGGATCTTACTATCATACTAACCGCATATCTCTTCATCAAAGGGTCAAAAACCTAATAGTACTAATGATTTAATACTATTAAAAGTATAGTAGCGCATGCGCGCGCGCGCACACATACACACACACATATATATATATATATATATATATATATATATAGAGAGAGAGAGAGAGAGAGAGAGAGAGAGAGAGAGAGAGAGAGAGAGAGAGAGAGAGAGAGAGAGAGAGAGAAGGACTTATATACTTTCAACAGTACAAGCTTATCCATACTTGTGGATTTTTTACCATTGAATTTGTATTGGGATTCGTGTTATTGTAAAAGTATTTAAGAAGAGAGAGAAAGAAAGTACAATTGTATAAATTCTAATATAAATCTAATGGTGAAAAATTTACAAGTATGAATGAGCTTGTACTTTTGAAAGTATATAAACTCTACTCTCTCTCTCTCTCTCTCTCTCCTCTCTATATATCTATATATATATATATATATATATATATATATATATATATGCAAGAGTTTCGCTATTATGCTATCGATGGCACCACGTGCTTAGTGCTACAAAGTTTTTCGCTGTTAAAATTATCTTTTTAATTATTTTTATCTTTTAGATCATACTATTTTATTAACTATCCGCTAAATTCTAAGAACTCATTATTATTCTAATCGTATATTTTTTTATTTAAAAATTAAAAATTTAATAGACTAATGATCTGGTACTACCAATAGTATGATAGTCTAGTTCTTTATGCAATATTAAAATAATTTGAGCATGGGCAACAGGATATAAAATAATTTGGGACAGAAAAGACTTTAGAGAGAAAGAGTGAGAGAGATTGAGATTGGTGAGAGAAAAGAGTTGCCAAATGAAGACAATCACCACCACCACCAACTAAATTGCTGGCTTGGTTGTTTCCTCCTCTCCAACCATCTGTCTCTTTCATCAAAAATAAAAGGTGATTGGCTCAACATATATTCTCTCTTTTATGAACAAAGAAAACAAAAAACAAATACAAAAAGGAAAAAAAAAAAGAAATTGGAGGGGCAAAAAAAAAAAAAAAAGTGATGTGAACCAAGATGAAACCGAAGGCATCCACATCACATCCCAAGATTCTTGAGACAGCTCATCATCATTTTCTTTCTTTTCCATAATATTTCAGTTAAATAAAAAATAATAATAATAATAATAATAAATATTAATTATATATTATCGATAGCATCAATCATATCAGTCACCAAGCATTTGATACTATTTATTTTTTTAATTATTTTTATCTTATAAATTATATATATTTTTTAATTATTTATTAAATTTTAGAATCTACTATTATTCTAATGAAGAATCAAAAATTTAATAACATTAATGACTAATTAATGCTAGTAATAATATAATAATTTAATTCTAATTATTATTTACAATGAATATGTAAGTAGGGCAATGCTACTTATACACTTTCAAAGAGAGGTATAATTTATATCTCATCTGTCCAATAGGTAGAATTCATTCACTCGTATGTAATTAGTGACAATGTTTTACTGGTTGGATGAATGGAGTGCAAGATATACACTAATAAAATATTGTATAAATATGTTTTGCATAATATATTATTAAAATCAAAATTTAAATCCTTATATGTACTCTACAATATTTAAAAGGTTTACATATTGTTTTAGACTATTTGATGCTTAGATAATTATAAATGTTCAAAATTTATAATCATTTTTCCTGTATATTCTCTTTTATGTATTGCAGGGAATAGGAATGATAAAAATAATAATTTATTTGGTTCACATGAGGAATGAAAATCGGAATTGGAATCATGTCTAAATTAAAATTCAAAAAATTTAACTTTTTACTAAAAATTTAAATTTTTATTCAAATTATTAGTTAAAATTTAAATTTAAATTTGAACTTATGTTTTTAATTTAAAATTTGGCTTTACATTTAAAATTTAAAGTCAAAGGCAAAATTTAAATTTAAATTTAAATTTGAAATTATAATTTTATCTAATAAATTTATATAATTTATATTTGAATTCAAATAATAATTAGTAGGAAAAAAAATTTCTCAATCACTCTCGAATCAAAGTTGATTCACTACAACAAAATTGGATTATAGGGACATATATTTGTGACACTTTTTGCAAGTGTCCTATTTATAATTTTATCTAATAAATTTGAAATTATAATTTTATCTAATAAATTTATATAATTTATATTTGAATTCAAATAATAATTAGTAGGAAAAAAAATTTCTCAATCACTCTCGAATCAAAGTTGATTCACTACAACAAAATTGGATTATAGGGACACATATTTGTGACACTTTTTGCAAGTGTCCTATTTATAGTCCATCTATATTCAAAATTAGGTTATAGGGACATATTTTTGGGACACATTATAGTAATATGTCGCTATACACCCTAGCAACGGCACATATAGCGACACGCAAGTGTCAATATTTTTTCCAGCAGTATTTTTTTTAGTTTTTAGTAATATTTAAAAGTGTTGCTATAGCATAGTTTTATTATAGTGATTCAAACTATGGAGATGAGAGTCACTTCTAAAAAATTCGAATTCCTCTTAGAATAGGAATCGGAATGTTGATCCCTTAATGCAAATACTACCAATAGAAATGACTTATTCTCATTTTCATTTCAAGTCTCAAATACTCCAAACCAAACAAACTTTATATTAATAGATTTAGTTTAAAAATATCAATCATTAAATGTAACTGTAATACTCTAATATTTCTACATTTAATGGAAATGGGCTTGTGATTTGCTATATAAGAAGAGCAATGCTATCTCTACACTCATTTTTGAGTGTAGATCCTACACCCCACCTATTCAAGGATGGGAGCTTCTCCACCCATCATTTCGAAGTTACTATTGTTAGCCGGTCGGATCGTTATAATTAATATTAGAGCTGAATATCAACAAAAAATATGTGATCAGTTAAGTGTTATGCGGAGCCAATAAGTTATTATTGTTGGTCAGTCGAATCGTTATTATTAATATCATAGCTGTAGTTAGAAATATAAGAGCTAAGTATTATCTATGACTACACGCTATTAATAATAAGGATTAATTTCAAACAACTCTCGATAAATATATCGAATTAATAGTAGATATATTAATTTTACAAAATTTAACTGTTCATATTTATCCGTTTAAAAGTCTTGAGTTGTTCATATATAACTCTCTGATTTGTTACCGTTAGTTTAATGTTTATTTTTTAACATAATATAAGTAAAATATTAATTTTGCTCTTACAAATATGTCTCTTCAAAAGTCTCAATTGTTAAAAAATATATTTATGATTAAATATAATATCTAAAAAGATAAAAAGATAAATTTACCTCACTCACTAACTAAAATTAAATATTTAATCTATTATTAATTATATTTTTATAATTAATATTGACGGTAGGAATATACGAACAACATAAAATTTTTTAAAAAATAAATATAAAAAATTAATTTTTATAAAAATATATTTACTATTCGATATATTTATAGAATCTGTATAAAATTAATCCTAATAATACTTGGCTTAAATATTTTAGGCCGGATCTGGTACCTAAAATAAGAGAATCCGTGCACAAAGCGTATGTATACACTAATAAGTGTAGGCAATAATTCCTAGAGAAAAGAGAGAGGTGTTCTTATTTTTTATTATTTTTTATTTTTTATTTTTTTTTTGGGGTAAAGCATGAAGTTCTTATGATAATTAACTTGATTAAATTTTCTGGATTACAAATTGGCATATGCATGGAACTTTAAAAAGCTTAAGCATATCTAATTACTCCTTTTCCACCATTTCCTATATTTTGTGGAACTTGTGCCTAACTCTTGTCCTCATCACTTTGTGCTTTTGTTGACTAAGATGTGAAATAAATGAAAAATGCCAAACTTATCCAACATCATACGGTAATGACTGGCTAAAGCATGCTAAATTTGTCACAGTAAACTTATTTAAGATCAAACTTTGAACCTACTAAAATTTTGTTTGGAATTACATGAAAATTACGTTACGTGTGATAAAAATATACATTAAAAAAAATTTGTTTGCTTTCATATCTAATATCAGATTTTATATATGGCAATGAGTCAGTTATAATATATTTTGTATAATTTTATTGAAAAACGTATAAATATATTTTTATATACTTTTATTCTAACTCTATTTAATTTAATAATATTAAATAAATTTCAATATCAAACTGGTTCTAATTTATACTTAATTTTTTTATGATCATAAACCCTATCATTATTTATAGGAAAATGAAAGAGATTGTTAATGTTATTTGTTTCAAATACAACAAGCTTAAATATCAATATATATATATATAATTAGGCTAGAATACTATCGATAGCACCAAGTCATTGGTGCTATCAAGTTTTTAGCCGTTGGATAAAAAAATATGCGTTTGGGATTATAGTGGGCCCCTAGGGTTTGCTAGGTGGTTGGTTGAATAGTAAAAATCTTAGGGCACCACTATAATCCCAACCGCATATCTTTCATCCAATGGCTGAAAACTTGATAACACCAATTGTTTAATACTATCGATAGTATTCTAGCCGGACTATAAATATATATATATATATATATATATATATATATATATATATATATATATATATATATTCAGTGATAAGATGAGCTTAGGGAGCTACAAGCTAATTTGTGTGCGTAGGAAGTATAAAAACTCCTAATTTTTCAAGGGTTCATCTATTTTAGAATGACCAATTGTTTGGTGCTATCGATAGTATTCTAGCCGGACTCTCTCTCTCTCTCTCTTTCTCTCTCTCTCTCTCTCTCTCTCTCTCTCTCTCTCTCTCTCTCTCTCTATATATATATATATATATATATATATATATATATATTCATTCAGTGATAAGATGAGCTTAGGGAGCTACAAGCTAATTTGTGTGCGAAGGAAGTATAAAAACTCCTAATTTTTCAAGGGTTCATCTATTTTAGAATTATTTTAGATCTAGCACGTTTAATCTTCTTATCCTCTTGAGTGTAGCTATTATTCAAAATATTATAATCGAGTTAAGATGTTTAGCTAGTCAAATTATATCATATACATAGAACTATTTCAAATTATAGGACGTCACATTCTCTCCCTCTTTTTAAGCCATGATGTCCTCGTCGGGCTCAAGCATACTCATAAGTATCAGGCGATGTGAGACTCGTCTCGCTAGTCGCACTACAGCAAAACTATGATATAGCGACATTTTTAAATATTTCTAAAATCTACAAAAAAATACCACTAGTAAAAATAATGATACTTATAGTTAGTGCCAGTGGCAAAGGGCTTGGTGGTTGATACCCGTGACCCGAGTTCGAAGCCTAGTTGCTTCACATTTTCAGCTAAAGTTTATTTCAAAAATAAACGAAGCGGTAGCATGCTACCTTTCTCTCAAAAAAAAAAAAGAAGTAAAAATATCGACACTTATAATTAGTGCCGCTATATGTGCAGTCGCTAGGGTGTATAGCGACACATTATTGTAATCGTCCAAAAAAAAATGCACTTGTATAAAAGTATCATAAAAATGTGTCCCCCTATAATCTAATTTTGTTGTAGTGTCTTAGGTCTAAGACAAAATCCGATCACCGACATAAACTATAGCACTTAGTTCTTACACTTCCAATAGGTATTCGACTTTGATACTATTTATAACGATCTGACTCGTTAATAATAATAACTAGTTGTGCTGAAACTACCGACTTAAATACTTAAATCCAATTATTATTAATAATATGTATGGTTTTTCATATTTTTAATTAGAACTCCTTTTAATATGATGTGGATCTATTGGTACGTTATATTCAGCCATATTCTAAATTCTAGAAGTGTAACACTAAAAAAAAAAATAATATTTAATGACATTTTTTTTATACTTAATGATGATTAAAAGCGGCTTAATATAGTTTAGTGACGCATTTAAAAATGTCGGTTAAAACGTCGGCAAATGAAGAGTCGTCACGTATATACCGACACTTAAAGCGTCAATATTTTTTAAAATTTTAATGCTTTAAAGCATCAAAAAAATTAAAAATAATAATAAAATTTATTATTTAATAAATTAATTTAATATAATAAAAAATTTATATAACTATTTTTTGAAGTGTCGATATTTGCTATATTATAGAGGTACTTGGGACGCTTTTCTTAAGCGACGTCTTAAAAAAACGTTCTTATATTAAATTTTTTTGTTTGTAGTGTAACATCTATCCTCTATCAATTTACTTATTTTATGAACAGCGCTAAAACATCTAAACACGATATGAAATTATTGAGAGAAATTGAAAATCCACAAGATACAAACACTATTATCATTAGAATTATTTTTAAAAGATAATTATCTGTGTACCTCTAAAATTTGAAGAAATATCTTATTTACTCCTCTTATTTTTTTTTTTCAATATACTCTTTATATGTTCCACCGTTATTAAAAATATTCCTACCGTTTCCTTTTGTTAAGTTAACTAGGGTTAAACTAGAGTTAAATAATAATCGGAGTTGAAAACTATCAGATATATCTATTTTGTCCCTATCTATCAAAACTATTGAAAATTTTAAAGGTACATAAGAAAAGTTAGTTATGATAGAATAGTATATTTGAAAGGGCAAAATGGTAATTTCACATAGATAACGGCAGCTCCAAGAATTTAACTTCAGGGGTATTTTAGAAAAAAGTTGGAACGTAAGAAGGATAGTTTTAATATCTAAAAACAAAAATTTTTTTAAGGATATATAAAAAATTGCTCATATTTTTTAAATATTCTCAACAAAATTAGAAGTGCATATGTAGGCACATCTTGACTACACCATTGGCCAACTCATCTAGCTAGTAAGATGCTACATATACACTCTATTTGGGATGTATATTATATATCCCACCTTATCCAAGGATGGAAATTTATCTACCGGTTACTTCAAAGTAATCGATAAAATTCATCATATTTTTAAATGAATGGAATGTAATATGTACACCCCATTTGAGATGTACATTTAGAATTTCCCAGCTAGTAAATGCTATAGATTGGAAGTCCAAGGAACCAAAATAAAATAATGTTAATTAAACTTTTAAAATCTGTTTGGTATGGAGAGTTATCTCCGTTTAAAAATTAAAATAGAATGAGAACAAAAGCATGTTAATTATATGAATATGCTTCTCCGTTTTTATAGTAAAATAATTAAAAATATATTATAACCGACTCAGTATAATATGTTCAATATAACATTACGTACGAACAGAACTGAAATATATTTTTCAATAACTATCCAAAGTAAATTTATTTTTTATTATTATTTTGCCTTTTTGTGGTTTAGCATATATTTCGTTTTGTTATTCTATGATTTTTTTTTTAACTTTTATTTTGTCATTTTATTATATATAGAATTTTTGGTAAAATTTAAGTTATACTGTACAGCGGTAAGTGAAATTTATCCACATTATGATGTATGAGTAGCATTGGGCTTTTATATATATATATATATATATATATATATATATATATATATATATATATATATATATAATTGAGCTCATATATTTTTAAAAGTATCAATTTGTTGATACTTATAGATTTTTAACCCTTGGACACTATAATAAAACTATGCTATAGTGACACTTTTAAGTGTCCTTAAAAATTTAAAAAAATGCTGTTTGAAAAAATACAGACACTTATTATTAGTGTCGCTATATGTGCAATCGCTGGTATGTATAGCGACATATTACTATAATGTGTCCCAAAAATGTGTATCTATAACCTAATTTTGGATATAGACGAAATATAAATGAAACACTTACAAAAAAGTGTAACAAAAATGTGTTCCTATAACCTAATTTTGTTTCATTGGGATGAAAAAATGTGTGGTTAGAATGATAGTGGGCCCTCTGAGCTTAGTGGGTGGATGGTGAAATAGCATGATCTAAGAATGAAATTAATCAAAATGGCAGATAAAAACTTACAAATATTAATTATTTTGTAATTTTACAAGCATAGTAGCCCGTCTCTCTCTCTCTCTCTCTCTCTCTCTATATATATATATATATAGAGAGAGAGAGAGAGAGAGAGAGAGAGAGAGAGAGAGAGAGAGAAACTGGTGTGCTATTCAAAATACGGAGGCCTTCGTCCTCCTAAGCTATTTTTGATGATGAAGTTTTTGAGTTGACGATCGATTCCGTTAAACTTGATCTACAATATTTAAAATATTTAGAAAATAAATTTTGTGATTTTTTGTTATCATTTATCTAGTAATCGAAATGACTAAAAATAAAAATTTTATAGAAAATTATAATGTAGCACTAAAATTTTTTATCAGAGATATTGATCTTGCTGTTGATAGTATAAAGAATCTTCTATCAAAATTTCATCCGATTTAAATATTTCTACACAGTTAAACATGTAACCGATACACATCAACCACTAAAAATTATTAATTTTGAACTCTTTCGTTCTCTAGGTAAATGATAACAAAAAATCACAAAATTTATTTTTTAAATTTTCAAATACGCTAGATCAAGTCTAACGGAGCTGATCATTGATTCGAATATCGCACCATCGAAAACGGCTTAAAAGCATGAAGATCTCCTTACTCCTAATAGCACATTAGTCTCTCTCTCTCTCTCTCTCTCTCTCTCTCTCTCTCTCTCTCTCTCTCTATATATATATATATATAGTCTGGCTACTATATTATTAATAGCACCAAGTATTTGGTACTACCAATTTTTTCGCTATTAAATTTATTTTTTTAATTATTTTCATCTCTTAGATCATATTATCTCTCTAACCACCCACTAAATTCAAGGGGTCCCCTATCATTTTAACGGTACATCTCTTAATCTAATAATCAAAAATCTAATAACACCGAAAACTTGATATTATTAATAGCACCCACTAAACTCTTAGAGTCCACTATCATCTTAACCGCATATTTTTTAATCCAACGGTTAAAAAATTAATAGCACAACTAATTTTTGGTGCTGTCGACAATATTCCATTTTAATTATATATAAACAAACCAACACATGGAAAATAAAAAAAAGAGTCATGCATGTCTGAATTGGTACGTGTTAATTGAAATCTCCTATTAATTAATTAATTAATTAATTAATTATTAATTAATCAATATGTCATTATTTTAATTAATTAAGATGCCAACAAATTAAAGGATGGTGGTGGTGGTGGTGGTGGATTCGATTTGCTTTGGGAGATGGAGACAAAAGGTGGTTTTGGCATTTTCTTTCCTAGATCTCTGACCCTCTCTGAATCAAAAAAAAAAAAATTATTTCCTCCACCCAATTGTATATTTAAACGTTAGATACATTTGATGATTAATAATTTAAAATTTAATTTATTTAAAAAAATGTGATTTATAAATATCTAAAAAGCTTATGTACTAGAACATTTATATATATGTAGTTAGAATCTAATTATAACATTAAGTAAATAAGATTCTGATTTTGGGAGTGCCTTTGTATATTTGTTATATCAGTTTTTTGGATGACAATAATAACGTACAGTAAATTAGATTCTGATTTTGAGTGGGTAATAATAATAACGTTCAGTAAATTAGATTCTGATTTTGAGTGGGTAACAATAATTAACGTTCAGTAAATTAAATTCTGATTTCGAGGCTTCTAATATATCAATTATTCAATCTTTCGATTAATATTATTATTATTATTATTATTCAACAAGTTATAATTAGATTTTGAATTTGAGGCATCTAATATTAAATTCTGATTTTGAGGCTTCTAATATATCAATTATTATTCGATCTTTCAGATAGATTCTGAATTTGAGGAGTCTAATATTAGATTCTGAAATTAGATTCTAATTTCGAGCCTTCTAATATATTAATTATTCAATCTTTTCGATAATAATAATAATAATAATAATAATAATATTGTTCAACAAGTTATAATTAGATTCTGAATTTGAGTCGTCTAATAGTAGATTTTATTTAATTTTTCAAGTAAATTCTGAATTTGAGGCGTCTAATATTAGATTCTAATCTTTAGGATAATAATAATTAATAATATTATTTAGTAAATTATAATTGAATTCTGAATTTGAGGCGTGTAATATTAATTAGATTCTGATTTCGAGGACTTTGATATATCAATCATTCAGTCTCTTTTAAAAATAATAATAATAATAATAATAATAATATTATTAATTATTATTATTATTATTGTTGTTGATGAGCAAGTCATAATTAGATTGTGAATTGGAGGCGTCTAACATACCATGAGGTGGATGTACTGTTACTGTGAACGTGCAGACAATAATTTCTTTTCTGGACCGTTGCTACTGCGTTTTCGTAATATGCATGTGTGGATGTGTGCGTCTGGCCGGGGTCCGACGCCAGACTGCTGCAGCTGCAGCTGCAGCTGCAGGTGTAGGCTCAGTAGTGTACATGCATGCATGCATGCATGCATGAGATCGATGAACTTATCTTATTATTTCTACCCCACACATGCTCCTCTCTCTCTCTCTCTCTCTCTCTCTCTCTCACACACACACACACACACACATGGAAGAGGATAGGAGAGGAGAGGAGAGGAGAGGAGAGGTGGAGGTGAGTGAATAGACAGAGAGAGAGAGAGAGAGAGAGAGAGAGAGGCGGGGGAAGGGGGATGGGGACGTGAGAACATTTATAAAAGGACAGTGCATTTGTAGTTTTGTAGCCCCACGATTAATTATGAGCACCAACTCAGGCCGTACACATCCCAGTTGGAAGAGAGAGAGAGAGAGAGAGAGAGAGAGAGAGATGAAATTTGAGACTTTTAATTGGCAGTATCTCTCATTGCAAAAAATTTCAATATAAAAATAGGGTATATGTAAGTATATCTTTACACTGGGATGGGGTGAATTTCACTCGTCACTCAATATGACGAGTGAAATAATATCTATTTCAGGATGGAGGATGGAGTGGGGTGTAGGATGTACATTCCTAAAAGGGTGTATATCTAGCATCACTATAATAAAATTAGGTTATAAGGACACATATTTGTGACACTTTTGTATAAGTGTCCTATCTATATTCCATCTATATTCAAAATTAAGTTATAGGGACACATTTTTGGGACACATTATAAAAATGTGTCGCTATTCACCCTAGCGACGGCACATATAGCAACACTAACCATAAGTGTTGGTATTTTTGTCAGCGACACTTTTTTTAGATTTTAGAAACACTTAAAAATATCGATATAGCATAATTTTATTGTAGTGCATCACTCATAAAAATATATTTTAAACGGTGCTGGAAGGTAGTGTTCATAAACGTTCATATAATATAGCTAATGTGGACGTTTTTTTAAAAAAAAAAAAAAATCGTTATATAAATTATCTATTATATTAAATTAATTTATTAAATAATAAATTTTATTATTTTTTAAACTTTTTTAAATATTTTAAAGTGTTAGAATTTTAAAAAATTATAATGTTTTAAACTATTAGAATATGTTTTATCGAAACTTGGTAAGAGCGTCAGTATATATGATGACTCTTTATTTGCAGATGCTATAATCGATGTTTTTAAATATGATGCTAGGCTATATTGAAATATTTTTAAAAATAATTAGATAGTAAAAAAATATCCATTAATTTTTTTTTAGTGTTCTAAAAATTTTAATCTAAAATTAAATCTTTCAAACTTTCAATTGTAAATTTAGATTTTATTGAGATACGGGTGCCGGGGTAAAAAGAAGAACCAAAAAAAAAAATGATAGATCATTCTCCACCTTGAAGAAACTGTATAAATTTTCTTGAAGAAACTGTATAAATTTTATATGCGGTGAATACTGTACCGCTTGAATCATTCACCGTCGCTTCCAAGGTTTTTTTTTTCCCCTCCCAACATTTTATTTATAATTCTAGACTTCATTAAAAGCCACGTAAGCACCAGACGAAGAAAAAAATAAAAAAAGTAATGAATTATTCATCACTTTTAAAAAAACTATGCAAATTTCATATGCTGTGAATGATATAGCGCTTTTATATATGGTAAATTATTTACCGTTTTCAGGATTCTATTTACCGTTTTCAGGATTCTTTCCCCTGGCCCCAACAGTTTTTAAAGGAGACTATTTTTTGTAATTATAAAAGTTTATAGGATTATTTATAAAAAAAGAATTCTAAGTG
The DNA here is from genome assembly GCA_029168755.2 of Tillandsia fasciculata. NCBI lineage: Eukaryota > Viridiplantae > Streptophyta > Magnoliopsida > Poales > Bromeliaceae > Tillandsia > Tillandsia fasciculata. Next base: position 1,806,500 of record CM054952.1, read on the forward strand.
TTAAGTAAAAAATAGATAAAAATATACAAAACTTATCTAAACTATAGACTATTTTGAGTCGGTTATCAGCCTTCCAAAATTTAAATTTTACTATCTAATCTTTCAATTTGGTTGATTTGAATTAGTCAACAGTACTTTGACTTTAAAATTTAAGCTAATTAATAATTAAACCTATAGAGATAAATAGCGCATTGAAATTTTGAGGTCAAAATGCTTTTAACTGACTCAAATCAAATCAAAAAAGTTGAAAGGTTGGACAGTAAAATTAAAATTTCGAATGGTTGAATAGCTGATCCAAAATGGTTTACAATTCAGATAATTTTTATACATTTTTAGCTATGAAATATGGAAGGGATAATTTTATATGTACTCGAGGAAATTTTGAAATCATAAAATATTATTAAAGAAAAAGTTTTATATATATTATCTCAATTTCTATATTTCAAGTATTTAAAGACAAATAATTATTCTTTATATATAATATCAAAGCACCAGATTTTGAATTCGATAAATAGTTATTTCATATGATATTGGCGCATGCAAGTATATATGATGGCCCAATAATTTCATAGTGAATAGAAAATATATTGTGTTTGAAAATATGAAAAATAAAGACTCTAATAATAATAACTGAGTTTAAACATTTCGAACTGGTGTATAAACTGAGTCTCATATTGTATGGTGATTTTGCATTAAAAAATAGCTTAAAAACTTAATTAAGGGCTAGAGATTGTGATTATTATAATAACACAATTTAAGCATTTTGGGTGTATTCCACCCATGGCTTCGAAATAATAAATGGAGAAGTTCTCACCCTTAAATGGGTGGGGTGTAGATTCTACACCCCAGATGGGGTGTATCGTTAGTATTGCTCTTTTGACATAGTCCTTAAAATTTTAGTACCGAATAAATTTAATTTTTAAAATTTAAGCATAATTTAGAATTGTGAAATTTCACAAAATAACTTATCAATAATCTAAAAAAAACTTAATTTTACTTGACTAAAATAATCAAAATTAAAAAATAATATTTCAGAATGTCCTAATAAGAAAAATGTTGAGAGAGATCTAGGAGAGAAGAGAGGAGGTTGGTTGATTTTTTATAGAATTAATTTCATATAATTTTCTGTAATTTCTAAAAGTTTGATTTTTCATATTTATTCCTTCAAAAGTTCTAAGTTGTTCATATATATTCTTCTGATTTGTTATCGTTAGTTTATTATTTATTTTTTAATAAAATATAAGTAAAATATTAATTTTGTCCTTATAAATATGTTTTTTCAAAAATTTTAACTGTTAAAAAATATAGCTATAATTAAGTATAATATCTAAAAGGATAAAAAAATAAATTTATCTTACTAATTAACTAATCAAGACTAAGTATTTAATCTATAGTTAATTATATTTTTCCAACAGATATTGACGGTAAGAATATATATGAATAATTTAGGACTTTTAAAAAGATAAATATGAAAAATTAAATTTTGTATATATATATATATATATATATATATATATATATATATATATATATATATATATATATATATATAAACTGTATAAAATTAATTCTTTTTAAAAACCATAATTTAGAGGTCATAAATAAAGCTCATAGATAATTAAAGAGAGAATATATGGAGGCTTAATTTGTACACATGTGCTAGTATATAATGTACAAATTCTAATTAATTTTGAACAATTTTTTACTAGCTAGATCGATCGATCATTTAGGTAACATATAGTATTTGACCATATTTTGCCGATTAGATTAGATTCATCTTTTAGGTAATAGCACACAAATAAATATGCGTGTGACACGTTAATATCAACCATCTATAAAAATAGCATTTGGATTAATCGTGCGTAAAAATACGCTCAATATATAGAAAATTATTATGACATGTTTAGATGGCCTAATAATTAAGTTATCCAAAAAAACAAACTTTTATGTATGATTAAAAGTAAGAAGACTGATTTTTACTTTTACAAGATATTGACATTCATAAGTTTGGAGGATAACATAATTTATGTATATGTGATTTATCTTATTAATTAAAAAAATAATTTGAAGGTATGATATGTTATGGCATTTTAGATAATCGACCATACTTCACATCTGTAAAATATATTAAATGTATAAAGTTTTGAATAAGTCAAAAAATAATACTGAACTAAATATTTATGCATCCAACCAAATAGCAAAATAATCTTTTTAAGTAAAATATGATGGAGAGATAGAGAGCAACGTCAGTCAGAGCTGTGGATCGTGGAGAGATAGAGAGCTGGCGGGGATTGCCTCTGTTTGGTGGACTATCTGGTTTGAACGAAACAGAAGGATCTTCGATAACCGCAAAAAGACTGCTGGGCACCTAAATAAGGACGCGCACGCCCTTTTGAGCTGGTGGACACAGTAGTGTTTTTTTTTTTTTTTTTTTTTTTTTTTTTTTTTTTTTTTTTATAGGCCCTGCTGCCTAACCTTGTAGCCTAATTCATTACCCTTATGAATGAAGCGGTAGCATGCTACCTTCTCTCAAAAAAAAAAAAGTAAAATATGATGCCTTATATATATATATATATATATATATATATATATATATATATATATATATATATATATATATATATATAGTCCGGCTAGAATACTATCGATAGCACCAAATATTGGTGCTATCAAGTTTTCAGCCGTTGGATGAAAAGATATGCGTTGGGATTATGTTTGTCCCCTAAGATATTTACTATTCAACTAACCACCCAGTAAACCCTAGGGGCCCACTATAATCCAAACCGTATATTTTTTCATCCAACGGTTAAAAACTTAATAGCAACAAAGGCTTGTTGCTATCGATAGTATTCTAGCCTAATTCTATATATATATATATATATATATAGAGAGAGAGAGAGAGAGAGAGAGAGAGAGTTTCGCTATTGTACCTGTAAAAGCACCAAACAATTAGTGCTTGTAAACTTTTACCGTTAGATCTATTCATTTGACTAATTTTATTTCTTAGATCATCTATTCCGCCAACCACTCATCTTTTCATTCAAAATAACTTATAGTTTTAAAGGCATAAAAGTTCAATTTTATATATATATATATATATATATATATATATAGAGAGAGAGAGAGAGAGAGAGAGAGAGAGAGAGAGAGAGCACTATGCTATTGATAGCACTAAGTATTTAATGTTATCAAATTTTTCACCGTTAGATTTATCTCTTTGATTATTTTCATCCCTAAGATCATATATATGATATTTTAAAGTTTCGAGAAATAAATATGCAATATTCTAATTTTATAGTAATATATTTAGTTAATAAATTTTATTGGCGGTCCCTAATACGGATGACAAATAGTTTGATGGTTAGTACTCATGGTCTTATATTCGAAACTTAGTTTCTTTACATTTCCATCTAATTTCATTTCTAAAACAAAAATAAATGAAGCCGAAATAGTAAATTTCTTAGTGGTCTCTAAAATTTTGAAAAAGTTTCACTTTAATCCATGCATATATTGAGTCTCGGTTACTATGCTATCAACAGTATAAAGCACTTAGTGCTATCAAATTTTTCACCATTAGATTTATTCCTTTAATCATTTTCACCTTTTAGATCATACTAATTTTTCAACCATCGACTATCATCCTAACCACACATCTCCTTATCCAATGATCAAAAATCTAATAGCATCAAGAATTTGATACTATCGATAGCATAGTAGTCTAGTTGTATATATTTATTATTAGAGGATAAATTATTGCACACACCTGGTATATATATTATACACTATATATTTATTAGCTATTTTTTTCATTATATATTTCAATCCTAGCTCTCATTAAGTTATACTTGTTTTAAATAATAAAAATTAGATTTTTGAATTAGAAGCATGAAATGTAACAATGAATTTATGGTGTACAAATATATAAACAAATGAACTAAGTGCAAGCAGTAACTTTTAATCTAAAATAAGGACTAAAATAAAACACTTTTAATTGAAAGTTTAGGAACTCAATTGAAACCTTTAATAAAAGTTTAAAAGTTTAGAATCTCGAAAGTCGAAAATAAAGTTTGAGGATCAAAATGAAACTTCACTCAAAGTTTGGGGGCTAACAGTGTAAAGTTGAAAATAAGAGCAATGCTATTGGTACACCCAATTTGGGGTGTAAGATATACACTCTATCCATTTAAGGATAGAGATTTTTTACTCGTCATTTCGAAATGACGAATAAAATTCATCTCACCCTAAAATGAATGAGGATGTACATCGTACACCCCAAATGGAATGTTCAAGAATTATTTTTCATTTTCAATTGTTGTTTTTATTCTAGTTTTATATTATTTTATGTGAATCCTAACTTTTATATTCTTCAAAAAAAAAAAAAAAAAAAAAAAAACTAAAATACAGAAAATTTTCTTGTAAATATTTATTTATTTATTTTTATCTTTTTCTCCTAGCTTTCAAAACTCTATATTTTATCCTTTTAAAATTTTAAAAAATATTTTCAGAAATTTACGATGTTAACGGAGAGAGTAAAATAATCAAATTCACCTTACTTGTTCTATAAGAAAAAAAATATTTGTTAATATATTTATATCATTTCAAAAATATTTTTGATATAAATTATAAGAAATTGACGGAATAGTATGGGAACCCTGACCGGGGGGGGGGGGGGGGGGGGACTAAATGCATCAACTTGAATTTTTAAGGAAGCAAAATATAGATCTTTGAAAGTTAAGGAGGAAAAAATAAAAAAATGAATATTTGAATATTTATATGTGGATTTTCTGTAATTAATCCAAAAAAATGGTTAAGATTTGAAAATAATAACTCCTTAAATTAATAGTGAAAGAATATATAATCACCAACTAGATATTCAACTAGTAGAAAAAAAAAATTAAAATTTTTTAGTAAAAATGTTCAAAAATTACCTAAATTATAACCTATTTTGAAATAATTACTAACCTAATGAGCTTTATACATTTTTTATCTATATGTACGTGTGACAAATTAATAAATCACTTTAAGAACATATTTTTCTAATTTACAAAAAGTGAGGGACTCATATGCAAATGCCCCATTAATTAGTAGGTCAAAGGGATATGCATTTTATGCTTACCAATAGAAATTAAAATTTAAATGATAAAATTTATTCCTCATTTCACAAGCTAATTTCGAATTAATCTGAGTTAACGTAATCCTCAGCTTAATCCCAATTTTTTATAAAAATAAATTTAAATTTAATTTTAAATTTTTTTAGGGTATATTTAAAAGGACAAATTAATGAGTATATTTATAGAGTTAATTAACAACTACTATAATATTATATTTAAAAAATTTTAACTCTAAAATGATACATTTAAGAAAGATTAATAAACTTCAATTTTACCCCATGTGATTTAGCATAATTTTACTTTGCCACATATGGTTTAAAAAATTACACATAACTATTCTGTAAATTTATCAGGTATTTTATTTAACAACAAATTCTTACAGTAAAAGAAAATTAAAATTATAAAACAATTAAGCATAATTTTTTAATTCACATAGTGGTAAAATAAAAATTTATTAAACCAAAGAATAGTTAAGTACCACGCGATGATAAAGTAAAAATATACTAAAATATTGTGGAGTAAATTTGAACTTACAAAATATTTTATATTTAATAATTTTAACAATGAGTATATTTTTATTAATGGACTATTAATGATTCACATTAAGTATCAAAATAATAATATCTTCTAATCTATAATATTTAGTATTCCCATCATTTAGGAATATGCAATAATTCTATAACTTTACTAATACCATTTATAATTATCCAATTAGGGCCAAAAATATCAAATATATATTATCCATCAAAATATATATTCGATGTGACGAGTGAATAATACTCACTCCAGGATGGAGTAGGATGCAGGATGTACACCCCTAAAAGGGTGTACACCTAGGTATATATAAGTATACACTCTTTTAGGAGTGTATATCTTACACCCCACCCCATCTTGGGGTGGGGTGAATTCCACTCGTCACTCGATGTGACGAGTGAAATAATACCCATCCCAGAATAGGGTGGGGTGTAGGATGTACACCCCTAAAGGGGTGTACATCTAGTATCTCTCTTGTTATATAGATATAAAAAAATATACCAAAAAATATCCCCAAATATTTAAATTCATTTTTAACTGATATAATTATAAAATTTTAACATTAAATAAATATTCTTATACAATTATATTCGAAAAAAAAGGAATATATACGAAAATTATAAAAAAATTAACATTTAAAAATATTTTTTTTATATTTAACGGTACTAATATAATTGATTGTCATATTTAAAAACGCAGGTTAAAGCATATACAAATAAAAAATCATTATGTATATACCGACGCTTATTTCAAGCGTCAGTAAAATATATTCCAATACTTTAAAACGCAATTTTAAAAGTAATAATAAAATTTATTATTTAATAAACTAGTATTTATATAATAATATATTTTAAGTATCAATATTTATTATAGGGTTAATTTCATATATATTTTTGTAAATATATCGAATGCATATATTCCTATAAAATTTAATTTTTATATTTATTATTTTAAAAATTCTAAATTTTTTATATATATTTCTATGATTTTATATCATTAATTTACTATTTATTTTTTAACAAAATATATGTGAAATATTATTTTTTTCCTTTCAAATATATCTTTCAAAAATCTTAACTATTAAAATAATATAAAAATATTTGTAAAGTTATAAAAATAAATTTATCTTACTAACTCATTAAGGTTAAATATTTAATTTATCATTAATTATATTTTTCTAATAAACGATAGAAATATATATATATAAATAATTTAAAATTTTTTAAAATATAAATATAAAAAATTAAATTTTATAAAAATATAGATATATTTTCAAGAATGTATACGTAATTATTTCTTTATTATAGCGTAGAGATACAAACGCTTTTCTCTCTTTTTAAAAATTATTTTTATATTAATTTTTTTTTTTTTTTAATGAATATGGTTTCTCGAATATCCGCCCGATCCGTTACCTTGTAGAGCTTAGAGAGAGAAAGAGAGAGAGAGAGAGTGGACCTCACGACGAGGAGGGTCTGTCTGTGCAAACCCGTGCATGAAGAGAGTCATTCCGTGTGGGGTTTCAATCACTGACGTCACGCTTCTCATGGACTCAACTGCATGCGAAGAGACCCACACACACCATTAACACAACAACATGTACAAACACACTCCCCTCTCTCTCTCTCTCATCTTTTTTTTCTCTCTCATCTCTCTTTCTCCCAAATAATAATAATACAGTAATTCAAAGACAATAGATAATTAGTACTCTTCTTTCTTTTTCATATTAATTATTCTAATACATAATCTTACACATGCAAGAATATATATATATATATATATATATATATATAATATCCAAACTTCCACAAAACACAGTGTGTGGATTCTCCGCATCATGTTCTTCAACAGAATCCAAAAAGAGTAAAGAAAATAATAATAATAATAATAATAATAATAATAATAATGTATTATATATATATATATTAAGCAAAATGAAGAAATTAAGAAGAAATAATAATAATAATAATAATAATAATACAATGCAATGCATTACTTATTATTATTATTATTATTATTATTTTCTACAATTCGATCCTTGTTGCAATTTGGGTCTTCTCCCTCCTCCACTTCTTCGTCTTCTTCTTCTTGATCCCTTTCTAATTCATTGTCATGAAATTTGAATCCAATGTGATGATCTTTGGACACCACAATGGAATCAAGCAGCTCCGAATTGTCGGTCGTCGTCGTCGTCGTCGTCGTCGTCTGCGGCGGCGGCGGCCGATCTGCAGACTTACTGTAGAGGATGTCGAGGTGGTAGAAGTAGGGGCAAGTTTTTGACTGGAGCGGCCGCGCTTTTCCGCTCTCCTTGGCCTTCCGGAAGTACTTGTTGATGTTCTCCCACTTCTCCTTGCAGCGCTTGGCGCTCCGCCGGAACCCCACCGCCGCCATCCTTGCGCTCACCTCCTCCCAGAGCGGGCCCTTCAGCCCGGGCTCCTGGAACTTCGGCTCCAGCCCGCTCCGCCAAGCGATCAGCGCCTCCACCTCCGTTCGCGGCCACCGGCTCGTGCTGTACTCTGCCGTAGCGTCGGTTTTCGCCGGCGTGACGTCGCGACTGGCCTTCTCTTCTTCATCTAATTCTTCCTCCGGAAGATGAATTCTATCTCCGGATATGTTCTCGAGGAACGAGATCAAGGCGGCTTCCCTGGCGTCGGCCAGCGCGCGGTCGCCGGCCCTGGCGGCCGCCTCCTGGCTCGACCGGGCGGCCGCTTGCTCCCGCCAGGACTCGTCGCTGCGGGACCTCGCGCGTCGCGCCGCTCCACCGCCTCCAGGAAGCTCCGGTGGAGGGTCTCCTGATGGTCCATCAGTCGCTTCACCATCTCCTCCATGAACCGACCATCGTCTCCAGCTGCTGCTGCTTCCGCCTTCTGCCGCCGCTGCCACACCCGCTTCTTCCGCGCAGTAATTCCCGCTCTCTGAGAATTCGAATTCCTCCCCGCCGGAGTGTCTTCGCCTGCCGAAGTCTCGACGTCCCACCGACATCATCTGGAACTTCATCGCCCGCGGCGGCGGCGGCGTCGGCGGTGGCGATAATTGGGTAGTCATCATCGCCAGTTAAGGCAGAGCCTGAGCCGGTTTGGTTTACGGTGGTGGCGGCGGTGGGTGTTGTAGTAGTGCTTACTGCTACCGGGCTTGTAGATCGCCTCGAGCTCGCTGAAGAGCTTGTAGTTGTCGCCGTTGCCGCCCCTCTTTTCGCCGTATTTGCTCAATGGCTCAGGCTCGTCATGGTGGTCACTGCAGCTACTCTTCTGCCTCTTGTTGTTGGGTTGTTGTTGCTGCTGCTGCTATGAATAAAATCTATGTCCAAAGGCCTCCTGCAGCATTACATACGCGCATGTGCGTTATTATAGTTGAAATTTCTTACTTAGCGGAGGAGGAAGAGAATAAGAAAAATATTTTTTAACCAACTGAGCTCTTTCATGGCGGATTCTTCTTCTGGACCGTCGACCGCCAGCTTGAAATTCACAGCGGCAGCCGATAGAAGCGACGGCCCGGTGTCGCCGCTGCCGCCAGAGTGATTCTCCGCATGCGGCGGGCGGCGACGGGGGATGGGGGTGGAAGAGCCGGAAATCGTGTTCTTGGTAAAACAGCTGTTGGGTGGCAGCGGCAGCGGGCGGCGGCGGCGGCGGAGGAGGGGGACCGGAGACAGGGACGGGGAGGAAGGGCATGCCGAAGTGGGAGGGAGAGAGGCGGCGGCGGCGGCGGCGGCTGAGGGGTTGTTGGTGGTGTGGTGGTGGAGGTGGAGGAGAGGATGGTGGTGGTGGTGGTAGCTGATGAAGGGATGGGAAGAGAAGGGCGCAGTGGCAGCAGCAACAGCTGTGGCAGAAGGAGAAGTTGAATTGGTGGAGAGGGAGAAGACTGCACCCCCATCCTGCACCAAGAATTGCTGCACAAGTCGGACACTCCTCCTCCTCCTCCCCCTCCTCCTCCTCCATATCCAGACTGCAATCTTACTTCACACCCTCTCTCTCTCTCTTCTCTGCTGAAAGTATGTCTATATAGATATCAATTTTTGGTTCTCTCTTTTGCTATAGAGAACAACATGCAACATGCATATGTTAGAATCTAACACATGAGCTTCAATTTTTTTTTCTAGATGTTGTAGAAGGAGAAGAAGAAGAAGAAGAAGAAGATGAGCTCTGAGTAATAGGAGAAAAAAAAACAAAAAACTCTCTCTCTCTCTCTCTCTCCTTCTCTCTATATAACTTGTTTTTCTTTTCTCTCTCTAGAGAGCTTTAGGAGGTGAGTAGGGTGAGTAGATAGAAAGATTAAAGCAAAAGGTACAAGGGGTGACGTCAGCAGGGCATCTAAAAGTCCAGGCGGCAATAGCTCCTCACCCATGCGACGCACGTGCCACGCACGTGTCGGAGGGCAGTTTTGGACTTTCATTATTTTGGTTGGTCCATTTTCCTTCTATTGCCACCCTTGTCTTTTATTTTATTAGAAATGCTGTGTGTATCCAACTTTTCGCTGCTGTTCATGCGTTGGTATGTAAAAAAAAATTAATATTTAATTTTTTTTATATATATTTAATAATATTTAAAATTAAAAATTATTGATTAAAATATTCGTGTGTGTATATATATATATATATATATATATATATATAGATATATTATGCCAAATATATAATTTTAGACATTTTAATATTTTAAATTATCAAAAAAATTAAAAATAATAATAAAATTTATAATTTAATAAATTAATTTGATATAATAGAGAATTTATATATAACGGTATTTTTTGAAATATTAGTATTTACTATATTACAGGGATGCATATTTTGAGCGAGTTAAAAAAATTTATATTAAATTTTTTTTGTAGTGTGGCCAACACATTAATGATGCTTAGGATTTAATAATTATATTTGGTGTTTAGTAATTAATATTTAGAATGTAATGATAAAATTTCTACATCATTAATTAGTGTTCTAGGGCACCAATAGCATCACTTTATTTTATTTTATTTTATTTTATTTTATTTTGAGTAATACTACTCATGCATCCCATAATGCGTTTAAATCAAAATTTTATATATAAGCTTCTAAAGCTTAATTTAAAATATAATACATACCTTTTTAAATTCTAACATATTATTCATACCTATTTAAAGATATAAAATTATCAAAAATGATTTTAAATTTGAAAGTGTATTTATAAAATTACAATTTTTTAGAAGGGTATTCAAGAAATTAACTTTTTTTTTTTTTCCGAAATACATGAACAAAAACCTTCCAAACATTAGCTATCCCGTAAAAAGTCGTGTACATAATTTCGTAAGATTTCAAAATATAAAAAAATTTTAATTTTTTTCAATATTGATAATTAAGTATGAGAATTGAAGAGTAGGATGAACTTAATTTTAGTTTTTATTGCTTTTTATTTGTTAAATAAAAAAAAAATATTTAAAATCTTATCATATTAGATATAAGATATTTAGTCATTTCAATTGAGAAGAGATGAATATCAAAATTAAAAAATTAGATGTTTGTTTATAAAAGAGCTAAAGTTTATAGAATCTGTGCATGTTTTCTCTATTTTAAGAACAAATACTAAACTTTTATAGTTATTTCTATCACTACAACAAAACTATACTATAGCGACATTCTTAACTGTTGCTAAAAATTAAAAAAAAATATTGCTGAAAAAAATACAAACACTTGTCATTAGTGTCGCTATATGTGTCGTCGCTATGGTGCATGTATAACGACACATTACTATAATGTGTCCTAAAAATATGTCCCTATAATCTAATTTTGGATATATATGGACTATAAATAGGACACTTGTAAAAAAATATCACAAATATGTGTCTCTATAAATCTAATTTTATTGTAGTGTATTAATAATCAATTTTTTGATCTCTTGGACCGCATAATATTCAACTGTACAAGACAGTAATAATTGTAGTTTACATAATTTTACTTGTGTTTTTTCTTTTTATATTACTCATATTATGTTTTAAATTGTTATGGGTTTTAAAATAAGCAAATTAGGTTATTTCTTTATCAAAGTGTAACATGCTTCATTAAGTACTAAAAATTAAAACCTAGCTACAATGTGACATAATTAATGATGAGTTATTCTTCTCTACAGTTTATATTTATATTATGTTTGGTTGGAAACCAAAATCTGAAATAAGGAATTATTTCAAGGCCCCAAAAAAAGAGTTATTTCAGTCTTTTTTTTTTTTTTTTTCCTCCAAACAAAAATTTAGAAGGTTGGAATAACTGTTCTCGTTTGTTTGGAACAAGCTGGTATAAGGCGTTGGAACTGCTGTTTCATTTATTTTTTTGGAACAAATTTATTTTCACTATAAAACAAGCTTAATTAAAATAAATATAATTTTAATTATTATATTAATTTGTTAATTAATTTAATATTTTAATTAATCCAATTATTTTATTAACTAATTATCTAACTATTAAATAATAACTAATTAATTTATTAATTTATTAACTTATTAAATTATTTATGTATAATTATATTATTAATTAACAATACTCATTGTTAATTATTTTATTAATTAATATTTAGGATTATCAGTAGTAGTTAATTCAATAAGTTAAATTATTATTTAATTAATATATTTATGTTAATTAATTAGATAAAATATTATTATTTTAAAATTATAATTACTCTTATTCTTAATATTTCAATCTAATTATTCAAATGCTATTTTTTTTAATTTCTAAAAAATAATTAAATTTTCATCCGAATACAAAATTAGTCTTATTCCCTTTTATTCCAAGAGTTGTATTTATACTAGAATAAATAATTTTTACTTATATCCAAATCAAACGCAGAGATTTTCATGAAATATCAGTTGTTGAAATTGGATGAGGTAATTTTTATTACTATGCACTCCTGAGGCACATGATTTTAGGCTTGATTATATTCTACTATATTGTACACTAGTGTTATTTTTATTTATTATATTATATATATAAATTTTTTTTTCTAACTTTTACTTATTTTTTCATAAACTCACTATTTTTTTTTTCTCGCCAGTCACTACATATTGTTAACAAATCTATTATATATTTTTGCTTATAACGTAGGAATTAAAAAAAAAAAAAAAATTAGAAGTGCCTTGGGAAAAAAATTATAATATAGAAGGTGAAAAAAATTGTAAAGTACAATATATTATAATATAATTAAACTTTTTTTTCTCTAAAAAAAGTTATGTTTATTTTACAAATCATATATCAACAATGTCAATATGTAGAACTTAATTTATTATGATTCATAATTTTTTTTTTTTATCCAACTTTGTTTCATATTAGAGAGTTAACAGTAAAATACAAATGAAACATGTAAAGCTTTTTAACTGATGATGCCTTTTTATTACTACTATTATGAATTTGTTTATATTTTTTTTTTTAGCTAAAAGAGAGTCTATGAATATTGACAACTAAAATTTAGTTCATTATCAATCCACCTTAGCATAAATGAAATTTTAAACACACACAAAGAAACTATGATATGTTGAAACTTACTTGGACCATAATTAATCTTTTCAAATTTTAAATTTTACTATTACATAACTTTCTAATATTTGGGTTTAAGCTATTAATAACTCTTCTATTTTACAATTTAGGTGTGATATATATGTTTGGTTTAGGATTAAACACACCATTGCTCCTTACCCATCCCTTTTTTCTTTAAACCATAAAAAGTTTTGTTAATTTTGAGAGCAATGGTGCAACTAAACCTTCATTTTAATATATTTTGGAAAAATATATATATATAATTCACAATATTCCTATAATTTTTATTAGAACTAGCAATGTGACCAAATTTTATAATAGCATAGCCATCACATAGTTAAATTAAATAAATAAAAGTGAACATCAAATTTTTGTTCTTTTATTAAGTATTGTTATTGGACTCTCAAATCACTATGGAAGCAAATTTTCTAGGACCCTTTTTCATCCGCTACAAAAAAAATTTAGTATTTAAAGATGTTTTTTTAGTAGATACTTAAAAACATCTCAATATAATTTAGCGTCGTATTTGAGAGCGTCGGTTAAAATGTCAGCAAATGAAGAGTCATCATCTATATAATAATATTTATGCTAAATGTTGATAAAATATATTATAACATTTTAAAACGTTTGTAATATTTATGCTAAATGTTGATAAAATATATTATAACATTTTAAAACGTTTGAATTTATTAAAATTCTGACGTTTTAAAGCGTTCGAAAATTTAAAATAATAGTGAAGCTTATCATTTAATAAATTAGTTTAATATAATGAAAAATTCATATGATTATGCTTTTTGAAACGTCAGTGTTTATTATACTGTAAAAATACGTAAGGACGCTTTTTCTAAGCGTTGTCTAAAAAGCATCATTATATTGAATTTTTTTTTTGTAATAATTCCTCAGTGGCTGATTCTTAGTGAAATTAATTTGATTCGTCATCTGATATAGATGGTACGGATTAATTCCGCTAAAATCCAATGGCCGGATCAACCCTATGCGTAGTGAATCCACGCATGGGATTGTACCTAATTCGAACCCAATCTCTATTTTCCTTGTAAAAAACTAGGTTAAAAAACTATAGACCATTTTAAGTTAGCTTTTCCACTTAAATTAAACAAATTAAAATGCCAAATAGTAAAATCCAAATTTTAAAAATTGGATAGCAACTCAAAACGATCATATAGTTGAGATAAGTTTAATAGCTTTTATCTTAAAAGCTATTATATTCAAATTAGACCTGACAATGGATGGATTGGATAAACCTTGGATAGATTATTTACCCACAGGGTTATATGAGTATGCAAGTTACCTACAAAGTATATATATAATATATATATATATATATATATATATATAGAGAGAGAGAGAGAGAGAGAGAGAGAGAGAGAGCGAGAGAGAGGAGAGAGAGAGAGTCCGGCTACTATACTATTAATAGTATCAAGTTATTTGTACTATCAAGTTTTCTACCCTTATATCAATCTCTTGATTATTTTCATCCGTTAGGTTTTACTATTTTCCAAACCCAAGGGACCCCACCATCATCTCAACCGCATATTTTTTTATTTAAGGATTTAAAAACTTGATAGTACCAATGACTGATACTATTAATAGTATTACAGCCTAGCTATATATATATATATATATATATATATATATATATATATATATATATAGATATATAATATATATATATATATCGTTGCTATGATATTGATAGAACCAAGCACATTGTGTTACCAAGTTTTTTCGCTGTTAGATCTACCCCTTTGATCATTTTCACCCGCTTAGATTATACTATTTCTCCTACCACCCACTAAACACTATGGGCTCACTATTATCCTAACCGCACATTGATTTATCTAATGGTCAAAACCTAATAGCACCAATGACTTGTGCTATTAATAGTAAAGTAGTATGATTCTATATATATAATTGAGCTTCTATTCTGTTAAAAGTATCGAGTTATTGTGCTAGTAGGTTTTTAGCTTTCAATAAAAATATGTGCGTTAAGATGATAGTGGGCCTCTTGAGTTTAGTAGGTCGTTGGTTGTAAACTATTCCGCCCACTAGCAATAATAACTCGTTGACCCAAACCATCGACCCAAAATGCTTAATGTAACGGCTCGACCCACTAGCAATAATAACTCGTTCAGTTCAAACCACCGGCTCAAATGTTTAAGCCCGGTTATTATTATTTATATCCATGGTCTCTTATAAAGAGCGATGTGGAATTATCCCGATGTGGGACTATTGCGGTGTCACAAACTCCTCCCTGTTTATGTGCTGCCTATGTCCTCGTCAGCCCAAACATACATAGAGCACAAGATCACATCACCAGACGATGTTAGACTTGTTTTAGCTAGCCTTATCGGTCAGACCCTGATATAGCCTGTCACATTGTCCTTCATACCTTGGCTCAGCTGAGACTCGTCTACACTTCCAGCTGATGATTAGCTTTGATAACCAAATATAATACCAGACTTACTATCCCAATAATAACTTGTTGGGGTCCAAAATATCGGTCCAAATGCTTAAGCCCAGACTATTATTAATTACTAGTTGTCTATTTGTCTCTTATATACCCAATCAAATTTC
>CM054952.1:1822325-1994376 GCA_029168755.2 Tillandsia fasciculata
AAGAAGAGGTGGAGGTTGAGTGAATAGACAGAGAGAGAGAGAGAGAGAGAGAGAAGAGGCGGGGGAAGGGGATGGGGACGTGAGACATTTATAAAAGACAGTGCATTTGTAGTTTTGTAGCCCCACGATTAATTATGAGCACCAACTCAGGCCGTACACATCCCAGTTGGAAGAGAGAGAGAGAGAGAGAGAGAGAGAGAGAGATGAAATTTGAGACTTTTAATTGGCAGTATCTCTCATTGCAAAAAATTTCAATATAAAATAGGGTATATGTAAGTATATCTTTACACGGGATGGGGTGAATTTCACTCGTCACTCAATATGACGATGAAATAATATCTATTCAGGATGGAGGATGGAGTGGGGTGTAGGATGTACATTCCTAAAAGGGTGTATATCTAGCATCACTATAATAAAATTAGGTTATAAGGACACATATTTGTGACACTTTTGTATAAGTGTCCTATCTATATTCCATCTATATTCAAAATTAAGTTATAGGGACACATTTTTGGGACACATTATAAAAATGTGTCGCTATTCACCCTAGCGACGGCACATATAGCAACACTAACCATAAGTGTTGGTATTTTTGTCAGCGACACTTTTTTTAGATTTTAGAAACACTTAAAAATATCGATATAGCATAATTTTATTGTAGTGCATCACTCATAAAAATATATTTTAAACGGTGCTGGAAGGTAGTGTTCATAAACGTTCATATAATATAGCTAATGTGGACGTTTTAAAAAAAAAAAAAAAAAATCGTTATATAAATTATCTATTATATTAAATTAATTTATTAAATAATAAATTTTATTATTTTTTAAACTTTTTTAAATATTTTAAAGTGTTAGAATTTTAAAAAATTATAATGTTTTAAACTATTAGAATATGTTTTATCGAAACTTGGTAAGAGCGTCAGTATATATGACGACTCTTTATTTGCAGATGCTATAATCGATGTTTTTAAATATGATGCTAGGCTATATTGAAATATTTTTAAAAATAATTAGATAGTAAAAAAATATCCATTAATTTTTTTTTAGTGTTCTAAAAATTTTAATCTAAAATTAAATCTTTCAAACTTTCAATTGTAAATTTAGATTTTATTGAGATACGGGTGCCGGGGTAAAAAGAAGAACCAAAAAAAAAATGATAGATCATTCTCCACCTTGAAGAAACTGTATAAATTTTATATGCGGTGAATACTGTACCGCTTGAATCATTCACCGTCGCTTCCAAGGTTTTTTTTTTCCCCTCCCAACATTTTATTTATAATTCTAGACTTCCTTAAAAGCCGCGTAAGCACCAGACGAAGAAAAAAATAAAAAAAGTAATGAATTATTCATCACTTTTAAAAAAACTATGCAAATTTCATATGCTGTGAATGATATAGCGCTTTTATATATGGTAAATTATTTACCGTTTTCAGGATTCTTTCCCCTGGCCCCAACAGTTTTTAAAGGAGACTATTTTTTGTAATTATAAAAGTTTATAGGATTATTTATAAAAAAAAAATTCTAAGTGTTAAGTAAAAAATAGATAAAAATATACAAAACTTATCTAAACTATAGACTATTTTGAGTCGGTTATCAGCCTTCCAAAATTTAAATTTTACTATCTAATCTTTCAATTTGGTTGATTTGAATTAGTCAACAGTACTTTGACTTTAAAATTTAAGCTAATTAATAATTAAACCTATAGAGATAAATAGCGCATTGAAATTTTGAGGTCAAAATGCTTTTAACTGACTCAAATCAAATCAAAAAAGTTGAAAGGTTGGACAGTAAAATTAAAATTTCGAATAGTTGAATAGCTGATCCAAAATGGTTTATAATTCAGATAATTTTTATACATTTTTAGCTATGAAATATGGAAAGGATAATTTTATATGTACTCGAGGAAATTTTGAAATCATAAAATATTATTAAAGAAAAAGTTTTATATATATTATCTCAATTTCTATATTTCAAGTATTTAAAGACAAATAATTATTCTTTATATATAATATCAAAGCACCAGATTTTGAATTCAATAAATAGTTATTTCATATGATATTGGCGCATGCAAGTATATATGATGGCCCAATAATTTCATAGTGAATAGAAAATATATTGTGTTTGAAAATATGAAAAATAAAGACTCTAATAATAATAACTGAGTTTAAACATTTCGAACTGGTGTATAAACTGAGTCTCATATTGTATGGTGATTTTGCATTAAAAAATAGCTTAAAAACTTAATTAAGGGCTAGAGATTGTGATTATTATAATAACACAATTTAAGCATTTTGGGTGTATTCCACCCATGGCTTCGAAATAATAGATGGAGAAGTTCTCACCCTTAAATGGGTGGGGTGTAGATTCTACACCCCAGATGGGGTGTATCGTTAGTATTGCTCTTTTGACATAGTCCTTAAAATTTTAGTACCGAATAAATTTAATTTTTAAAATTTAAGCATAATTTAGAATTGTGAAATTTCACAAAATAACTTATCAATAATCTAAAAAAAACTTAATTTTACTTGACTAAAATAATCAAAATTAAAAAATAATATTTCAGAATGTCCTAATAAGAAAAATGTTGAGAGAGATCTAGGAGAGAAGAGAGGAGGTTGGTTGATTTTTTTATAGAATTAATTTCATATAATTTTCTGTAATTTCTAAAAGTTTGATTTTTCATATTTATTCCTTCAAAAATTCTAAGTTATTCATATATATTCTTCTGATTTGTAATCATTAGTTTATTATTTATTTTTTAATAAAATATTAATTTTGTCCTTATAAATATGTCTTTTCAAAAATTTCAACTGTTAAAAAATATAGCTATCATTATGTATAATATCTAAAAAAATAAAAAAATAAATTTATCTTACTAACTAACCAAGACTAAGTATTTAATCTATAGTTAATTATATTTTTCCAACAGATATTGACGATAAAAATATATATAAACAATTTAGGACTTTTAAGAGATAAATATGAAAAATTAAATTATATATATATATATATATATATATAATAATATATATATATATTATATATGCTATTCAATATGTTTATAAAAACGGTATAAAATTAATCTTTTTAAAAACCATAATTTAGAGGTCATAAATAAAGCTCATAGATAATTAAAGAGAGAATATATGGAGGCTCAATTTGTACACATGTGCTAGTATGTAATGTACAAATTCTAATTAATTTTGAACAATTTTTTACTAGCTAGATCGATCGATCATTTAGGTAACATATAGTATTTGACCATATTTTGCCGATTAGATTAGATTCATCTTTTAGGTAATAGCACACAAATAAATATGCGTGTGACACGTTAATATCAACAACCTATAAGAATAGCATTTGGATTAATCGTGCGTAAATATACGCTCAATATATAGAAAATTATTATGACATGTTTAGATGGCCTAATAATTAAGTTATCCAAAAAAACAAACTTCTATGTATGATTAAAAGTAAGAAGACTGATTTTTACTTTTACAAGATATTGACATTCATAAGTTTGGAGGATAACATAATTTATGTATATGTGATTTATCTTATTAATTAAAAAATAATTTGAAGTATGATATGTTATGGCATTTTAGATAATCGACCATACTTCACATCTGTAAAATATATTAAATGTATAAAGTTTTGAATAAGTCAAAAAATAATACTGAACTAAATATTTATGCATCCAACCAAATAGCAAAATAATCTTTTTAAGTAAAATATGATGGAGATATAGAGAGCAACGTCAGTCAGAGCTGTGGATCGTGAGAGATAGAGAGCTGGCGGGGATTGCCTCTTTGGTGGACTATCTGGCTTGAACGAAACAGAAGGATCTTCGATAACCGCAAAAAGACTGCTGGGCACCTAAATAAGGACGCGCACGCCCTTTTGAGCTGGTGGACACAGTATGTTTTTTTTTTTTTTTTTTTTTTTTTTTATAGGCCCTGCTGCCTAACCTTGTGCCTAATTCATTACCCTTATGAATGAAGCGTAGCATGCTACCTTCTCTCAAAAAAAAAAAAGTAAAATATGATGCCTTAATAATATTATATATATATATATATATATATATATATATATATATATATATATATATATATATATATATTATATAGAGTCCGGCTAGAATACTATCGATAGCACCAAATATTGGTGCTATCAAGTTTTCAGCCGTTGGATGAAAAATATGCGGTTGGGATTATGTTTGTCCCCTAAGATATTTACTATTCAACTAACCACCCAGTAAACCCTAGGGGCCCACTATAATCCAAACCGTATATTTTTCATCCAACGGTTAAAAACTTAATAGCAACAAGGCTTGTTGCTATCGATAGTATTCTAGCCTAATTCTATATATATATATATATAGTATATATATATATATAGAAGCGAGAGAGAGAGAAGAGAGATAGAGAGAGAGAGAGAGAGAGAGAGAGTTTCGCTATTGTACCTGTAAAAGCACCAAACAATTAGTGCTTGTAAACTTTTACCGTTAGATCTATTCATTTGACTAATTTTATTTCTTATATCATCTATTCCGCCAACCACTCATCTTTTCATTCAAAATAACTTATAGTTTTAAAGGCATAGGGGCCCACTATAATCCAAACCGTATATTTTTCATCCAACGGTTAAAAACTTAATAGCAACAAAGGCTTGTTGCTATCGATAGTATTCTAGCCTAATTCTATATATATATATATATATATATATATATATATATAGAGAGAGAGAGAGAGAGAGAGAGAGAGAGAGAGAGAGAGAGAGAGAGAGAGAGAGAGAGTTTCGCTATTGTACCTGTAAAAGCACCAAACAATTAGTGCTTGTAAACTTTTACCGTTAGATCTATTCATTGACTAATTTTATTTCTTATATCATCTATTCCGCCAACCACTCATCTTTTCATTCAAAATAACTTATAGTTTTAAAGGCATAAAAGTTCAATTTTATATATATATATATATATATATATATATAGAGAGAGAGAGAGAGAGAGAGAGAGAGAGAGCACTATGCTATTGATAGCACTAAGTATTAATGTTATCAAATTTTTCACCGTTAGATCTATCTCTTTGATTATTTTCATCCCTAAGATCATATATATGATATTTTAAAGTTTCGAGAAATAAATATGCAATATTCTAATTTTATAGTAATATATTTAGTTAATAAATTTTATTGGCGGTCCCTAATACGGATGACAAATAGTTTGATGGTTAGTACTCATGGTCTTATATTCGAAACTTAGTTTCTTTACATTTCCATCTAATTTCATTTCTAAAACAAAATTAAATGAAGCCGAAATAGTAAATTTCTTAGTGGTCTCTAAAATTTTGAAAGAGTTTCACTTTAATCCATGCATATATTGAGTCCGGTTACTATGCTATCAACAGTATAAAGCACTTAGTGCTATCAAATTTTTCACCATTAGATTTATTCCTTTAATCATTTTCACCTTTTAGATCATACTAATTTTTCAACCATCGACTATCATCCTAACCACACATCTCCTTATCCAATGATCAAAAATCTAATAGCATCAAGAATTTGATACTATCGATAGCATAGTAGTCTAGTTGTATATATTTATTATTAGAGGATAAATTATTGCACACACCTGGTATATATATTATACACTATATATTTATTAGCTATTTTTTTCATTATATATTTCAATCCTAGCTCTCATTAAGTTATACTTGTTTTAAATAATAAAAATTAGATTTTTGAATTAGAAGCATGAAATGTAACAATGAATTTATGGTGTACAAATATATAAACAAATGAACTAAGTGCAAGCAGTAACTTTTAATCTAAAATAAGGACTAAAATAAAACACTTTTAATTGAAAGTTTAGGAACTCAATTGAAACCTTTAATAAAAGTTTAGAATCTCGAAAGTCGAAAATAAAGTTTGAGGATCAAAATGAAACTTCACTCAAAGTTTGGGGGCTAACAGTGTAAAGTTGAAAATAAGAGCAATGCTATTGATACATCCAATTTGGGGTGTAAGATATACATCCCATTCATTTAAGAATAGAACTTTTACAAGATATTGACATTCATTTAAGAATATTAATAGAGAGAGTGAAATGATCAAATTCACCTTACTTGTTCTATAAGAAAAAAAATATTTTTTAATATATTTATGTCATTTTAAAAATATTTTTGATATAAATTATAAAAAATTGACGGAATAGTGAGGGGACCTGACGGGGGGCGGGTGACTAAATGCATCAACTTGAATTTTTAAGGGAGCAAAATATAGATCTTTGAAAGTTAAGGAGAAAAAATAAAAAAATGAATATTTGAATATTTATATGTGGATTTTCTGTAATTAATCCAAAAAAAATGTTAAGATTTGAAAATAATAACTCCTTAAATTAATAGTGAAAGAATATATAATCACCAACTAGATATTCAACTAGTAGAAAAAAAAATTAAAATACTTTATTTTCAAATTTAAGAAAATATTTTTTAGTAAAAATGTTCAAAAATTACCTAAATTATAACCTATTTTGAAATAATTACTAACCTAATGAGCTTTATACATTTTTTATCTATATGTGTGACAAATTAATAAATCACCTTAAAGACATATTTTTAAAATTTAAAAACAAGTGAGGGACTCATATGCAAATGCCCCATTAATTAGTGGGTCAAGGGATATGCATTTCATGCTTAAGAAATTAAAATTTAAATGATAAAATTTATCCCTCTAAAGTTTCTCCGTTATTTACATATATCATTTCACAAGCTAATTTCGGATTAATCTGAGTTAACTTAATCCTCAGCTTAATCCCAATTTTTATAAAAATAAATTTAAATTTAAATTTAAATTTTTTTAGGGTATATTTAAAAGGACAAATTAATGAGTATATTTGTAGAGTTAACAACTACTATAATATTATACTTAAAAAATTTTAACTCTAAAATGATACATTTAAGAAAGATTAATAAACTTCAATTTTACCCCATGTGATTTAGCATAATTTTACTTTGCCACATATGGTTTAAAAAATTACACTTAACTATTCTGTAAATTTATCAGGTATTTTATTTAACAACAAATTCTTACAGTAAAAGAAAATTAAAATTATAAAACAATTAAGCATAATTTTTTAATTCACATAGTGGTAAAATAAAAATTTATTAAACCAAAGAATAGTTAAGTACCACACGATGATAAAGTAAAAATATACTAAACTGCTGTGGAGTAAATTTGAACTTATAAAATATTTTATATTTAATAATTTTAATAATGAGTATATTTTTATTAATGGACTATTAATGATTCACATTAAGTATCAAAATAATAATATCTTCTAATCTATAATATTTAGTATTCCCATCATTTAGGAATATGCAATAATTCTATAACTTTACTAATACCATTTATAATTATCCAATTAGGGCCAAAAATATCGAATATATATTATCCATCAGAATATATATTCGATGTGACGACTGAAATAATACTCACTACAGGATGGAGTAGGATGTAGGATGTGTGACGCCCCACTTCCCAGGGGGTCACCCATCCTAGAACTACTCTAGCTCTAGCACGCTTAACTCTCATGTTCCTCTTGGATCTTACTACCATCCAAAATGCTATAGCCGGGTTAGAGATTTAGTCCTATTATATCATTTATATAGAGGACTAATCCAAATTCCGGGGGTGTCACATTCTTCCCCCCTTTAAGCCCTGACGTCCACGTCAGGCTCAAGCACACTCACAAGCACCAGGCGATGTGAGACTCGTCTTGCTAGCCTTCGCCGACCTTGTGAGGAGCTGCACTCCACTCACAACGGTCATTAGCCGGGGAGACTCGCTCTACCCGCTATATAAACCTGGCTCAGCCGAGACTCATCTCACATTTCCGGCTGGTGAATGACTCTGATACCAACTGTGACGCCCCACTTCCCAGGGGGTCACCCATCCTAGAACTACTCTAGCTCTATGTCAGGACCTAAACTTTTTGCGCAAGTTTCCCCTTTTGCAAAACTATCAAACTCCAAAGGGGAAAGCCTCGAGAGGTTTTACTAGAAGGATCTAGAAGCTTCTGAAGCCTACTACAACAATCTAGAAGCCACCCTCTAGAACCTTCCGGAGACATCTACTCTAGAAGCTTCTGGAGACTTCAAGACTTATGCTTGGCTTCTTTTCTCTAGGTAGAGAGGTCTATATAAGGATGTAACCTCCACCCCATTTGTAAGCAAGAAACAGTTGTAAACTTCTAACTCCAGAAATACAACTAACTCTTCTTCAAACTCTCTCTCTCTCTTGCGATCCAACCTTGGGCGAGTAGGTCCAAGTTCTCAAGAGACGGTGAAGGCTTGCTCACTTCGCGAAGGAAGGCGAGCGCCGCACGGGCTAAACAAGCAATTTCGCTTAGGTCCGTGACAGTTGGTATCAGAGCGACGTTCGGGAACTGGGAACCATGTCGTCATCGGACGCTGCCGTCATCGACAACATGGCCGAACAACCTCGACAATCCAAACGCGGCAAGAGCAAGGAACCACGGGCCCATGTGAGGGAGTCCGCTTCGCTTGACGACCGTGTTGGCTTGTTGGAGGACAACTATCAAGTCCTAACCCAACATATGGAGATTATGGAGGAAGGACTACGCACCATGGAGGAAAGTGTTGCTGCGGCAATGGGGACTTTCCGCCAACAACTTGAGCAGCTTCGCGCTGACGTTGCTCGTCGTGAGGACGAACGGAGGCACTGGTGGACGACCTTGTCGCAAGGGCCGATGAGGTCGAGGACCTCAAGATGCGGATGACTATCCTTGAGAGGGCGGTGGCTCGTGGTGGCGACGCACCAAGGGAGCATGCTCCAAGGATCCGCATCCCCGAACCCCAGAGCTTCAAAGGTACGCGCGATGAGAAGGAAATTGACAATTTCCTTTGGCACATGGAGCGCTATCTCAAGGCGTTGCGGCTGGAGGACGAAGAAGACAAAGTCCAAACCGCTTCCATGTACTTGACTGACGATGCCATGCTGTGGTGGCGTCGAAGGTCGGCGGAGGCCGAGAAGGGCCAATGCGAGCTGAATACCTGGGAGGACTTCGTGCGCGAGCTCAAGGCACAGTTCTACCCCGAGCATGTCGAGTATCTTGCGCGAAGGCAACTTCGACGGCTCAAGCATACGGGAACCCTAAAGGAGTATGTCAAGGAGTACTCCAAACTGATGCTCTCGATCTCCAATATGGCCGAGGAGGACCGGCTGTTCTTCTTCCTCGACGGTCTCCAACCGTGGGCAAACAAGGAGCTCGTGGGACGAGACGTCAAGGATGTAAGCTCTGCCATAGCCATGGCGGAGAAGCTACCGGAGTACGAGAAGGCGGAGTCTACTCGCGGCAAGCCGCCTAAGGTGAGCAAGGCCAAAGGTGGGGGAGACCGTCGCGAGAATAAAGACTACCACAAGGGCAAAGGCAAAGAGCACATGGGCCTTCCGCAGAAGAAGAAGGTGTCTTGCTATGTCTGCGGAGGTGACCATTGGGCTCGGGACTGTCCAAAGAAGAAAGCCTTCAATGCTGTCCAAGCCGAGGAGGGCGAGGAAGTGGCACAAACAAAGATGGGAGCGCTGCGGCTCGTTAGCGCGATGCAGGGGCAAGCGGGCGGCGGCAAACCTCTCAAGAAGGAACTTATGTTCGTCGATGTGACCCTCAATGGGTGGGCCACTCGAGCGCTCGTGGACACGGGAGCAACCCACAACTTCATCGCAGCGACGGAGGCCAAGCGGTTGGGTCTCAAGCTCGAGAAGGACACGAGCAAAATCAAGGCGGTTAACTCTGAGGCACAACCTGTCGCAGGAGTAGCCAAGGGCGTGTCGATCACTGTTGGACCCTGGAAGGGAACAGCGAACTTCACTGCCGCAGCCATCGACGACTTCAAAGTCATTCTCGGCATCGACTTTCTAGCCTCGTCAAAGGCGGTGCCAATGCCACATCTTGGGGCCTTGAGCATCATGGAGGAGGCCGCCCCTTGCATGGTTTTGGCTAGCCGCAGCGAACCAAAAGAGACCCCTATCCTCTCAGCTCTGCAGCTGCGGAAGGGAGTGAAGCGTGGGGAGATGACTTACCTTGCG
Organism: Tillandsia fasciculata; assembly: GCA_029168755.2. Taxonomy (NCBI): domain Eukaryota; kingdom Viridiplantae; phylum Streptophyta; class Magnoliopsida; order Poales; family Bromeliaceae; genus Tillandsia; species Tillandsia fasciculata. The sequence continues at coordinate 1,832,432 of CM054952.1, forward strand.
AGCATCCGCGAGGTAAGCGAGGAGGGATTCGAGGAGGAAGACCTTCCGACAGAGATTAGGGCTGTCTTGGGGGAGTTCAAGGATGTCATGCCCCAAGAGCTACCTAAGCAGCTTCCACCTAGGAGGGAGGTGGACCATGCGATCGTGCTTGAACCTGGTTCCAAGCCGATAGCAAAGGCGCCGTACAGGATGGCTCCGCCAGAACTCGAGGAGCTACAACGCCAGTTGAAAGACCTTCTTGAGGCAGGCTTCATTAGACCGTCGAAGGCACCCTATGGAGCACCGGTGCTGTTCCAACGGAAGAGCGACGGAAGTCTGCGACTCTGTATCGACTACAGAGCACTCAATAAGGTGACTGTGAAAAACAAATACCCTATCCCGCTAGTTGAGGACCTGTTCGATCAGCTAGGTGGAGCGAAGTATTTCACTAAGCTCGATCTTCGCTCGGGATATTATCAAGTGAGGATTGCGGAAGGGGACGAGGAGAAGACCACATGCGTGACTAGGTATGGGGCCTACGAATTCCTTGTCATGCCATTCGGCCTGACGAATGCACCGGCAACCTTCTGCACTTTGATGAACAAATTATTCCACCCCTACCTCGACCGCTTCGTGGTAGTGTACCTCGACGATATCGTCGTGTACAGCAACACTCTGGAGGAGCATGTGGAGCATCTGCGAACCATCTTCCAAGTGCTACGGGACAACCAACTCTTCGTCAAGAGGGAAAAGTGCTCCTTTGCGAAGGAGGAGGTCCATTTCCTTGGCCACTGGATCGGCCACGGCCAACTGCATATGGACCCCAAGAAGATTCGGGCGATCTGCGAGTGGGAGGCGCCCACGACGGTGTCCGAGCTGCGATCCTTCCTCGGACTCGTCAACTATTATCGTCGCTTCATTGCGGGCTACTCGGCGCGGGCAGCCCCTTTGACGGACTTGCTGAAGAAGAACCAGTCATGGGACTGGACCCCTCAGTGCGCGGAGGCATTCGAGGACCTAAAGCGGGCGGTGACTGAAGAACCCGTGTTGCGACTTCCTGACTGTCGGCAACCATTTGAGGTACACACTGACGCTTCAGACTTCGCAATTGGCGGTGTTCTCATGCAGGAGGGACATCCCATCGCCTTTGAGAGTCGCAAGCTCAACGACACAGAGCGGCGATACACTGTTCAAGAAAAGGAGATGACAGCAATAGTGCACTGTCTAAGGACTTGGCGGCACTATCTCCTCGGAAGCAAGTTCGTTGTGCGGACGGACAACGTCGCCACAAGCTACTTCCAAACACAAAAGAAGCTGTCACCGAAGCAAGCCAGATGGCAGGACTTCCTAGCGGAGTTCGACATGGAGCTGCAATACAAACCCGGAAGGGAGAACCATGTGGCTGATGCACTTAGCCGCAAAGCTGAGTTAGCGGCGGTGTGCCAGCTCCATGGAGCGATCAGGGAGCGAATCCGCGAAGGGACTTGCGAAGACCCTGTGGCTCAAGGACTCGTGCGACTCGTCAAGGAGGGCAAGGCGCAGCGGTTCTGGGTCAGCGATGGCCTGCTCCTAACCAAGGGACGACGCATCTATGTGCCTAAGTGGGGCAATCTCCGTCGGGAGCTCATGAAGGAGTGCCACGACTCCAAGTGGGCCGGACATCCGGGGCAGAAGCGAACTCTGGCATTGCTAGAAGCCGCATACTATTGGCCTCACATGCGGGACGATGTGGAGGCATATGTGCGGACTTGTCTTGTGTGCCAACAAGACAAGGTGGAGCGCCAGAAGCCGGGAGGCCTCCTCGAGCCACTACCAACGCCAACGCGTCCATGGGAGAGCGTCTCGATGGACTTCATCTCTGCTTTGCCCAAGGTGGGGGCATTGGGATCGATTCTGGTGGTGGTGGACCGATTTTCCAAGTACGGAACCTTCATAGCGGCACCAGCGGATTGCACGGCGGAGGAAGCAGCGCGGCTCTTCGTCAGCAATGTGGTGAAGCTTTGGGGGATTCCTGAGAGCATTGTGAGCGATCGCGACCCAAGGTTCACAGGCAAGTTCTGGACGGAGGTGTTCCGGATCTTGGGGTCGGAGTTGCTCTTCTCTACAAGTTTCCATCCGCAGACGGACGGCCAGACGGAGCGGGTGAATGCCTTGCTAGAGGAATACTTGAGGCACTATGTAAGTGCTAGCCAGAAGGACTGGGTACATCATCTGGATGTGGCCCAATTCTCTTACAATCTGCGGCGGAGCGAATCAACAAACCACAGCCCGTTCGAGCTGGCAACGGGAAGACAGCCGCTCGCTCCCCATTCTGCTGCTGCGGGCGAGCAGGGCCGCAGCCCCATGGCTCTTCATTTTACCTCGCATCTCAAGGAAAAGGGAGACATCGCGAGGGCTTGCTTGGAGAAAGCGGCGCATCGGATGAAGAAGTGGGCCGATGCAAAGCGGCGACCCTTGGAATTCGCTGAGGGAGACCAAGTCCTGGTTAAGCTGCAGCCGCAACAATTTAAGGCATTCCGCAAGATTCACCGCGGCTTGATACGGAAGTACGAGGGTCCGTTCACTGTGGTGAAACGAGCAGGCAAGGCGGCGTACAAACTACAATTACCGGCAATTTGCGGATCCATCCGGTATTTCATGCAAGCAGCCTTCGGCCCTTCCATGGCGACCCCGAGGATCCCACCAGGAGCGTGTCGCGACGCGCTCCCGCCACCATGACCACAGCCATTGACAAGGATGTCGAGACCCTGCTGGACACGCGCACCATCCGTCGTCGCGGTGTCCCGCCGAGTGTCGAATACTTGGTCAAGTGGAAGAATCTCCCGCATGGCGAAGCAAGCTGGGAGAAGGCGGACACCCTCTGGAAATATTCAACCCTGATTGAAGAATTCCAATGCCGGCGCGCAGCGAGGGCGTCTGCGCATTAGGTGGGGGAGGTTGTCAGGACCTAAACTTTTTGCGCAAGTTTCCCCTTTGCAAAACTATCAAACTCCAAAGGGGAAAGCCTCGAGAGGTTTTACTAGAAGGATCTAGAAGCTTCTGAAGCCTACTACAACAATCTAGAAGCTACCCTCTAGAACCTTCCGGAGACATCTACTCTAGAAGCTTCTGGAGACTTCAAGACTTATGCTTGCTTCTTTTCTCTAGGTAGAGAGGTCTATATAAGGATGTAACCTCCACCCCATTTGTAAGCAAGAAACAGTTGTAAACTTCTAACTCCAGAAATACAACTAACTCTTCTTCAAACTCTCTCTCTCTCTTGCGATCCAACCTTGGGCGAGTAGGTCCAAGTTCTCAAGAGACGGTGAAGGCTTGCTCACTTCGCGAAGGAAGGCGAGCGCCGCACGGGCTAAACAAGCAATTTCGCTTAGGTCCGTGACATCTAGCACGCTTAACTCTCATGTTCCTCTTGGATCTTACTACCATCCAAAATGCTATAGCCGGGTTAGAGATTTAGTCCTATTATATCATTTATATAGAGGACTAATCCAAATTCCGGGGGTGTCACCAGGATGTATACCCCTAAAAGGGTGTACACCTAGGTATATATAAGTATACACCCTTTTAGGGGTGCATATCTTACACCCCACCCCATCCTGGGGTGGGGTGAATTCCACTCGTCACTCGATGTGACGAGTGGAATAATGCCCACCTCAGGATGGAGTGGAGTGTAGGATGTACACCCCTAAAGGGGTGTACATCTAGCATCTCTCCACCTAGGTATATATAAGTATACACCCTTTTAGGGGTGTATATCTTACACCCCACCCCATGCATCCTGGGGTGGGGTGAATTCCACTCGTCACTCGATGTGACGAGTGGAATAATACCAACCCCAGGATGGAGTGGTGTGTAGGATGTACACCCCTAAAGGGGTGTACATCTAGCATCTCTCAAAATTTTAACATTAAATAAATATTTTTATACAATCATATTCGAAAAAAAAGGAATATATACGAAAATTATAAAAAAATTAACATTTAAAAATATTTTTTTTATATTTAACGGTACTAATATAATTGATTGTAATATTTAAAACACGCAGGTTTAAAGCATATACAAATAAAAAATCATTATGTATATACCGACGCTTATTTCAAGCGTCAGTAAAATATATTCCAATACTTTAAAACGCAATTTTAAAAGTAATAATAAAATTTATTATTTAATAAACTAGTATTTATATAATAATATATTTTAAGTATCAATATTTATTATAGGGTTAATTTCATATATATATTTGTAAATATATCGAATGCATATATTCCTATAAAATTTAATTTTTATATTTATTATTTTAAAAATTCTAAATTTTTTATATATATTTCTATGATTTTATATCATTAATTTACTATTTATTTTTTAACAAAATATATGTGAAATATTATTTTTGTCCTTTCAAATATATATCTTTCAAAAATCTTAACTATTAAAATAATATAAAAATATTTGTAGAGTTATAAAAATAAATTTATCTTACTAACTCATTAAGGTTAAATATTTAATTTATCATTAATTATATTTTTCTAATAAATATTGACGATAGAAATATATATATAAATAATTTAAAATTTTTTAAAATATAAATATAAAAAATTATATTTTATAAAAATATAGATATATTTTTAAGAATGTATACGTAATTATTTCTTTATTATAGCGTACAGATACAAACGCTTTTCTCTCTTTTTAAAAATTATTTTTATATTAATTTTTTTTTTTTTTTAATGAAATATGGTTTCTCGAATATCCGCCCGATCCGTTACCTTGTAGAGCTTAGAGAGAGAAAGAGAGAGAGAGAGAGTGGACCTCACGACGAGGAGGGGTGTCTGTGCAAACCTCGTGCATGAAGAGAGTCATTCCGTGTGGGTTTCAATCACTGACGTCACGCTTCTCATGGACTCAACTGCATGCGAAGAGACCCACACACACCATTAACACAACAACATGTACAAACACACTCCCTTCTCTCTCTCTCATCTTTTTTTTCTCTCTCATCTCTCTTTCTCCCCAATAATAATAATACAGTAATTCAAAGACAATAGATAATTAGTACTCTTCTTTCTTTTTCATATTAATTATTCTAATACATAATCTTACACATGCAGAATATATATATATATATATATATATATATATATATATATATATAATATCCAAACTTCCACAAACACAGTGTGTGGATTCTCCGCATCATGTTCTTCAACAGAATCCAAAAAGAGTAAAGAAAATAATAATAATAATAATAATAATAATAATGTATTATATATATATATATTAAGCAAAATGAAGAAATTAAGAAGAAATAATAATAATAATAATAATAATAATAATACAATGCAATGCATTACTTATTATTATTATTATTATTATTTTCTACAATTCGATCCTTGTTGCAATTTGGGTCTTCTCCCTCCTCCACTTCTTCGTCTTCTTCTTCTTGATCCCTTTCTAATTCATTGTCATGAAATTTGAATCCAATGTGATGATCTTTGGACACCACAATGGAATCAAGCAGCTCCGAATTGTCGGTCGTCGTCGTCGTCGTCGTCGTCGTCTGCGGCGGCGGCGGCGGCGGCCGATCTGCAGACTTACTGTAGAGGATGTCGAGGTGGTAGAAGTAGGGGCAAGTTTTTGACTGGAGCGGCCGCGCTTTTCCGCTCTCCTTGGCCTTCCGGAAGTACTTGTTGATGTTCTCCCACTTCTCCTTGCAGCGCTTCGCGCTCCGCCGGAACCCCACCGCCGCCATCCTTGCGCTCACCTCCTCCCAGAGCGGGCCCTTCAGCCCGGGCTCCTGGAACTTCGGCTCCAGCCCGCTCCGCACAGCGATCAGCGCCTCCACCTCCGTTCGCGGCCACCGGCTCGTGCTGTACTCTGCCGTAGCGTCGGTTTTCGCCGGCGTGACGTCGCGATTTGCCTTATCTTCTTCATCTAATTCTTCCTCCGGAAGATGAATTCTATCTCCGGATATGTTCTCGAGGAACGAGATCAAGGCGGCTTCCCTGGCGTCGGCCAGAGCGCGGTCGCCGGCCCTGGCGGCCGCCTCCTGGCTCGACCGGGCGGCCGCTTGCTCCCGCCAGGACTCGTCGCTGCGGGACCTCTCGCGGTCGCGCCGCTCCACCGCCTCCAGGAAGCTCCGGTGGAGGGTCTCCTGATGGTCCATCAGTCGCTTCACCATCTCCTCCATGAACCCGACCATCGTCTCCAGCTGCTGCTGCTTCCGCTTCTGCCGCCGCTGCCAACGCCGCTTCTTCCGCGCAGTAATTCCCGCTCTCTGAGAATTCGAATTCCTCCCCCCCGCCGGAGTGTCTTCGCCTGCCGAAGTCTCCGACGTCCCACCGACATCATCTGGAACTTCATCGCCCGCGGCGGCGGCGGCGTCGGCGGTGGCGATAATTGGGTAGTCATCGCCAGTTAAGGCAGAGCCTGAGCCGGTTTGGTTTACGGTGGTGGCGGCGGTGGGTGTTGTAGTAGTGCTACTGCTACCGGGCTTGTAGATCGCCTCGAGCTCGCTGAAGAGCTTGTAGTTGTCGGCGTTGCCGCCCCTCTTTTCGCCGTATTTGCTCAATGGCTCAGGCTCGTCATGGTGGTCACTGCAGCTACTCTTCTGCCTCTTGTTGTTGTTGTTGTTGCTGCTGCTGCTATGAATAAAATCTATGTCCAAAGGCCTCCTGCAGCATTACATACGCGCATGTGCGTTATTTATAGTTGAAATTTCTTACTTAGCGGAGGAGGAAGAGAATAAGAAAAATATTTTTACCAACTGAGCTCTTTCATGGCGGATTCTTCTTCTGGACCGTCGACCGCCAGCTTGAAATTCACAGCGGCAGCCGATAGAAGCGACGGCCCGGTGTCGCCGCTGCCGCCAGAGTGATTCTCCGCATGCGGCGGCGGCGACGGGGATGGGGGTGGAAGAGCCGGAAATCGTGTTCTTGGTAAAACAGCTGTTTGGTGGCAGCGGCAGCAGGCTGCGGCGGCGGCGGAGGAGGGGGACCGGAGACAGGGACGGGGAGGAAGGGCATGCCGAAGTGGGACGGGAGAGGGCGGCGGCGGCGGCGGCGGCTGAGGGGTTGGTGGTGTGGTGGTGGAGGTGGAGGAGAGGATGGTGGTGGTGGTGGTAGCTGATGAAGGGATGGGAAGAGAAGGGCGCAGTGGCAGCAGCAACAGCGGTGGCAGAAGGAGAAGTTGAATTGGTGGAGAGGGAGAAGACTGCGCCCCCATCCTGCACCAAGAATTGCTGCAAGTCTGACACTCCTCCTCCTCCCCCTCCTCCTCCATATCCAGACTGCATCTTACTTCACACCCTCTCTCTCTCTCTTTCTCTGCTGAAAGTATGTCTATATAGATATCAATTTTTGGTTCTCTCTTTTGCTATAGAGAACAACATGCAACATGCATATGTTAGAATCTAACACATGAGCTTCAATTTTTTTTTCTAGATGTTGTAGAAGGAGAAGAAGAAGAAGAAGAAGAAGATGAGCTCTGAGTAATAGGAGAAAAAAAAACAAAAAACTCTCTCTCTCTCTCTCTCTCCCTTCTCTCTATATAACTTGTTTTTTTCTCTCTCTAGAGAGCTTTAGGAGGTGAGTAGGGTGAGTAGATAGAAAGATTAAAGCAAAAGGTACAAGGGGTGACGTCAGCAGGGCATCTAAAAGTCCAGGCGGCAATAGCTCCTCACCCATGCGACGCACGTGCCACGCACGTGTCGGAGGGCAGTTTTGGACTTTCATTATTTTGGTTGGTCCATTTTCCTTCTATTGCCACCCTTGTCTTTTATTTTATTAGAAATGCTGTGTGTATCCAACTTTTCGCTGCTGTTCATGCGTTGGTATGTAAAAAAAAATTAATATTTAATTTTTTTTATATATATTTAATAATATTTAAAATTAAAAATTATTGATTAAAATATTCGTGTGTGTGTATATATATATATATATATATATATATATATATATATATATATATATATATATATATATATATATATATATATATGGACACTTATGCCAAGTATTATGATTTTAGACAATCTTAATATTTTAAATTGTCAAAAAAATTAAAAATAATAATAAAATTTATAATTTAATAAATTAATTTGATATAATAGAAAATTTATATATAATAATATTTTTTGAAATATTGGTATTTACTATATTATAGGGATGCATCTTTTGGGCGTAGTTTAAAAAATTTATATTAAATTTTTTTTGTAGTGTGGCCAACACATTAATGATGCTTAGGATTTAATAATTATATTTGGTGTTTAGTAATTAATATTTAGAATGTAATGATAAAATTTCTACATCATTAATTAGTGTTCTAGGGCACCAATAGCATCACTTTATTTTATTTTATTTTATTTTATTTTATTTTGAGTAATACTACTCATGCATCCCATAATGCGTTTAAATCAAAATTTTATATATAAGCTTCTAAAGCTTAATTTAAAATATAATACATACCTTTTTAAATTCTAACATATTATTCATACCTATTTAAAGATATAAAATTATCAAAAATGATTTTAAATTTGAAAGTGTATTTATAAAATTACAATTTTTTAGAAGGGTATTCAAGAAATTAACTTTTTTTTTTTTTCCGAAATACATGAACAAAAACCTTCCAAACATTAGCTATCCCGTAAAAAGTCGTGTACATAATTTCGTAAGATTTCAAATATAAAAAAATTTTAATTTTTTTCAATATTGATAATTAAGTATGAGAATTGAAGAGTAGGATGAACTTAATTTTAGTTTTTATTGCTTTTTATTTGTTAAATAAAAAAAAAATATTTTAAAATCTTATCATATTAGATATAAGATATTTAGTCATTTCAATTGAGAAGAGATGAATATCAAAATTAAAAAATTAGATGTTTGTTTATAAAAGAGCTAAAGTTTATAGAATCTGTGCATGTTTTCTCTATTTTAAGAACAAATACTAAACTTTTATAGTTATTTCTATCACTACAACAAAACTATACTATAGCGACATTCTTAACTGTTGCTAAAAATTAAAAAAAAATATTGCTGAAAAAAATACAAACACTTGTCATTAGTGTCGCTATATGTGTCGTCGCTATGGTGCATGTATAACGACACATTACTATAATGTGTCCTAAAAATATGTCCCTATAATCTAATTTTGGATATATATGGACTATAAATGGGACACTTGTAAAAAAATATCACAAATATGTGTCTCTATAATCTAATTTTATTGTAGTGTATTAATAATCAATTTTTTGATCTCTTGGACCGCATAATATTCAACTGTACAAGACAGTAATAATTGTAGTTTACATAATTTTACTTGTGTTTTTTCTTTTTATATTACTCATATTATGTTTTAAATTGTTATGGGTTTTAAAATAAGCAAATTAGGTTATTTCTTTATCAAAGTGTAACATGCTTCATTAAGTACTAAAAATTAAAACCTAGCTACAATGTGACATAATTAATGATGAGTTATTCTTCTCTACAGTTTATATTTATATTATGTTTGGTTGGAAACCAAAATCTGAAATAAGGAATTATTTCAAGGCCCCAAAAAAAGAGTTATTTCAGTCTTTTTTTTTTTTTTTTTCCTCCAAACAAAAATTTAGAAGGTTTGGAATAACTGTTCTCGTTTGTTTGGAACAAGCTGGTATAAGGCGTTGGAACTGCTGTTTCATTTATTTTTTTGGAACAAATTTATTTTCACTATAAAACAAGCTTAATTAAAATAAATATAATTTTAATTATTATATTAATTTGTTAATTAATTTAATATTTTAATTAATCCAATTATTTTATTAACTAATTATCTAACTATTAAATAATAACTAATTAATTTATTAATTTATTAACTTATTAAATTATTTATGTATAATTATATTATTAATTAACAATACTCATTGTTAATTATTTTATTAATTAATATTTAGGATTATCAGTAGTAGTTAATTCAATAAGTTAAATTATTATTTAATTAATATATTTATGTTAATTAATTAGATAAAATATTATTATTTTAAAATTATAATTACTCTTATTCTTAATATTTCAATCTAATTATTCAAATGCTATTTTTTTTAATTTCTAAAAAATAATTAAATTTTCATCCGAATACAAAATTAGTCTTATTCCCTTTTATTCCAAGAGTTGTATTTATACTAGAATAAATAATTTTTACTTATATCCAAATCAAACGCAGAGATTTTCATGAAATATCAGTTGTTGAAATTGGATGAGGTAATTTTTATTACTATGCACTCCTGAGGCACATGATTTTAGGCTTGATTATATTCTACTATATTGTACACTAGTGTTATTTTTATTTATTATATTATATATATAAATTTTTTTTTCTAACTTTTACTTATTTTTTCATAAATATCACTATTTTTTTTTTCTCGCCAGTCACTACAATATTGTTAACAAATCTATTATATATTTTTGCTTATAACGTAGGAATTAAAAAAAAAAAAAAAATTAGAAGTGCCTTGGGAAAAAAAATTATAATATAGAAGGTGAAAAAAATTGTAAAGTACAATATATTATAATATAATTAAACTTTTTTCTCTAAAAAAAAGTTATGTTTATTTTACAAATCATATATCAACAATGTCAATATGTAGAACTTAATTTATTATGATTCATAATTTTTTTTTCTTTTATCCAACTTTGTTTCATATTAGAGAGTTAATAGTAAAATACAAATGAAACATGTTAAAGCTTTTTAACTGATGATGCCTTTTTATTACTACTATTATGAATTTGTTTATATTTTTTTTTTTAGCTAAAAGAGAGTCTATGAATATTGACAACTAAAATTTAGTTCATTATCAATCCACCTTAGCATAAATGAAATTTTAAACACACACAAAGAAACTATGATATGTGTGAAACTTACTTGGACCATAATTAATCTTTTCAAAATTTTAAATTTTACTATTACATAACTTTCTAATATTTTGGGTTTAAGCTATTAATAACTCTTCTATTTTACAATTTAGGTGTGATATATTGTTTGGTTTAGGATTAAACACACCATTGGCTCCTTACCCATCCCTTTTTTTTTAAACCATAAAAAGTTTTGTTAATTTTGAGAGCAATGGTGCAACTAAACCTTCATTTTAATAGATTTTGGAAAAATATATATATATATATAATTCACATTCCTATAATTTTTATTAGAACTAGCAATGTGACCAAATTTTATAATAGCATAGCCATCACATAGTTTAAATTAAATAAATAAAAAAGTGAACATCAAATTTTTGTTCTTTTATTAAGTATTGTTATTGGACTCTCAAATCACTATGGAAGCAAATTTTCTAGGACCCTTTTTCATCCGCTACAAAAAAAAATTTAGTATTTAAAGATGTTTTTTTAGTAGATACTTAAAAACATCTCAATATAATTTAGCGTCGTATTTGAGAGCGTCGGTTAAAATGTCAGCAAATGAAGAGTCATCATCTATATAATAATATTTATGCTAAATGTTGATAAAATATATTATAACATTTTAAAACGTTTGAATTTATTAAAATTCTGACGTTTTAAAGCGTTCGAAAATTTAAAATAATAGTGAAGCTTATCATTTAATAAATTAGTTTAATATAATGAAAAATTCATATGATTATGCTTTTTGAAACGTCAGTGTTTATTATACTGTAAAAATACGTAAGGACGCTTTTTCTAAGCGTTGTCTAAAAAGCATCATTATATTGAATTTTTTTTTTGTAATAATTCCTCAGTGGCTGATTCTTAGTGAAATTAATTTGATTCGTCATCTGATATAGATGGTACGGATTAATTCCGCTAAAATCCAATGGCCGGATCAACCCTATGCGTAGTGAATCCACGCATGGGATTGTACCTAATTCGAACCCAATCTCTATTTTCCTTGTAAAAAACTAGGTTAAAAAACTATAGACCATTTTAAGTTAGCTTTTCCACTTAAATTAAACAAATTAAAATGCCAAATAGTAAAATCCAAATTTTAAAAATTGGATAGCAAACTCAAAACGATCATATAGTTGAGATAAGTTTAATACGCTTTTATCTTAAAAGCTATTATATTCAAATTAGACCTGACAAATGGATGGATTGGATAAACCTTGGATAGATTATTATACCCACGGGTTATATGAGTATGCAAGTTACCTACAAAGTATATATATATATATATATATATATATAGAGAGAGAGAGAGAGAGAGAGAGAGAGAGAGAGAGAGAGAGAGAGAGAGAGTCCGGCTACTATACTATTAATAGTATCAAGTTATTTGTACTATCAAGTTTTCTACCCTTATATCAATCTCTTTGATTATTTTCATCCGTTAGGTTTTACTATTTTCCAAACCCAAGGGACCCACCATCATCTCAACCGCATATTTTTTTATTTAAGGATTAAAAACTTGATAGTACCAATGACTTGATACTATTAATAGTATTACAGCCTAGCTATATATATATATATATATATATATATATATATATCGATTGCTATTATATTGATAGAACCAAGCACATTGTGTTACCAAGTTTTTCGCTGTTAAATCTACCCCTTTGATCATTTTCACCGCTTAGATTATACTATTTCTCCTACCACCCACTAAACACTATGGGCTCACTATTATCCTAACCGCACATTGATTTATCTAATGGTCAAAAACCTAATAGCACCAATGACTTGTGCTATTAATAGTAAAGTAGTATGATTCTATATATATAATTGAGCTTCTATTCTGTTAAAAGTATCGAGTTATTGGTGCTAGTAGGTTTTTAGCTTTTCAATAAAAATATGTGCGGTTAAGATGATAGTGGGCCTCTTGAGTTTAGTAGGTCGTTGGTTGTAACTATTCCGCCCACTAGCAATAATAACTCGTTGAGCCCAAACCATCGACCCAAAATGCTTAATGTAACGGCTCGACCCACTAGCAATAATAACTCGTTCAGTTCAAACCACCGGCTCAAAATGTTTAAGCCCGGTTATTATTATTTATATCCATGGTCTCTTATAAAGAGCGATGTGGAATTATCCCGATGTGGGACTATTGCGGTGTCACAAACTTCTCCCGATATAGGACTATTGGGGTGTCACAAACTCCTCCTGTTTATGCCTGATGTCCTCGTCAGCCCAAACATACATAGAGCACAAGATCACATCACCAGACGATGTTAGACTTGTTTAGCTAGCCTTATCGGTCAGACCCTGATATAGCCTGTCACATTGTCCTTCATACCTTGGCTCAGCTGAGACTCGTCATACACTTCCAGCTGATGATTAGCTTTGATACCAAATATAATGACCAGACTTACTAGCAATAATAACTTGTTGGGTCCAAAATATCGGTCCAAAATGCTTAAGCCCAGCTATTATTAATTACTAGTGTCTATTGTCTCTTATATACCCAATCAAAATTTCATTCCCATCCAATGTGGGACTGTTGGGGTGTCACAAACTCTAGGCCTGACGTCCGTATCAGCATAATCACATGCACAACCCAAGATCACCAAGCGATGTGAGACATGTCTTGCTAGCCCCGTCATCTAGACCTAGGCTCAACCGAGATTTGTCATACACATTTAGCTGATGATTAGCTCTGATATCAACGACCCGACCCACTAACAATAATAACTCGTTGGGCCCAAACCACCGACCCAAAATACTTAAGCCCAGTTATTATTATTCTTGTCCATAGTCTCTTATAAAATGCGACGTGGGATGTCATCTAAACAGAGGCTCAGCCGAGACTCGTCACACACTTCCGGCTGGTGATTGACTCTGTTACCAAATGTGACGACCCAACCCACTAGCAATAATAACTCGTTGGGCCCAAACCACCAGCCCAAAATGTTTAAATCCATTTATTATTATTCGTATCCATGATCTCTTATAAAAAATGATGTGGTACTATCCCGATATGGGACTATCGGGGTGTCGCAAACTCCTCCTGATGTGGGACTATTGGTGTGTCACACTTAAGCTCAATTATTATTACTAGTATCCATGATCTCTTATAAACCCAATCACAATCCTGTTCCCATCCGATGTGGGACTATTGGGGTGTCACAAACTCTCCCTCCCGTTTAGGCCTGATATTCTCATCAGCCCAAACACACACAGTGGTACTATACAGATATGGGACTATTGGGGTGTCACAATCTTCTCCCGATGTGGGACTATTGGGGTGTCACACTTAAGCCCAATTATTATTACTACTATCCATGATCTCTTATAAATCCAATCACAATTCTGTTCCCATCCGATATAGGACTATTAGGATGTCACAAACTTCCCCCCCCCCCCCCCCCCCCCCCCCCCCCCCCCCCCCCACCCCCTCGTGTTTAGGTTTGACGTTCTCGTCAGCCCAAACACACACACAACCCAAGATCACCAGGCGATGTGAAACTTGTCTCGTTAGCCTTGTCATTTAGACCCTGACATACCCTGTCATCTTGTCCTTCAGACTCTAGCTCAGCCGAGACTCGTCACACACTTCTGGCTGGTGATTGACTTTGATACCAAATGTAATGACCTGACCCACTAGCAATAATAACTCGTTGGGTCCAAACCATCGACCCAAGATGATTAAGCGCAGTTATTATTATTAATGTCCATAGTCTCTTATAAATCCAATTACAATCCTGTTTTCATCCGATGTGGGACTATTGGGGTGTCACATTGGTGGAATAGCATGATTTAAGGAGTAAAATTAGTCAAAGGAATAGATCTAACGGTAGAAAACTTACAAGCACCAATTATTTGGTATTTTTAAAAACATAGTAGCCGAACTATATATATATATATATATATATATATATATATATATATATATATATATATATATATACACATATTAGGCTACTATGCTATTAATAATATCAAGTCATTTGGGGTGTCACATGCATTATTTGGTATTTTTAATCACAATCCCGTTTTCATCCGATGTGGGACTATTGGGGTGTCACATTGGTGGAATAGAATGATTTAAGGAGTAAAATTAGTCAAAAATATAGATCTAACGGTAGAAAACTTACAAGCACCAATTATTTAGTATTTTTAAAAACATAGTAGCCGGACTATATATATATATAATTAGGCTACTATGCTATTAATAGTATCAAGTCATTTGTGTTATTAAATTTTTATTCCTTTGATGAAAAAATATGTGGTTAGGATTGTCGGATCGTTGGCGCTAATCATTAATTCCAAAAGCTCGAGCTGTTAGAAATACGCAACCAATTCACTTAAAGCGTACAGACACAGCGCCCACGGGTCTCGACCGGAGTCAACCCACCTGGACGTTTGGGTCTATTGTTGGGCCTCTTGCCGTTAGGTCTATTGTGGACCGCAGCCCCACTCAACTTATTGGGCTCACCCAATTCAACTTATTAGTCTCCTGGGCCTATTGTCACGGGCAGGAAGTTGAACCTATTTTTAATCCATAAATAAATAGCCAACAAGGATGACAGTGGTCCCCTAAGGTTTAGTGGGTGAGTGGTTGAATAGTATGATCTAAGAGTTGAAAATAATCAAAAATGTTGATCTAATGGTGGAAAACTTTGGTAGCACCAAGTGCTTGGTGCTATCGATAGCATAGTAACCGAACTATATATATATATATATATATATATATATATATATATATAAAGGTCGATTTCTTATCCAACGTGGCGCGACCTCCTTCATTAGTGCAATCTCCTTAATTTTAAGTAAGACCCGACAAACTTTTTTTTTTTTTGTCGAACGAAAGAAGGCCCGTCCTCTCACATTTCACAACAGTTTCTACTCTCTCTTTTGATGCTTCGTTCTCTCGCATTTTACGGTAATTTCTACTCTCTCTCTCTTTATACTGTGATTTTTCTGCCTCTCTCTTTCTAAGGTGGATTTTCTAACTCTCTTTTCGTAAGTGGCGTCTCCGCCGGAACCTCTAGCGATTGCATTGGGTTTTCACTAGCTATAGTATCATAAAGGGTCTAGCACGTCCTCTTCCTAACCCTAGCGCGAGCAATAGCGACGTTCTCTATTGAGGTGTTCAACAACAAGGTGGTGCCCTTCTTGCTTAATAGCATTGGCCTCATCATCTGCGTTGCTGTTTTCAAATTTGTCCACTAATGTTGAAAGTTGATTATGATATTTTTTGGTTTAGTCATTATATATATTGTCCAATGGTTTGTTTTGTTGCACTGGTAGCATTTTCTAATTCTCAACGCACTCATTGTGCTGTTGTATAGATTAAGCCTTTACATTGGAGATTTTTGATTTTTGTCGTTTATTTAGTGTTGCCCTTTTTGCTGAGACCGGTGATAATTTATGACGTAATTTTCACCAAAACTAATATAATTGAATTGTTTTTAAAAATATTTGAATCATTTTACCTCTAATTATATATTAACAAAAAAAATACTCATTCAATTTTTTTTTTGTATTTAGTATGAAAATTGTGATTCGTGATTTTTATGATAATTTTATTTTTTAGTTTATATCATTTCTAAAAATATTTTAATATATATATTATGATGACGACAACAAACAACAACAAAATAAATATACCAAATGAATGGAAGCATACCAAACCAAAAATAACAGCACATATTTAAAAATAGACGTTCTATTAGCAAGGACGAAGTCATAGTAGGACCCAAGGTGGCCATGGCCTCCCTCAATATTTTAATATTACTCAATAATTCTTGATACTAATTTATCTCTTTTTCTTTTTTAGATAATAATGGCCCCCCTCAACTTTTTAATATTTATTTTTGTGCCAATATAATTTTTTTTATTTTTTATTTGTATACATTTTAAATAGATGAAAATATATTAGGAGCCTCGTACTTACAAGTTATTTGAAATACATATTTTAACTCCAAATTTTTTATTTCATATTTTTTAATTTCTAACTATTTTTGGTAAGCTATTTTATTTAACTAAATAAAATATTATATTAAATTTAATAGATCTTTTAGCTAAAGTTATTGATCTAATTGAATTACTATTTTAGTAAAATTTTTAATTATTTAAATAAAATAAAATAAATAAAATAATTAAATATTAAATAATTTTAAATTAAAAAATTTTAATATTTTAATATTAATTATTTAATTATTAATTTTTTTAAAAAAAAATTGATGATGTATTAAAATTTTTATTTGAATATATTTTGACCCCCTTGTAATTAAATTCTGGCTTCGTTCCTGTCTATTAGTATGCTTATTCTCCTTTCTTTGTTGTTGTTGTTATTATTTATGACTCTATTTTTTTTCTTCTATTTAATTCTTACTGCTCTTACTTTTTAATTATTCTGATATTTTTACTATTGTTATAAATATAATTTATCCTTTTTATTATTTACGCTTTATTTTCTTTTATTCTTATATACCTCTTCTTCTTCTACCTTTTACTGTTGTTGCTTTTTCTTTTTCAAATCTTTTGTTATTACTTCTTCAGTTTTTTTTTTTTTTTTTTTCATTACTATGGAATAGATCCGTCCAAATGCGTAATTTTTTTAAATATCATGATATAATTTATTATTTAAAATATTATGATCGATAATAAATAATATAAAATTTTAAAACATACAAATTATATATAAAATATTGGGCTATGCTGTCTGTACACCCTATTTGGGATCTACATTCTACATCTAAACTCATTCTAGAATGAATATTTATTCACTCGTCATTTCGAAGTGACGAATAAAATTTATTCCATCCTAAAATAAATGAGATGTAAGATGTATATCTCAAATGAGATGTTATATATACCCTAAAATATTTTACATGTATGGTGGGTCGCTGGAGGATGGTGAAGCTATGTGGTGGGAGAGGTGGCCACATCACAAAATATATATATATATATATATATATATATATATATATATATATATATATATATATATATTTAAAATAAAAAAAATGTACGTAAAATTTTAGATAAATCGTGGATACTTAACCGCAGGTACGAATAGAGATTGTGATGTCTATAAATGAAATGGAGTGAAGCACATGAGAAAACTAATAGCTTATAAGTTCAATTGGGAATCCGACGTGTCGAATGGTGATTGGTTAGTTGGGGTGTTCGGTGTTGGTGATCGCGTATGGGGAAATGCGTACGGTTTTGTAGCGGAAGCGGAGGGAGAGGAGGTGCTGTGGCTGTCCGTGGGGCGTCGTGTCGTGTTGTGTGCTTCTGGTACCGTCGCTATTTGATTTTGCGTGAGATTTTTTTTTTTTTTTTTTTTTTTTTTTTTTTTTTTTTTTTTTTTTTTTTTTTTTTTTTTTAGTGGCGTGGGACCCATCAAGAATATAACCTTTTTTTTAAAAAAAAAAATTAATAATAAGTAGCATGCTATTTGTATAATTTATTAAATAAGTGAACTAAATAACAAACATAAAAATAAGAGTTTGGTCTAAAATTAATTTTTTTTTAAAATTATATATATATATATATATATATATATATATATATATATATATATATATATATATATAGTTCGGCTACTATACTATTAATAGTATCAATTTATTAGTACTATTAAGTTTTCAATTTTTAGATCAATCCTTTTAATCATTTTCATTCATTAGATTTTACTATTTTCCTACCACATATTAAACTCAATGGGCCCACTATCATCTCAACCACATATTTTTTAATCCAAGAATTAAAAATTTAATAGCACCAATGACTTAGTACTATTAATTGTATTCCAGTCTAACTATATATATAGAGAGAGAGAGAAAAAAAGAAAGCTTATATACTTTCAAAAGCATAAACCAGATTATACTTGTGAATTTTTTATTATTAGATTTGTATTGAGATTTGCGCTATTGTACTTTTTATTTTCTTTTTTTTTAGTTGACTTTACAATACTACAAATCTCAATACAAATCTATTGGTAAAAAAATTATAAGTATAGTTAAACTTGTGCTTTTAACTCTCTCTCTCTCTCTCTCTCTCTCTCTCTCTCTATATATATATATATATATATATATATATTAAAAGTATAAATTTATTCATATTTGTGAATTTTTTATCATTGAATTTGTATCGAGATTTATATTTTTTGATAAAGTAAAAACACAAATTCCAATACAAATCTAATAGTAAAAAAGTTTACAAATATAAATAAACTTGTAATTTTAAAAGTATATAAGCTCTTCTCTCTCTCTCTCTCTCTCTCTCTCTCTATATATATATATATATAAAGAGTCTAGACGATTGGTTCAAAATTTTCAGGAAAGCAAACGCATCCACCAACCTGTCTCCTGGATCTCTCCCATTGCTTTGTGAAGCTTTCGGCCCAACAGATCGTTAGTAATCGATTAGTATTTATCGGTTGGAATATCGTTTTATTCTTAACCGTCCATACGACCCACCAGAGGACCATCAAGCCAACTAAATTTGGACCATCGAGCCAACTAAATTTTTATCCCGTTTCTAGTAATCCATTTTTTCTAAACGCGTCTATATCATCGCCCGTGTCCTCAATACTCAAATCCTCTAGCGCCTTCCATGTCACAAATCGTTTGTACACTCATTTCAACAAAAGATGATCCGTGATTTCGTTCTACGAAAAAATCTGAACCTTAGTCGGCAAACAAAGGCTCCAAATTTTTAAGACGCAGGTGTTCTTTAGTTCCCTTCGTTAAGCACCAAATAACTAAACTTCACGAAAAGATACTCCCTTTGCTTTCCAAGCACCAGATCTAGATATTTCGAGTGAAAAAAATCCACTCAACCCTTTTCGGATGAAATTTATTTAGTCGTCATATAATTAGTAGTACAACTGGAACGGATCCGGGAGCAAAAGGGATCCCCATCACTCTATATTTTTTTGTCAAATCAAAATATATTAATTTTAATTAAAATAATATATAAAATTTTTAATCAAAATTATTTATTTTGTTTCCAAGAATTCAAACTGGTCAAACAATTAATCGAAAAAGGAGAAGCCTCTACTCCGCTGCCAACTTTAAACCCGGCGCCTCTAGGCGCACTAATTAATTAGGCTACTTAATATATATATATATATATATATATATATATATATATATATATATATATATATATATATGCTAAATTACAGAAAACTTTTCTGTTATATCTCGTTTTTTTACTTTACCCACTGTCATTAAAAAGTAGACAATCTGCCCCCTCGTAATTACCGAATTGTGCAATAACCCTCCGCCGTTGACCGTCAGTTTTTTTGAAAATATAATTTCATATACCCAAAATACCCTTGAAAAATATTCTTTAAAAAAAAAAAGAGGGTATTTTCGTCGATTTACCATTTCCGTTAACGTCGTTGCCCCCTAAAGACAATTCGGTAATTACGAGGGGGCAGATTGTCGATTTTTTATGACAGGGGTAAAGTGGAAAAGCGGGATATGACAGGGAGTTTTCTGTAATTTAGCCATATATATTATATACTATATATCTATATATATTATATATATATATATATATAATTAGGCTGGAATACTATTAATAGTATCAAGTTATTTGTATTATTAAATATTTAATTTTTGGATTAAAAGATATGTGGTTGAGATGATAGTAGATCTCTTGGGTTTAATATGTGGTTCGAAAAATAATAAAATTTAACAGGTGAAAATAATTAAATGAGTTGATCTAAGGGTAGAAAACTTGATAGCACAAATAACTTGAAACTATTAATAATATGATAAAAAAATTTAGGTTGGAAGAGAATTAATAGTATTAAATCATTAGTGGTATTAAATTTTTGATACTTGAATTAAGAGATGTATATTTAGAATGATAGTGGGCCCTTAGAACTTAATGGGTAGTTGGAGCTAGAAATAATATAATTTAATGAATAAAAATAATTAAAAAAATAAATCTAACGGTGGAAAACTTAATAACACCAAATATTTAGTACTATCGATAGCATAGTAACCAAACACACACACACACACTCTCTCTCTCTCTCTCTATATATATATAATGTAATGAATCCAGTCAAAATCAACCAATACAAATTATACTAATAAAAATTAATTTTAAAATTAAATAATATATTTTATACATCAAATCCATACTATGAACCAACTTAATAGTTTAACTAATTTGATTCAACCCAAATAAATAAATAAATAAAAGCATTTTCTTAACATTTTTGTAACTATATATATTACAATAAGAGTTTGTCATTGAGCACCACATTGTTATAATTTATAAATCATAGGATAGTGAAGGGATTTAGTTAATAAATAAACAAACTCACAAAATATTGCAATTTATAGTTAATATAATGTGTACTTATTAGCGCATTACTTTGGGAGCGTCACTACAACAAAATTAGGCTATAATGATATTTTTAAATATTTTTAAAATCTAAAAAAATTATCGCTGACAAAAATACCGACACTTATTGTAAGTGTTGCTATATGTGCCGTCACTAGGGTGTATAGCGATATATTTTTGTAATGTGTCCCAAAAATGTGTCCCTATAACCTAATTTTGAATATAGATGAAATATAGATAGGACACTTATACAAAAGTGTCACAAACATGTGTCCCTATAATCTAATTTTGTTGTAGTGGCAATGCTACATGTACATTCTGAAAAAAATGTACATTCTATATTTTATTCTTCTAAATTCTAAACCCCTCACAACACCTCCACCCATTGAATTGTTTTTACTTTATTATCTTATTTTACCGATAAATTCGCATAGTTAAAATTAGACGATTTATTGTAAAGTAAAATTTTCAAACTATATGATGGTAAAGTAAAAATTTATTAAACCATGTGCTAATTAATTAAAATTTATCATTAATTTAAGATTTATTTTTAATTAATAATTTTTAATATTTGAGCTTATAATATTTATTATTTTTAATTAAATTCTTTCTGTTAAAATTTGTGTTAACTTAGCTTCTTCTTTTCTTTTTAAGCAAATGACTTTTTTCTTTTATTAGATATACAAATATATTTATATAGAGATAGAGACAGAGATAAAAATATATGAAACTTAACTAAACTATTGGTAATTTTAAATTGATTATTCAGTTTTTTAAAATTTTAATTTTATTATTCAATCTTTTAATTTTTTTGAATTGAGCTAGTCAACGATACTTTGATTTTAAAATTTAAATGCGTCGTTTATTTTACATATTTAGTTAGTATATTTTTTATAATTCTCACAACTATAAATTTATTTTTAAAAATTAAATTTTAAAATTAAATTATCGTTGACTGACTCAAATTAAATAAATTAAAAAAATTAAACAATAAAATTTAAAAGTAAATTTAAAATGGTCTATAGTTAAGGTAGACTCTGTAAGTTTTATCCAATAAAATTTGTATAAGAAACTTTCTCATAAAAGATAAATTTAATTATTTATTTATTTCATGCAATACATTAATTTTAAATTAGTATTAAATAGGTGATTAATTAAAATGTCTCAATTTGGAACCAAAATTGTGAGGGGACTAGCATTTATAAATTTCTTGCATGAACCCGGTGCACAACATCTGTTGGCTATTTATTTATGGGTTAAAATAGGTCCAACGTCCTGCCCCGTGACAATAGGCCCAGGAGACTAATAAGTTGAGTTGGGTGAGCCTAATAAGTTGAGTGGGGCTGCGATCCACAATAGACCTAACGGCAAGAGGCCCAACAATAGACCCAACGTCCAGGTGGGTTGAGTCCTGTCGAGACCCGTGGGCGCTGTGTCTGTACGCTTTAAGTGAATTGGTTGCGTATTTCTAACAGCTCGAGCTTTTGGGATTAATGGTTAGCGCCAACGATCCAGTATCAGAGCCAGTGACACGAGTTCGATTCCCACACGGTGCAGGTATTGGGGGGGGATTGTTGGCTATTTATTTATGGGTTAAAATAGGTCCAACGTCTTGCCCCGTGACAATAGGCCTAGGAGACTAATAAGTTGAGTGGGACTGCGGTCCACAATAGACCTAACGGCAAGAGGCCCAACAATAGACCCAACGTTCAGGTGGGTTGAGTCCGGTCGAGACCCGTGGGCGAGACTCGTGGGCGTTGTGTCTGTACGCTTTAAATGAATTAATTGCGTATTTCTAACAGCTCGAGCTTTTGGGATTAATGGTTAGTGCCAACGATCCGACAACATCAACCCATTTTATTATTTATTTTATCTTGTACTTTCAATTTATAAATGTGAATAGTTTTCATTTTAAAATTAATTTATTGGGCATGCATATATCAGGCAAACAGAAGGATTGGACAATCCGCAGACAGGTTATTATACTCGTGAGTTATACGAGCATGATAAAATTTATCCGTAATATATATATATATAGAGAGAGAGAGAGAGAGAGAGAGAAACAGAGAGAGAGAGAGAGAGAGTACGGCTAGAATACTATCGATAGCACCAAATAATTGGTGCTATCAAATTTTTAGCCGTTGGATGAAAAGATATGCGATTGGGATTATAGTGATCCCCTAAGATTTTTACTATTTAACCAACCATCTAGTAAATCCTAGGGAACCACTATAATCTCAACCGCATATTTTTTCATCCAACGGCTAAAAACTTGATAGCACCAATGGCTTGGTGCTATCGATAGTATTCTAGCCTAATTCATATACCAACCATCTAGTAAATCCTAGGGAACCACTATAATCTCAACTGCATATTTTTTCATCCAACGGCTAAAAACTTGATAGCACCAATGGCTTGGTGCTATCGATAGTATTCTAGCCTAATTCATATATATATATATATATATATTATATATATATATATATATATATATATATATATATATATATATATATATTTCAAACACAAATAATATATATATTATTTTTAAATAATTAAAACATAACTTATTATTTGAAACATCACAATACAAAATAGATAAAAAAAAAAAAAGGACTATATATATTATTTTTAAATGATTAAAACATAACTTATTATTTGAAATATCACATAATAAAAAAGAAAGACAGTAGAATAAATTAGTGTTAAGGCTTTAGGAATCAAAAAAACAAAAAAAAGTATTCACTCTTTTATTTTATTTATTTTTTAAAAAAATTATATTTGTGGGTATTTGTTGGTTAGATCGTCCAAAATGCTCATAATTTAATAAATATTCACCATTTTTATCTATAATTTGTTGGATAACAAAAATTAATATTCACACTAGCAAATTTACAGATAATCCGTGCATGGCTGTAGGAATGAATTTAAAAAAAAAAAATCTTAATATAATAATGCTTTTTAGGCCATTTATTTTTATAATATAGCAAATATCGATGTTTTAAACAACGTCGTCATATGAATAATTTATTATATCAAACTAATTTATTAAATAATAAATTTATATTATTATTTAAATTTTTTATGTTTTAAAATATTAAATTTTTTTAAAAAAATTAACGCTTTAAGACGTTAGAATTTGTTTTACATAACATAAGCATTAATATATATATTGCGACTTTTTATTTGCATCCGTTTTAATTGCGGCTTTCAAATATGATACTAAATTATATTGAGACAATTTTTAATATTATTAAATACTAAAACAATATATTCTTAAATATTATTTTTTTTACAATAATAATATAATATAATTAATTTGAAATATATCCTATATAGTAAGGATGAGCAATATTATGCTCAAATCGAATTATTGAACCGAACCATGGAAATCATTTGGTTTGGATCAATTCTAAAAGTTATGAATAGAAAAAACTGAATAAATCAAATAAATCAAAATTTTAGTAATTCTATATATATTAATATTAAATTTATAAATATTATATATTAAATAAAAAATAATAATTAAATAATTAGATATATTAATTATTTTACTTTTAAATTAATGATTTAACAGTTTTGATTATCGATTTAGAATCTCTATCATTTACAACGACTCAGGAGGACGAATGTCTCGGTCCTCCTAAACAGATAGTAGCTGAATTTTATACATATATATATATATATATATATATATATATATATATATATAGAGAGAGAGATAGAGAGAGAGAGAGGAGAGAGAGAGAGAGAGAGAGAGAGAGGCTGAATATTATTAATAGTATAAAGTTATTGGTACTATTAAGTTTTTAGCTGTTGAATTAAAAGTTGTATGGTTGAGATGATAGTAGGCCCCTTGGATTTAATGAGTAGTTGAGAAAATAGTAAAATCTAACAGGTGAAAATAATTAAAGGGGTTGATCTAAGGGTAGAAAACTTAATAGCACTAATAACTTTATACTATTAATCCAGCCTAGCTCTCTCTCTCGCTCTTCTCATTCTCTCTCTCTCTCTCTCTCTCTCTCTATATATAGATATATATATATATAGTTAAGTTAGAATGCTATCAGTAGTAAACAGGCTCTGTTGTCATTTATTTATTTATTATGATGAAGCTTTCAAATCGACGATCAGCGCCGGCCGTTGAATATGATCAATGCCACTGGAAGTATCTAAAGATCAAATTTTAAATTTTTTCGGCATCATTGACTTAATGATTAAAGGGTTGTAAAATTTATAATTTTAATGATAGATATGAGGTATTTGCTTGTTTAACGATGTAAAGAAATCTAGATCAATTAAATTTTGAAAGAATATTCTTTAAACTATTTAAAATTAGATTTATATTTTTATTTTTGATTATAAAACTCATATCATTATTTTTTGAACAATATTTATTTTCAGTCGTTCATTAATCAAGACTATGGTGCATGGGTGACATGGTGCACCCGGTGCATGGAATATTGTCTAAGCCTACACTTTCCTCGAGTAAAAAGTTTCCAACATGACTAGATATATTACTGCATAAACCCGGTGCACCATGCATGCACCATTTGTGTAACATTTAAAAATGTATGTGTATATAAAGTAAGGATTTAAGTATATATCGATACGGTCCGTATTCACTATTCCATATCGTACTAATAAGATATCGACACGATACAGCTTCCGTGCCGATGGCACAGCTGAACACCTTCTTTTATTTAAATTAATAAGTAATTTTTTAATAAAATTAAAAAAAATTAATAAAAATATATAATAAGTAATTAAAAAATTTAGTTGCTAAAGAAAATAAATATTTCATATCATTATGTGTCGATACACATGTAATTTTGTGATCGACACTTATCGGCACTGCTTGGCACGCACCGTGTCATACTGTGCCGGCAAGTTTTCGGCATGATCCCGTACCACGACACTTAAATCATTGATATAAAGAAAGAGAGATAGTAGTGCTATTATACTATATATTATGAGTTTCAGAATTGACATACGATATAGTTCAATATAATCTAAATCATTATAAACTTGTAAAAAAAAAAATTTGTAATTTTTTAAAATTATAATAAGTCCATTAAGCGGTCATAAAATAAACAATCAAAATCGAACGACCTCATAAAAATAGATGATCGGATTCTTCAATTTAATATTAGAGTTATTGATCTTTACCTAAATAGTGAATAGAATTAGAATTTTCAATGAAAAATTCAATCAATTCCTATTCTTTTACACTATTGAACTAGCAAATATTTTCATTTCGGCCGTTAAAAGTTATCAATATTGAGATTTTTTTATCATAAGGTAGATGATATAGAAAAATTATAAAATTTTAATTTTAGGAGTTTAAATACTTTAAATTATATTTAACGGTATAGATCGTCGATTCGAAAGCCTTATTATTAAAAACGACTTATGACTACGAAGTAATATTATAGTCGAACTCTCTCTTTCTCTCTCTTTATATAATATATATATATATATATATATATATATTATATATATAGAGAGAGAGAGAGAGAGAGAGAGATGAGAGAGAGAGAGTCGAGAGAGAGAGAGGGAGAGAGAGAGAGAGTTAGATAATACATATAAGATAAATAAGACCAAACACTTAGACCTATTAAGTTTTTGACATTTGGATGAAGGAATGTACGATTAGGATTAAAGTGATCCCCCAAGATTTATACTATTTCACCAACAATTCACTAAACCTTAGGAGGCCGCTATAATCCTAACCGCACTGCCTTCATCCAATAGTCAAAAAGTCAATAGTACAAAGTGCTTGGTACTATTATAGTATAGTAGTGTTGTGTGTGTGTGTGTGTGTGTGTGTGTGTGTGTGTGGTGTGTGTGTGTGTGTGTGTGTGTGTGTGTGGTGTGTGTCTATATATATATATATATATATATATATATATATATATATATATATTATATTATATATATATATATTATATATAGTCCGGCTATATATTATGCTTGTACAAGCACCAAGCAATTGCCGTTTTAGATTTATCCCTTTGACTAATTTATCCTTTAGATCATTCTATTCCACCAACCACTCACGTTAACCTAATAGGCCCACTATCATTCTAACCATATATCTTTTCATCCAAGAGCTAAAAACATACAAGCACAATAACTTGGTATTTTTAAAAGTATAGGAGCTCAAATCGATATATACATATATATATATATATATATATATATATATAATATACATATATATATATATATATATATATATATATATATATATATCTGTGTGTGTGTGTGTGTGTGTGTGGTGTGTGTGTATTGTAGTTAGCCGAAACGAATGAGATGAACCGAACCGAATGAGATGAGCCGAATACCTTGCGACAATGTGAAAACGTTTCGGTACATGTCTGTATAATCGACCCATACTTAAGTCAACGGATTCTGTTACTGACAGGACAGTCGCTGGAAACTGCACTCACAATTGGGCTTGTTATGATGAGGACTGTCACGCCCCGGGGTCGAAACTGCGACCCGGGCTCACCAACAGATCCGCCACCTATGCCAAAACCCGCATAGGCGAAGCGTCTAACCTGCAAAAGATAGTACTATAGCTACACAAATATCAGAGCTGAAATAAAATGCTGTAGAATAAAATCCAATCACGGTACAACATGAAATAAAGTACAATATCCATTCCCTCAAATACAGATAATTATCATACAATGTCCTCAGTACAGCATCTCTCGACTATAAAAGGAGATAAACTAAAACTATAGTACATCAGTCTCTCCAAATACAAAAGATCTCTCGCATCCAGATAAACAGTAAAAGCAGCCAACAGCTACGAGGAATCTCCAACCAGGGGATACAGCTACACTCCTCGGGTGGTAACGATCTAGCTCGTGACTCCCTCGCCCCGAACAACGACCGAAGATCAGCAACTCCAATGAGGACTCTGCAAAACAGGGGGGAAAAAAGAAGGGGAAACAACAGTGGGGGTGAGAACCACTAGTAAACCAGTAGCCTCCCCCTGTGGGTAAAGCCTCAAGCTCCGGCGTACCCACTAAGTCTACTAGAGGCAAGAAAAGGGGCAAGTAGTAAAGCTGTAAACAGAACTACTGAATAAAAGGGGAAACCACAACAAGTATGCCTCTAAATGCAATACCGAAGGAAATGACGGTATGAATGCATCAGGAAACAATATCTGGCTAAATAGACCCAATCTAGTGCCACCAGTAAAACTGGTACTGCCTGCTCTCATCACTCACAACTCACCAACTGTGTCATCACTCACAACTCACCAACTGACCGGCACCGTCACGGTCTAAAGCCTACTCCGGAGTGGCACTCGAGGGGAGCGACCCACACGAGTAAAGTATCACTGTATCAAGCATCTCTGTAACCACTGTCTCATAATAGCAGGACTGGATCATGACTATGATCAAAGTGGGAAACTCCGTCCACTAATGAAACCCCGACCTGATGCAATAGTACTCAAAAGTGGGAAATACCATCCACTAGAGAAATCTGATACCCAATCTGATGCAATAGTAAACATCCGGTCAACCGCCCACAGTCCGCGGTCACCGCAATAACCCCCAACCCACAATTGGGTACAATAATCAAGATCCGGTCAACCGCCTACTGTCCGCGGTTGCCGCAAACCCACAATCCAACATCAAGTACACCCTGTCACTGACCCTCAGGTCCCGGCTACACTATCCCAAACCTCTGCTCGAACTCGAGCAACATGACTCAAAAGTCCAAATAAAAAGGAGAAAGAAAGCAATCATGGTTTCTCCTAAGTCAAATCCCAATATGATAGTGTAGCAATAAAATAGTGGCCTATCTAGATGTCCAAATAAGCATGCAAAAGTCCTCAGGCAATGTAAAGGAAAGGGAAAGTCAAATAACAGTTTTACATGTGTAACAAATAATATATCCACATAAATATAACCATCAGGCTAAAATCATCAGGCGACTACACATGTATAATCCCTGATCCATAATAAATCCCAAAGTGGCACCCGCACATAGATATGTCATTATGTCCCCACAATTAATCCATTTAATCCACTTTCATAAAATCTAGGTGCTAATGTGCATGTTAATCATCACTATTAAATTATTCCAATGATCCTGTTCCAACAGCAATATTATCCCAATAATATCCCCAACATGCTATATCCACAAAATTAATCTCAGATGATAGGCTCACATGTATATCAGTCAATCATGCATATTAATCAATCAATATGCTCAAAGGGGGATTTTCTAATAAACTTAGTAAGTAAGCCAGGTGTAGAGGCATGCAACAACCACCCACCTGAAGCGCTAACTGTCCGGGTCCATACAGCTGAAAATACCAAAAACTCCAATCCTGCGCTCCAACAAGAACAGTACACCCGAAACACTCCTGGCACAACACAAAGTCCACTAAACACACTTAGGCTCCCAAATATTGCTTTAATTAATCCATACAACAACAGTCCTGAAACTGTTAAATTATCACCTGCAGAAAGTGCCCAGAAAATTCCAAGAAAAATATCACGGCGATCCTCGCATCGATAGCTTCGAAACGGTACCTTGCACGCCCAAATCCGAGTTCGGTAAGTCAAGTTATAAATTCGGCAAGGTGGTAAACCAAACATCAAACTGTAAGAAAACTGCACACTGTACACTGAGAAAACAGTAATTTTCACCTTCGAGACAATTTCCTAAAATCCCAGAAAAATCACCATTGTGTTCCTCGCGACGAGTAGATCAAAATCGACTCTTGAATCGCCTCGATCCGATGTTCCTAGGCTGAGATATAAAATCGGCAAGTTGGTGCTGTCCAAAATCCACCACAGAAAAATGGGGGTCAAAGATGCCTCGGGAAACGTGCCAAAAGTGCGAAACGGAGCGAAGCGATCAACACGAAAATCGAAGCCTTACCTCTTAGGAACACGCTGTCGAAGAAATCGTCCAAAAACTCCTCCTGGTTTGCTCACAGCAAATTTCTGACTGAACTGCGACGGTAATGGGCCGAAATGGGGCGAAAACCGAGGCGAACTGTAAAAATGTTATCGCCGTTGCCGAGCTTCCAGACATTCTGAGAATCCACCAGGAGATCAAGGGCACCAAGGGGAACAACTTTCATATACAACTCTCCCTCTCATTCCCTCTCTACAGCTCGGAAAAAGAAGGAAAAGAGGGAAGTGGGCTGCCTTATATAGGCCCACCAAACAATTCCAAAAATTACCAATGGGTCCTTTTTTCCGGGCGCCCGAAATATTTCGGGCGCAAACAGTGCGGCCCGGCCCGCGCTTTCGGGCGCGCACAGTAATCCGGCCCGGCCCACTCCGCGCACGCGATCCGGTCGGACCGTACGACCGTCCGACCCGCTCCTAGCGCCGACACGTGCCCCCGAACACCACACAGCGGATCCGGCCGCTCCCCTCACGCCGCGTGGCCAGCCCCGGTCAACGCGGCAGTTGGCGCTGGCCAATGGGCGGCCGCCACGTGGCGCACGCGTGCGCCACGTCGGCGCCGTGGCCGCCACGCCCGCCGGCACCGCCGCCTGCCGCCTGCCGCCTGCGCGCCTGCCCGCCGCCTGCCGTCCGTACGCACACAGTAGCTCGCCCAATCCTCGCTTGCCACGTGTCCAAGCAATAATTTCTCTGAACCCGGTGCACAACAACCTCAAACACCGAACCAATCCGAGGGCGCCACGTGGCGCGCCCCGGTCCACCGTGCACCGCGCACCGCCGCGCCTGCCGCGCACAGTGGCGCGCCCAATCCCCGCGCGCCACGTGTCAACCCTCTCGCTCACTGCACCCGGTGCACCCGACTTCATGAACCGAACCAATAGAAAGATGCCACGTGTTTTCCCGCCCAGTCCACCGTGCACCGCACAACTCCGTAGACCGGGACCAGTGAACCAACCAATCCAGACACGCCACGTGGCACCCCGCTCTGGTGCACGCCTGCGCGTGGACCGCGCGCCTGCCCGCGCCCCTGCCCGCGCGCTGCGCGCTGCCCGCCGCCGCGCTGCCGCCTGCCCGAGGCCGCGCCGCCGCTCTCCGCCGCTGCCCGCCGCCGCCGGCGATCCCCGGAAGTACTGTTCCGGCGTGAACAGTAACCCGAGCTCCGATTTGACAAGTGGGTAGTCCATCTTGACCGTTTTCGCGCGCTGAATCCGAATTTGACGTCCGTTTCGCCAAATTCCAACTCTAAAAATTGCCGGAGGCTCCCGGAAGTGTATTCTTAGTCCAAACTTCGTGCGGAGCCCAATTTAAATATCCGATTCGCGCGAAACCACTTCTAAACCCTCCACGGGGTCCTCTGATCACTCACAGGGTCCATATAAGTCCAATGTCCAACACTTATGTCCAATTGTGCCACAAACACCTCCAACACACCATGTAGGCCTCCAATGGCCACCCCAACGCACTGTATCAGCTCTGCGGAGATCCGGGTCATCACAAGGACAGCTTGTAACGACCCAGCCCACTGTCAATAATAATTCGTTAGGCCTAACCACCGACCCAAAATATTTAAGCTCAGTTATTATTAGTAGTGTCTATTATATCTTATATGCCCAAACACAATCACATTCACATCCGATGTGGGACTATTGGGGTGTCACAGACTCCCCCCGTTCAGGTCTGACGTCCTCGTCAATCCAATCATACGCACAACCCAAGATCACGAGGCGATGTGAGACTTGTCTCGTTAGCCTTGTCATCTAAACCCAAGCTCAGCCGAGACTCGTCACATACTTTTGCCTGGTGATTGACTCTGATACCAAATGTAACAACCGGCCCATTAACAATAATAACTCTGTGACGCCCCTAATAGTCCCACATCAGATGTGGATGAATTTGTGATTGGGTTTGTATGAGACATGGACACTAGTAATAATAACTGGGCTTAAGCATTTTGGGCTGTGGTTTGGATCCAACGAGTTATTATTGCTAGTGGGCCGGGTCGTTACATTTGGTATCAGAGCCAATAACCAACCGAAAATGTGTGGCGAGTCTCGACTGAGCCTGAGTCTAGATGACAGGGCTAGCAAGACGAGTCTCACATTGTGATGACCCGGATCTCCGCAGAGCTGCTACAGTGCGTTGGGGTGGCTGTTGGAGACCTGCATGGTGTGCCGGAGGTGTTTGGGGTATAATTAGACACAAGTGTTGGACTTCGGGCTCAAATGGATTATGTGAGTGATCGGAGGACCCCGTGGAGGGTTTAGAAGTGGTTTCGCGCGAATCGGATATTTAAATTGGGCTCTGCACGAAGTTCGGACTAAGAATACACTTCCGGGAGCCCCCGGCAATTTTTAGAGTTGGAGTTTGGCGAAACGGACGTCAAAATCGAATTCAGCGCGCGAAAACGGTCAAAATGGACTACCCACTTGTCAATTCGGAGCTCGGGTTACTGTTCACGCCGGAACAGTACTTCCGGCGATCGCCGGCGGCAACCGGCGGCGGCGGGCAGCGGCGGCGCGGCCTCGGGCAGGCGGCAGCACGGCGGCGGGCAGGCGCGGGCAGGGCGCAGCGCGCGGGCAGGGCGCGCGGTCCACGCGGCAGGCGTGCACCGGAGCGGGGTGCCACGTGGCGTGTCTGGATTGGGTGGTTCACTGGTCCCGGTCTACGAAGTTGTGCGGTGCACAGTGGACTGGGCGGGAAGACACGTGGCATCATTCTATTGGTTCGGTTCATGAAGTCGGGTGCACCGGGTGCAGCGAGCGAGAGGCGTGACACGTGGCGCGCGGGGATTGGGCGCGCCACTGTGCGCGACAGGCAGGGACGGTGCGTGGTGCACGGTGGACCGGTTGGAGACACGTGGCAGTACGTTGTTGGTTCGGTGTTGGGATTGTCGTGCACCGGGTGCAGCGAGTGTTTGGATTGGACACGTGGCGCGCGGGGATTGGGCGCGTCACTGTGCGCGTACGGACGGCAGGCGGCGGCGACAGGCGGAGCAGGCGCGCAGGCGGCAGGCGGCGTGGCAGCGGGCCGGCGGGCGTGGCGGCCACGGCGCCGACGTGGCGCACGCGTGCGCCACGTGGCGGCCGTCTATTGGCCAGCGCCAATGGCTGCGTTGACCGAGGAAGGGCCACGCGGCGCGAGGAGGTTGGCCGGACTCGCTGTTTCGTGTTCGGAGACACGTGTCGCGCAATGGGCCGGGTCGGACGCCCAGCGGTCCGGCCAGGATCCGCTGTGCGGGTACGGATCGTGGGCTGGGCCGTGGGCCGGGTACTGTGCGGGCCACATGGCGGGCCGTGGTGGTTCCGGGCCTGCACAGTAACGGGCCGGGCATTTTCGGGCGCCCGAAACCCGGGGCCCATTGGTCATTTTGGGATTTGTTTGGAATGGCCTATAAATAGCCAACCCGAGCCTCCTCATTTGGCTTTTTTCTCCCAAACCGTGCATCCTCTGCCCGAGCCACCTTAAGGAGATTTGTTCACCTCTTGATGCTTGATCTTCCTGCCAAGTTCTAGGATTTTAGGAGGCACGAATCCCGAGGTTCCCCATTTTACGGTGCGGCGCGACGTTGCCTTTCCTGTTTCCTTCTTCGGCGCAGCAGTGATGTTTTGGCTCCCCTGGGCTACCCCGAGGTCCTTTTTCAGTGATTCTTGCGCCGGATGACTCCTTACAGATAAGGCTTCAACTTTCATTTTGATTGCGCTTTTCGGTTTCGAGGTTTTGGCACGTTTCCCGAGGCATCTTTGACCCCCATTTTTCTGTGGTGGATTTTGGACAGCACCAACTTGCCGAATTTATATCTCAGCCTAGGAACATCGGATCGAGACGATTCAAGAGTCGATTTTGATCTACTCGTCGCGAGGAACACAGTGGTGATTTTTCTGGGATTTTAGAAAATTGTCTCGAAGGTGAAAATTACTGTTTTCTCAGTGTACAGTGTGCAGTTTTTCTTCACAGTTTGATGTTTGGATTACCACCTTGCCGAATTTATAACTTGACTTACCGAACTCGGATTTGGGCGTGCAAGGTACCGTTTCGAAGCTATCGATGCGAGGATCGCTGTGATATTTTTATGGGATTTTTCTGGGCACTTTCTGCAGGTGATAATTTAACAGTTTCGGGACTGTTGTTGTATGGGTTAATTAAAGCAATGTTTTGGGAACCTAAATGTATTTAGTGGACTTTGTGTTGTGCCAGGAGTGTTTCGGGTATACTGTACTTGTTGGAGCGCAGGATTGGAGTTTTTGGTATTTTCAGCTGTATGGACCCGGACAGTTAGCGCTTCAGGTGGGTGGTTGTTGCTTGCCTCTATATCTGACTTACTCACTAAGTTTATTAGAAAACCCCACTATTGAGCATATTGTTTGATTATCATGCCTAATTGACTGATATACATGTGAGCCTATCTTTGGGGGATTAATTATGTGGATATAGCATGTTTTGGGATAATATCACTGAGGGGACATGATTGCGGGAACATACTTAATTGTGATAATTAACATGCTACATTAGCACCCAGATTTTATGAAAAACGGATTAAATGGATTAACTGTTGGGACATAATGATATATCAATGTGCGGGTTTCACTCTGGGAATTATTATGGAACAGGGATCTTATACATGTGTAGTCGACTGATGATTTTAGCCTGATGGTGATATTTATGTGGATATTATTAATTATTACACATGTAAACTGTTATTTGACATATTCTCCCTTTCACATTACATGAGGACTTTTGCATGCTTATTTGGACATCTAGATAGGCCACTATTTTATTGCTACACTATCATATTGGGATTTGACTTAGGAGAAACCATGATTGCTTTCTTTCTCCTTCTTATTTAGACTTTTGAGTCATGTAGCTCGAGTTCGAGCAGAGGTTTGGGATAGTGTAGCCGGGACCTGAGGGTCAGAGATAGGGTGTACTTGATGTGGATTGTGGGTTATTGCGGCAACCGCGGACAGTAGGCGGTTGACCGGATCTTGATTATTTTACCCAATTGCGGGTTGTGGGTTATTGCGGTGACCGCGGACTTTGGGCGGTTGACCGGATGTTTACTATTGCATCAGATTGGGTATCAGATTTCTCTAGTGGATGGTATTTCCCACTTTTGAGTATTATTGTATCGGATCGGGGTTTCATTAGTGGACGGAGTTTCCCACTTTGATCATAGTCATGATCCAGTCCTGCTATTATGAGACAGTGGTTACAGAGATGCTTGATACAGTGATACTTTACTCGTGTGGGTCGCTCCCCTCGAGTGCCACTCCGGAGTAGGCTTTACACCGTGCCGAGCGCCGGGCACCTTGGGATTTCGAGCCTTATGTGCTGGTCCCCTACTGAGTTCTTGAGTTCGACAGCAGAGCAGGCAGTACCAGTTTTTACTGGTGTCTAGATTGGGTCTATTTGGTCAGGATCTGTTTTCCGATGCATTCATACCGTCATTTCCTTCGGTATTGCATTTAGAGGCATACTTGTGGTGGTTTCCCCTTTTATTCAGTAGTTCTGTTACAGCTTTACCCCTTGCCCTTTTCTTGCCTCTAGTAGACTTAGTGGGTACGCCGGAGCTTGAGGCTTTACCCACAGGGGGAGGCTACTGGTTTACTAGTGGTTCTCACCCCCACTGTTGTTTCCTCTTCTCTTCTCCCCCCTGTTTTGCAGAGTCCTCATTGGAGTTGCTGATCTTCGGTCGTTGTTCGGGGCGAGGGAGTCGCGAGCTAGATCTGTACCACCCGATGTGTGCAGCTGTACCCCTGGCTGGAGATTCCTGATAGCTGTCAGCTGATATTTACTGTTATCCTTGGAGGGAGATCTTTTGTATTTGGAGAGACAGAGTTGAGACTGATGTACTATAGTTTTAGTTTCTTGAGAGATGTTGTACTGAGGACATTGTATGTGGATTACCTGTATTTGAGGAAATGGATATTGTACTTTATTTCATGATGTATAGTAATTGGATTTTATTCTACAGCATTTTATTTCAGCTCTGATATTTGTGTAGCTATAGTACTATCTTTTGCAGGTTAGACGCTTCGCCTATGCGGGT
Organism: Tillandsia fasciculata; assembly: GCA_029168755.2. Classification (NCBI taxonomy): domain Eukaryota; kingdom Viridiplantae; phylum Streptophyta; class Magnoliopsida; order Poales; family Bromeliaceae; genus Tillandsia; species Tillandsia fasciculata. The sequence continues at coordinate 1,868,653 of CM054952.1, forward strand.
TTTGGCATAGGTGGCGGATCTGTTGGCGAGCCCGGGTCGCAGTTTCGACCCCGGGGCGTGACAGATTAAGTTGGTATCAGAGCTTAGGGATAGGTCAGTTGGGACCGTAGGAACCCTAGGCTTATGGTTGGACCCTAGGATGACTTCGTGAGAGTCGTGAGTTTTGCGAGAGTCCTGATTGAGTTTTATACCTCTCCCGAGGGATGGGATGGGTGATTGGCATGTTTATTCTCCTAAGCAATTATGTTGGCTGCAGACAACATAATGCGGCGGAACGGTTGACATGCTCTAGACTCTCGCCGGATTGGGTCGAGTTTTGTTTTGTGCTGTGGTGCAGTTAGTCGTGGTGAGCGGTGTCTCCCCGACGCGTTGTGCGGATTGGTGCGCACTCGTCACAGCAGTGGAGTTTGAGCGGATTGTTTTGGGGCTGAATATTCGGATTGAGGTTAGAGAGCTCCGGACCCAGATGACAGGATTGTCTGAGGTTTATCAGCAGCAGAGTGAGCCGCTGGTTTAGGTGACACAGTTGTCGGAGCGGTGGGCAGCCCGACAGTGTTTTTCTCCTGAGACCACCTGGTTACAGTATCCTCAGCAGCAGTGATTTCTGTGGCGCCGAAAGGGCGAGTAGCCCCCTCCGTGCCAATGTTTAGTGTCGAGGCACCGAGGTGGGGTGGATAGTTGACAGCCGATGAGTTGTGGGACATCATTGATCGATGGAGCCAGTTTTGGCAGATGAACCACCCTGATTCATGGAATTAAGTTGGAGCCTTTGGAGGCAAAATCGTGGTTGGTGGTGATGGAGTGATCAATTGAGGGTCTCCCTGTGCTGGAGAGTTGGGGCAGTTGTTGAACTGTACGCTCCAGGTTTCGAGGGACGAGGCGCGTAGGATGTGTGCGATTGGGAGTGGATTGCGCCAGGATACCCTTTGAGTTTATCTGATTCCTCTGTTTTGGATTTTGAATTTTGGATGCCTCGATGGAGTAGGTATTGTGTGTGGAGCGTACTGTTGCAGTTCCCGTGGATAGGGATCTGCCGCCAGAGGCGAGTTCTGGATTGAGGCGCCTGGCGCTAAGTGTTGGGGGACAGATCGGCTGGCGGAGGCCCTTTCGTGTTCCTTTTGGATGGTGGACATCCTTGTGGACAGATTATGTAAAGCTTACCCTAAGGAAGGTTACCCTTTGTGATTGATAACATTTGTGTTTGGGGTACAATGGATGTGTTTGAGGGGTGAGCTGAGTAAGGATGATTGAATGAGGAATTGCAGGAATCAATTGTGTTTTGTCATATGACGATTGCAATAGTGGATTTTCTGAGATGTCAGAGGTCAGGTGGACCCCGGTGACAGCATCAGCATCGTTATCAGAGTGGCGCAGCGGTAGCGTGGATTTGTTGTCTGCGAAAGACCGTATTCATCACCTCAGTATGAGCAAAGGCGGAGAATTGTGCTCCTTTTGTGGATAGCCTTGATTTTTGCAGGCAGATTAAGTGACGACTACCTACAGTGAGCGATTGAGACTGTGCTGCCTGGGTGGAGGGCACCAAGGCAGTAGATTGGGTCGTCGCAGGTGTGATTTCATCACAGCAGCCAGAGTTGGAGCATGATGCATTCCTGCATGGACTAGAGGTAGATTTGTTACCACATGCACTTGAGGTACAGATTCCTGTTGGGGTGGTGCATGTGGGGGAAGCTTGTGGATTATGTCCAGTGCAGTTGAGACCTCGAGTGGTATCGGCGGATTAATTGGTATTTGTACCTGGTCAGTGTTTGACCCTGTGCGTGGGATTGGTTGGCATAGTGCCACATGGTGTATGACTGCGGAGAGAGAAGATTATGATCTTCTGCAAGGCAGACATTAGAGACTTGTTCTTTGAGACAGTCAGAGTACACAAGTTGTAGCGACAATGCGAGAGGTGCTTACGGCGGCACCGGGACGCAAGGATATCCCTGTCATCATGAGATCCCGGGTGTGATTCCACCGAAGCTGATAATGATGCCGTCGATTAGGGAGATTGAGATTGCGATTGACGTGGTTCAGGGAACCACGCCAACCCCGATAGCGCCTCATTGGATATCACCTGTAGAGCCGTCAGAGCTGATGGCGCAGTCGCAGGATCTGATGGATCGAGGGTCTGTTCAACCTAGTGCCACCCCGTTGATGTACGGTGGTGATGCCACACCGTTGATACACGGTGGTGATGTCACGTCGTGGACACACGACAGTGAGGGTCCTTGTGCGGGATGACCGTAGGCAGGTCTGGATATTATTTAGGACCTTTTGATGGAGTTATACCCCGACAGTGGTCTGCTTAGGATACATGTATCTGTTTGGAATCCTACAGTTGAGTATTCCGCCAAGATGGGGTTCTGGACCCGGTAGGGGCATTGTGAGTACAGTGAGGATAAATGGAACGACTAATGCTCTGTCGTCTTTAAGATCTGAGGAATTGTGTATTCTTGCTGCACTTGGAAGAATTATTGGAGATATTCTTCGGGGATATTTTGATTTTACCCCATCTCTGTAGGGTTAGAGCTGGTGGAATACTTGTAGGTGGTGTAACAAGGTTTATTAGGAAGAAGCTGTGTGCCAAGTTGTTGTGGCGCGAGTTTTAGCTTCGAGAGCATATCGTCTTGGATCACTGAGTCTAGCCATCAGAGGCGAGGGTGGAAATCCAGCCAAAATGGATTTGTGATATACTGTGATACCTCCCATAGTAGCTATGAAGCTACAGTTGGATTTGTGGCAAGCATCCAATATCACCCTGATAGGGCCACTGTGGTGGCGGATACCTGGAGCAGGAAAGATGTCAGAGGTCGAGCTTGTTGATGCCACAGCTGGCGCTGTGTGGACTGTCGAGGCAGACGTGGCGTATGATGGTGTCACTGAGGGCTCTTTTCCTTTCGGAGTGCCTAACACATCACTGGTTTGGGAGTTGAGGGCACAACTCCCGGAATTGGATGAAGTGATCGTCTGGAGCAGGTACCCTTTGTCGAGCCTGAAGGATTGGATTTACCAGCTGCAAGGGTACTGGATCTTCTCGAGGATCGATTTGCGATCTGGTTCTTGCGACAGCTTATAGTTGTGTGCTGACGCCCGAGAGTTGGGGAGGTGTTTCTACACCCTGTTGGTTTTTGGATTAGAGATCAGAGTTTACGTGACCAGTTGGAGGACTTATATCGGATGCCCCGGGAGTACAGAGGTACTTGGATCGAGCTTGTTGTGCCGATGGACTTGTGGTTGGATTATCTGAGGCCCTGGGAGGAGCGGAGGCTTGTACCGATGCAGATTACTTGGTAGCTCGAGCAGTTAGCCCAGCTGCACTTGATTGAGTGGTGCGGTTTTTCTGGAGTGCCCGCCTTTACTTTGTTCTAGTTGGAGACCCGAGGACCGCATCGCGCCTTTGGAGGAGGTACTTGTCAGCCTTGGGAGCTTGAGTGGTGGATGATTGGATGTTTACCCCCCTTTATTTGGTTGAGATTCCGTGTTGAGGAACGACTTTAGTTTCGAGGACGAAACTTTCTTTTAGTGGGGGAGGATGTGATGACCCGGATCTCCGCAGAGCTGCTACAGTGCGTTGGGGTGGCTGTTGGAGGCCTACATGGTGTGTTGGAGGTGTTTGGGGTATAATTGGACACAAGTGTTGGACTTCGGGCTCAAATGGATCATGTGAGTGATCGGAGGACCCCGTGGAGGGTTTAGAAGTGGTTTCGCGCGAATCGGATATTTAAATTGGGCTCCGCACGAAGTTCGGGCTAAGAATACACTTCCGGGAGCCCCCGGCAATTTTTAGAGTTGGAATTTGGCGAAACGGATGTCAAATTCGGATTCAGCGCGCGAAAACGGTCAAAATGGACTACCCACTTGTCTATTCGGAGCTCGGGTTACTGTTCACGCCGGAACAGTACTTCCGGCGATCGCCGGCGGCAACCGGCGGCGGCGGGCAGCGGCGGAGAGCGGCGGCGCGGCCTCGGGCAGGCGGCAGCACGGCGGCGGGCAGGCGCGGGCAGCGCGCAGCGCGCGGGCAGGGCGCGCGGTCCACGCGGCAGGCGTGCACCGGAGCGGGGTGCCACGTGGCGTGTCTGGATTGGGTGGTTCACTGGTCCCGGTCTACGAAGTTGTGCGGTGCACAGTGGACTGGGCGGGAAGACACGTGGCATCATTCTATTGGTTCGGTTCATGAAGTCGGGTGCACCGGGTGCAGCGAGCGAGAGGCGTGACACGTGGCGCGCGGGGATTGGGCGCGCCACTGTGCGCGACAGGCAGGGACGGTGCGTGGTGCACGGTGGACCGGTTGGAGACACGTGGCAGTACGTTGTTGGTTCGGTGTTGGGATTGTCGTGCACCGGGTGCAGCGAGTGTTTGGATTGGACACGTGGCGCGCGGGGATTGGGCGCGTCACTGTGCGCGTACGGACGGCAGGCGGCGGCGACAGGCGGAGCAGGCGCGCAGGCGGCAGGCGGCGTGGCAGCGGGCCGGCGGGCGTGGCGGCCACGGCGCCGACGTGGCGCACGCGTGCGCCACGTGGCGGCCGTCTATTGGCCAGCGCCAATGGCTGCGTTGACCGAGGAAGGGCCACGCGGCGCGAGGAGGTTGGCCGGACTCGCTGTTTCGTGTTCAGAGACACGTGTCGCGCAATGGGCCGGGTCGGACGCCCAGCGGTCCGGCCAGGATCCGCTGTGCGGGTACGGATCGTGGGCTGGGCCGTGGGCCGGGTACTGTGCGGGCCACGTGGCGGGCCGTGGTGGTTCCGGGCCTGCACAGTAACGGGCCGGGCCCGTTACTGTAGCAGCCCGGAAATTTTCGGGCGCCCGAAACCCGGGATCCATTGGGCATTTTGGGATTTGTTTGGAATGGCCTATAAATAGCCAACCCGAGCCTCCTCATTTGGCTTTTTTCTCCCAAACCGTGCATCCTCTGCCCGAGCCACCTTAAGGAGATTTGTTCACCTCTTGATGCTTGATCTTCCTGCCAAGTTCTAGGATTTTAGGAGGCACGAATCCCGAGGTTCCCCATTTTACGGTGCGGCGCGACGTTGCCTTTCCTGTTTCCTTCTTCGGCGCAGCAGTGATGTTTTGGCTCCCCTGGGCTACCCCGAGGTCCTTTTTCAGTGATTCTTGCGCCGGATGACTCCTTACAGATAAGGCTTCAACTTTCATTTTGATTGCGCTTTTCGGTTTCGAGGTTTTGGCACGTTTCCCGAGGCATCTTTGACCCCCATTTTTCTGTGGTGGATTTTGGATAGCACCAACTTGCCGAATTTATATCTCAGCCTAGGAACATCGGATCGAGACGATTCAAGAGTCGATTTTGATCTACTCGTCGCGAGGAACACAGTGGTGATTTTTCTGGGATTTTAGAAAATTGTCTCGAAGGTGAAAATTACTGTTTTCTCAGTGTACAGTGTGCAGTTTTTCTTCACAGTTTGATGTTTGGATTACCACCTTGCCGAATTTATAACTTGACTTACCGAACTCGGATTTGGGCGTGCAAGGTACCGTTTCGAAGCTATCGATGCGAGGATCGCTGTGATATTTTTATGGGATTTTTCTGGGCACTTTCTGCAGGTGATAATTTAACAGTTTCGGGACTGTTGTTGTATGGGTTAATTAAAGCAATATTTGGGAACCTAAATGTATTTAGTGGACTTTGTGTTGTGCCAGGAGTGTTTCGGGTATACTGTACTTGTTGGAGCGCAGGATTGGAGTTTTTGGTATTTTCAGCTGTATGGACCCGGACAGTTAGCGCTTCAGGTGGGTGGTTGTTGCTTGCCTCTATATCTGACTTACTCACTAAGTTTATTAGAAAACCCCACTATTGAGCATATTGTTTGATTATCATGCCTAATTGACTGATATACATGTGAGCCTATCTTTGGGGGATTAATTATGTGGATATAGCATGTTTTGGGATAATATCACTGAGGGGACATGATTGCGGGAACATACTTAATTGTGATAATTGACATGCTACATTAGCACCCAGATTTTATGAAAAACGGATTAAATGGATTAACTGTTGGGACATAATGATATATCAATGTGCGGGTTTCACTCTGGGAATTATTATGGAACAGGGATCTTATACATGTGTAGTCGACTGATGATTTTAGCCTGATGGTGATATTTATGTGGATATTATTAATTATTACACATGTAAACTGTTATTTGACATATTCTCCCTTTCACATTACATGAGGACTTTTGCATGCTTATTTGGACATCTAGATAGGCCACTATTTTATTGCTACACTATCATATTGGGATTTGACTTAGGAGAAACCATGATTGCTTTCTTTCTCCTTCTTATTTAGACTTTTGAGTCATGTAGCTCGAGTTCGAGCAGAGGTTTGGGATAGTGTAGCCGGGACCTGAGGGTCAGAGATAGGGTGTACTTGATGTGGATTGTGGGTTATTGCGGCAACCGCGGACAGTAGGCGGTTGACCGGATCTTGATTATTTTACCCAATTGCGGGTTGTGGGTTATTGCGGTGACCGCGGACTTTGGGCGGTTGACCGGATGTTTACTATTGCATCAGATTGGGTATCAGATTTCTCTAGTGGATGGTATTTCCCACTTTTGAGTATTATTGTATCGGATCGGGGTTTCATTAGTGGACGGAGTTTCCCACTTTGATCATAGTCATGATCCAGTCCTGCTATTATGAGACAGTGGTTACAGAGATGCTTGATACAGTGATACTTTACTCGTGTGGGTCGCTCCCCTCGAGTGCCACTCCGGAGTAGGCTTTACACCGTGCCGAGCGCCGGGCACCTTGGGATTTCGAGCCTTATGTGCTGGTCCCCTACTGAGTTCTTGAGTTCGACAGCAGAGCAGGCAGTACCAGTTTTTACTGGTGTCTAGATTGGGTCTATTTGGTCAGGATCTGTTTTCCGATGCATTCATACCGTCATTTCCTTCGGTATTGCATTTAGAGGCATACTTGTGGTGGTTTCCCCTTTTATTCAGTAGTTCTGTTACAGCTTTACCCCCTTGCCCTTTTCTTGCCTCTAGTAGACTTAGTGGGTACGCCGGAGCTTGAGGCTTTACCCACAGGGGGAGGCTACTGGTTTACTAGTGGTTCTCACCCCCACTGTTGTTTCCTCTTCTCTTCTCCCCCCTGTTTTGCAGAGTCCTCATTGGAGTTGCTGATCTTCGGTCGTTGTTCGGGGCGAGGGAGTCGCGAGCTAGATCTGTACCACCCGATGTGTGCAGCTGTACCCCCTGGCTGGAGATTCCTGATAGCTGTCAGCTGATATTTACTGTTATCCTTGGAGAGAGATCTTTTGTATTTGGAGAGACAGAGTTGAGACTGATGTACTATAGTTTTAGTTTCTTGAGAGATGCTGTACTGAGGACATTGTATGTGGATTACCTGTATTCGAAGAAATGGATATTGTACTTTATTTCAAGATGTATAGTAATTGAATTTTATTCTACAGTATTTTATTTCAGCTCTGATATTTGTGTACCTATAGTACTATCTTTTGCAGGTTAGACGCTTCGCCTATGCGGGTTTTGGCATAGGTGGCGGATCTGTTGGCGAGCTCGGGTCGCAGTTTCGACCCCGGGGCGTGACACACATCGCTTGGTGATCTTGGGCTGCTGTGTGTGTGTTTGGGCTGACGAGAATGTCAGGCCGTCAGGCCTAAACGGGAGGAGTCTGCAACACCCCAATAATCCCACATCAGATGAGATTGGATTTGTGATTGGGTATATAAGCATCTGGACGCTAATAATAATAACTGGGCTTAAGCATTTTGGGTTGTGGGTTGGATCCAACAAGTTATTATTGCTAGTGGGGCGGATCGTTACATTTGGTATCGGAGCCAATAACCAGCCGGAAGTGTGTGACGAGTCTCGGCTGAGCCTGGTCTTAGATGACAGGGCTAGCGAGACAAGTCTCACATCGCCTGGTGATCTTGGACTACTGTGTGTGTGTTTGGGCTGACGAGGACGTCAGGTCTAAACGGGGGGAATCTGTGAGACCCCAATAGTCCCACATCGGATATGAGTGTGGATGTATTTGGGTACATATAAGACATGGACACTAGTAATAATAACTGGGTTTAAGCATTTTGGGCTGTGGGTTGGGCCCAACAAGTTATTATTGCTAGTGGGCCGGGTTGTTACATTTAGTATCAAAGCCAGGTTACCATCCGGAAGTGTGCGGCGAGTATTGGCTGAGCCTGGGTCTAGATGACAAGGCTAGCGAGACGAGTCTCACATCGCCTGGTGATCTTGGGCTGCTGTGTGTGTGTTTGGTCTGACGAGGACGTCTGGCCTAAACGGGAGGAGTTTGTGACACCCCAATAATCCCACATCAGATGAGATTGGATTTGTGATTGGGTATATAAGCATCTAGACGCTAATAATAATAACTGAGCTTAAGCATTTTGGGCTGTGGGTTGGGTCCAACAAGTTATTATTGCTTGTGGGGCGGATCGTTACATTGAATGATGGGGGATGCAACACGGGAACTTCCTACGGGGTCACCCATCCTAGTATTACTCTTGCCCAAGCACACTTGGCTGCGGAGTTCTGATGGGATTCATGTAACGATCCGCCCCGCTAGCAATAATAACTTGTTGGACCCAACCAACAGCCCAAAATGCTTAAGTCCAGTTATTATTATTAGCTTTCAGATGCTTATATACCCAATCACAAATCCAATCTCATCTGATGTGGGATTATTGGGGTGTCACAGACTCCTCCCGTTTAGGCCTGACGTCCTCGTCAGCCCAAACACACACACAGCAGCCCAAGATCACCAGGCGATGTGAGAATCGTCTCGCTAGCCCTGTCATCTAGACGCAGGCTCAGCCGAGACTCGCCGCACACTTCCGGCTGGTTATTGGCTCTGATACCAAATGTAATGACCCGACCCACTAGCAATAATAACTCGTTGGACCCAAACCACAGCTCAAAATGCTTAAGCCCAGTTATTATTACTAGTGTTCATGTCTTATATAAACCCAATCACAAATTCATCCACATCCGATGTGGGACTATTGGGGGCATCACAAACTCGTTGGGCAAAACCACAGGCCCAAAATGCTTAAGCTCAGTTATTATTACAAGTGTCCATTGCCTTTTATATGCCCAAACACAATCACATTCTCATCCGATGTGAGACTATTGGGGTGTCACATATAACCTAGAAAAATTTTAAGTCAAAATGAGTAGCATTGAACTTAAAGATAAGCATAAGATGGAAATGATAGAGTATCAATATAAAGTCATTGAACTCTAAGTTAGAGTGACATGGTATGAGATTGGTGTCTATGAGGCATCTTGGAACCCTATAGTCTTAACTTAGGGTAAAGATAAAAGGAAAATAAAAAATGCACCTCCGAATTTTAGACTCGTCATTTGGGAGTGAGCGTGTATAGCGGCTCCTAAGGCAGAGGCCCATCGGACGAGATACTTTCGAAAGGATTAAAAAGTGAACTAAATTGAAAGAGCAAGTTAATGTCCATGAGACAAGGGTAGTGACCCTATGGGCAAAAAGAAAAGAGATTATAAAATGCACTTTCGGATTTGAGACTCGTTAATTAGAAGTACGACTCCTATGGCAGGGCTCATCGAACAAGATACTTTCGAAAGGTTTAAAAAATGACAAGTGCCGATGGAAATGTGCGAGTATATATCGACTCTTGGTGTGAATGAGTGCCAAGATACCTTAAACTGATTCATGGCAAGCTGTGATATAATTATGAAATTTAAATTATAATGTGTAAAATGACCAAGTATGGTCGGATAGATATAACCCTTGGTTAGCGGTACAGTGGCCAGAGTATGAGTTGTACCCTAGTGTGGCATGGCTTAATAGTATTGTGGCATTGAGTATGGACTAACAGTTTAGCGATTTTTATACCTGCATGTTAGTATAGTATTTATTGTTTTTCTATTATCTTGTTACTAATATTTTTATTGAACTAAGTGGTATAGAGTATGTTTCTCGGTAGATGAACACACTGGGTACTCTTCCTAGTTCTCACATTTAGTGATTTCCATCTTTTTGCATATCCATATATAGTCGGTGAGGCACACGACAAAGGTAAAAGCCCGACAGCATAGAGGACCTAGATGTTCTAGTAGTATTTTACTTTTGCATTTTGAGTGAACTACGTATTTGGTAAGAAAAAGAAAAGAAAAAGAAAAATTATAATTAAATGTATATTGAGATGTTCAATCTTATATCCTTTACTTTCAACTTGTTATAATTTTATATTTAAAGTTGAATGTTACAATTTTAGTAGTTTCACTATTATATGTATCTCATTATACACATTATATTATTTGAAATAGTTACCGTTCATTTCGGATATAGAAGAGGTCATGTCTGATTGGCGGATCTATTGGCACACTGATCAAAATAGTGGACTTGAGGCATCACTTAATGCATAAAATAATCAATTTTCTGAAGTTGTGAAACTTTATAAATATGCATTTTAGACATTTTTATTGCATTCAATGGTTTAGATCTTAATTTTCAGTTTTCTAGATTTGAATTTATACTTGTGTAAAACCTTGTGTAATTCACACCGATGTAATTGTAATTGGATTCTCACACATACACAAACACTTTCTCTCTCTCTCTCTCTCTCTCTCTTTCTAGAGAGAGAGAGAAACTAGAATACTATTCATAGTAAAAAAATTGTGTTTGTTATCACTTTTTTATCTATTAGATAAATAAGATAAACTATTTGGGGGTGGCATTACCATTATTGATTCAAATGTTAAAAAATTGATAGTAAATACTATTTATTTACTATCAATAGCATGAATGAATGCGGTTTTTCTCAAAAAAATAAATAAATAAATAAATAGTATGAGTGCGGCTGATATATTTTTACAAGCACCCTCCGTGTTTATAAATCATTTTCAATATTGGGATTTTCGAATCGACAACCGGCTCTGTTAGATTTGATCTGGAGTATTTGAAATATCTAAAATAAATTTTATAGTTTTCGATATCATTTGTCTAGTAATCGAAAGGACTCAAAATCAACGACTGAAAATAAAATTTCAGAAAATATGATGATATGAAAGTAAAATTTTAGATTACAAATATTGATCTAATTTTATATAGGGTTAATTACATACGGCTCTCTGTAAACATATCGAATAGCAGATATATTCCTACAAAGTTTAACTTTTCATATTTATCCCTTCAAAAATTCAACGTTATTTATATATATCGCTCTGGTTTATTAACGTTAGTTCACGGTTTATTATTTAATAGATTATATGTGAAATGACAGTTTTGCCCTTTAAAAAATATCCCTCTAAAAAATAATGCAGAAATATCTAGAAAGGTAAAAGGGTAAATTTACCTCACTAACTAACCAAGATTAAGTATTTAACCTATGGTTAACTAGATTTTTCTAACAGAGATAGACGGTAGGAATATATATGAATAACGTTGGACTTTTGAATGGATAAATATAAAAAGTTGAATTTTGTTGGGATATATCTGTTATTCGATATGTTTATATGGAGCCGTATGTAATTAACCCTTTTATATATTATACAGAATTTTCTATCAAAATTTTAAATAATTTTGATATTTTTACACCGCTAAACTTGCAAAAAACTCACCACGATAATTAAAATTATTAATTTTAAATTCTTTCGATCACTAGACAAATGATATCAAAAAAATTACGAAATATATTTTTTAATTACTTCAAATATTCTAAATTAAGTCTAATAGAGTCAATCGTCGATTCGAAAGTCTCAATATCAAAAACGACTTATAAATACGAAGGACTTAATACTTGTAAAAGTATATTAGCCTAACTCTCAATAACATACTGCTTAAATCTCTCTCTCTGGGTGCCTCAAAATAAAATATTAATTAATGCCTCATTTTGGTTTAATAAAACCACTAATTCTCTTTTTCGGTCAACACCACGGAATTTCGGAGTCAATTAATGGCTTAGTAATAGGTTTTCAAATAAATTTATAAATTTAGATGTTACACATCATCTATGTTAAATTAGATTTTGAATTTTAACATATTAATTTTACCAAATTTTCTGTGATATGTACGTAGCATTCACATATTAATTTTATCAAAATATTCAGAGAATATATAATAAACTATGTTATCTGTACATCCTAAATAAAATGTACATTCTACACCTAATTCATTCTAGGATGAATATTCATCCACTCATCATTTTAAAGTGACGAGTAAAATTCATTCGATTCTAAAATGGATGGGACCTAAAATATACACTCCATTTGAAATATACAACTAGCATTTTTCATAATTTCTCCAACACCACACTACCACCCTCTCCCACCCACCATTTACATATACTCCCCTCCCTCATTAAGAGCCAAAACAGCTTCTGCATGCTACACAACCACTGCACCTCTCTCTCTCTCTCTCTCTCTCTCTCTCTCTCTCTCTTGCATCCTTTGTCCTCATCTCTCTCTCTCTCTCTCTCTCTCTCTCTCTCTCTCTCTCTCTCTCTCTCTCTCTCTCTATATATATATATATATATAGCCACTAATATTGTGTTCTAATACTAGTCCCCCACCACCCACAACTCATTTATGTAGGAAAATGACTTGGACAGCATGCATGCTGAGGTGTGGACTCATATCAATTTATTTTGTCACCTGTCCCCCAATATATGACCCACTTGTTTACACACCTTTCAATCCCCTTTTCTTTTGGGGATGATCCTTAAATGTTGCACCAGTACTTCTTGTATTTATCTCCAACTTTTGCAGCAATTTTCATGTTAATTTCTTATCTTCTCTTAAGAATATAATTAGTTACCTGTTGCATACAATTTATAAAACTATATATACCATTAGTACTTTTCCAGTTTCCTCTGTTGGTTATTCAGTCATATAATTACCAGTTTAATTCATTTCCTTCTCATCTGGTTTAGTTCAATTCTTTCAAATTGATTTTATCCATGCACTATCAAGGCCTCTACTAGCATATTATTGGCTTAAAGAGACCAGCATTCTGCCATGTGGCAGGAGGGCAGTTAGATCGAGTCACGTTCGAAATAGCGAATGATTGGATTAGACCGAGTCATGTTTGAAGATTAGGTTGGGCCGAATCATGTTCGAAGTGACATGAGGTTATGGGCAAAGTCATAATCGAAAATCATAGGCGCTGTGTCTGTATACTTTAAATAAATTGATTATATATTTTTAACAGCTTAAATTTTTGGAATTAATAGTTAGCGTCAATGCTCGATCCGACAAGCACGTGTCAAGGAAATGTGTTAAGAATATCGGTCCACCTAGCGAAAGTGGTAAAAATTTAGATATTGGTTGGAATCCGAGATTCTAAGTTCCAAGTTTAGGTGCTTCACTTTTCTTCTAAATTTATACCTAAAAAAGAAAGAAGGAAGTGATCTCTCTTTCTCTCGAAAAAAAAAACAAAAAAAAGGGTAAAAATGTAGAGAATTTATTTAAAATTATGAATTATTTTGAGTTGGCTACTCAATTTCTCAAAAATTTAATTTTATTATCCAACCTTTTCAATATATTTGATTTGAGTCAATTAGTGACGTAGTTTAGCTTCAAATTTTGAATCCATCGCAACAATAAATATATTAAACTAAGTAATTAATTTAAATTTTATAATTAAATTACTATTGAATAACTAAAATCAAACAAATTGGACAATTAGATAGTAAAATTAAGGCTAAATTATAGAAAATCTCTCTATAATATACTTTTTTTTATTTTGCCTCCCTGTCTTTTAAAAACCTATATTTTGCCCCCTCGTAATTACAAAATTATTTTTAGTGGTAACGGGATTAACGGAACATGCGAAATGACAATAATGCCCTCCTTCTAACCCATCTTCTTCCTCCCTCAACGTGAAAGCAAGACGAAACCCTAGTTCTTTTCTCCTTTCTTTTCCTTCAATGATCGTAACGTAGTCGCCGCCGTTGAAGCCGGAGCCGGAGGGGAGCAGATCCGGGCGGGCCTTCCCTGCTGCATCGCGCACAGGGGCACCCGCACGCACGCGCCGCGCATGGGAGCCGCGCCGTCGCCCTGGGCAAATTGCATGCTGCTCGAGGATCAGCCTGGCGTGCCCTGCGCCAGGAGCGAGCGCCCGTCGCTGCATGTTTCCGCGCCTAGCAGCGCGGGACCGAGCTGCAACTGCGCCGACGATCGCCGGGGGCTCCCGACGACGGTGGCGGCGGAATTCCTCACGGAGAAGAAAGGGTTTGAAGGGTATTTTCGGTATATTATTTAATAAATTAACGGCTCACTAACGGAATGCTGACGGCGGGGGTGTAAATATATAATTCCATAATTTTGAGGGGGCAAAAGGTAGGCTTTTGAAAGACAGGAGGGCAAAATGAAAAGGCGGTATATTATGAGTAGATTTTCTATAATTTAGCCTAAAATTAAATTTATAAAATGTCAGGTAATAAATTCAAAATACTTCATAGAGTTTTTTTTTACATTTAGCCCCCTAAAAATTTTGATTTTTGAAGATAATCCTATAAAAATTAAATTTGCAAAATTGGACTAATATTGCACTAATATTGCACTAATTTACAGAATGTCTGGATAAAAATGGAAAACAAAATCAGAATAAAAATGGAAAGCTGGAATAGTAAATGGAACGGTGACGCTTCCTCTGCGTTTGATTCGTAATAGGAATTAGAATGAAAATGTTTGATTCTTATTTTTATTGTTTGAGTGGATGCCCAAGAACCCGTAAGTTGCTAAAGTTAAAATTAAAATTTCAAAAAAATTAAATTCAAATTTGAATTCTAATTTTAAATATATTTTAAAACTAAATTTAATTATCAATTGGGTTGGAAAGTGAAGCTTAATTTTTATAGAGTTGGGCCAAAGCTCTTTAACAAGTAGTATCAAAGCCCAATAATTTAAATTTCTTGTTTGAGTTGCTCATTTTAGTGATATAGCGAGAGCTACATTTGAAGCTGCATACCTAATTAGGTCTTGTAGGTCATTGTTGCTCCCTTTTTTTTTTTTTTTTTTTTTTCTTCTTTTTATCTTATTTGTTTCGAAAAGTCTAAGTTGTCAAAGAGTGGTATTTTGTATTTAGGGTTAATTGCATACGGTTTCCTGCAAACATATCGAATAGCAGATATATTCCTACAAAGTTCAACTTTTCATATTTATTCCTTCAAAAGTCCAACGTTATTTATATATCCCTACCGTCTGTTAGAAAATTTTAGTTAACCATAGGTTAAATACTTAATCTTGGTTAGTTAGTGAGGTAAATTTATTTTTTTACCCTTTCAGATATTTCTACATTATTTTTTTGAGGCACATTTTTGAAAGGGCAAAACTGTCATTTCACATATAATCTGTTAAAAAATAAACAGTAAACTAACTATAATAAACCGGAGGGATATATATGAATAACGCCGGACTTTTGAAGGAATGAATATGAAAAGTTGAACTTTGTAGGGATATATCTGCTATTCGATATGTTTGCAAGGAGCCGTATGCAATTAACCCTTGTATTTAATATTTTTCTCAAATGGCATAAAATATTAGGCGAGAATCGCTTGCTTTGTTTAACACAAATTTAGAAATAGGAGTAACTCTTTTTTTGGCATCAAAAATTTTCTTAAACTAGTTGTCATCCGACACTATGCGTGATCTAATTACAACAATAAGAGAAAAGTATCAAATTATATAAAATTAGTATTTGAAAGAATTTTTAAAGGAGCAATGCTATCTGTCCATGCACTCGAAATCGAGTGTATGATATACATTCTATCTATCTTTGGGGGATTCTTCACCGGTCATTTCGAAATGATCAGTAAAATTTACTTTACTATAAAATGAATGGAGTGTAAGATGTCGAATGTACAAGAAATATTTTCTTTTTAAGAAAAAGGCTGGAAGCAACAACAACATGCATCAAAATGCACAGGGCAAGCAGCAGGACTTCAAACAACATTAAACACTCAATAAATCTGCTACACATGCAGGGTGACAATGGGTTGGGTTGGGCCATTAATTAAATCAGCAGGCCAAATTGGAAAATGATGGTAGTATCTCCATCATGCATAGAAATGCAAACGGGGCGGATTCGGAGGAGACGGAAGGGTGTCCCATATTGTCAGATCGGGATGGATTTGAGACAAATTAATTTTAATTTTATTTTTCGTCCCCATTTACAGTTAAATTCGGGACGGACGGGTCTCTGGCGGATGGGGACAGATAAAAAATAATAATAATAATTTTTTACCTTCTACTTTATTTACTTGATGGTTCAGAAAAATTTAAAACATATTATATTTTTTGTATTTTTTGTTCTCACTTATTGCCTCATTTGGGGCGGATCGCGACAGAAGCTTTACCAACCCAGATCCATTTGCATATCTAATCACACAATGTATATTTTTTTTTAAAAAAAATGCTACTTGTACACTAAAAAAAAGAAAAAAAAAATGTAAATCTAGGGTTTAAAAATTCTTTAGATTTTTTTTTTTAAAAAAAAAATTGACGAAACGAGAATCTACTATAAATTCTTAGATAAAAAGGTGTAAGATTTATACTCTTTTTATTTTTTTATTTTAGTATTCTATAGTCGAGTTCGGCTACTATGCTATCAATAGCACAAAACACTTTGTGTTACTAAATTTTTCGCTGTTAGATCTACCATTTTGATCATTTTTATCATTTAGATCATAATATTTTTTCAATCACCCACTAAATTCTAGAGGCTCACTATCATCGTAACCATATATTATTTCACCAAAATATAAAAAATTTAACAACAACAATCACTTGATACTATTAATAGTATAGCACTCTAGTACCATATTATTTTTCATTTTATTTTTAGTTGGCATTCTATGCTAACTTTTAAGAGTTTTTTTTTTTTTTTTTTTTTTTTGAGAGAGAGAGAGAGAGAAATATAACATGCGGCTTCGAACTCGAATATCAATCATCAAATTTTTTACTATTTGCACTAGAAATAGTTGATTATATGCGTAGGAGATATCCCACAAAAGTTGATGCAAAATGGCATGGAACTCCTTTGGGCTAGATACTGATTATTCTTGATAAGTCACCAACGTCAAAAAAAAAAAATAAAAATAAAAATAAAAATAAAAAGAAAATAAAATAAAATAAAATAAAATAAAAAAAAAAGACGATCCATGATGCAGGTGTGCGGCACATGGGTTGATAAAAATGGTTCGAACTCCGTTGGATTTAATCCTAGTTATTTTGGATGAATCTCAGGCGATGAAAAATCGATGATCTATAACACACGTGCACGTGATTGTTTTAATAGAAAAATTAACGAAAAATGTTAGGAAAAATGATAACGAGAAATACTAAAACAAAAAATTGGTAAATTATAGTAAAAGATGCAGAGATTTTTTATTTTAGAATAATATTTTTCTTAATTTTATTTAAAAATAAAAAATATTTTTTGTAAACTCTAAAATAGATATATATTTTATATTCCACCCATCTAAGAATGTGATGAATTTTACTGATCATATCGAAGTGACCAGTAAAAAATTTTTACTTTTGGATAAATAAAATATATATTATACACTTTTTTGAAATATATGAGTAGCGTTGCTCGAAATAAAATATCGCACTATCTAAAAAAATATTGTCTCATAAGTACTATTAAAATAAGAACAATACTAAAATATTTGTACCTGCTATTTTTTAACATTAAAAGTAGAAGCAACTTTCTCTTAAAAAAAAAAAAAAGAAAAAAGGAAAAAAAAAAAAGTAGAAACAACTTTTGGCTTTTGAGGACCAAAAGTTCAATTGAGCTAAAAAAAAAAATAATAATAATATTATTTGTACATTCAAAATCAAGTGTACGATATATATTTTATTTATTATAGGATAAAAATTTAACTATTATTCATTTCGAAGTGACTAATAAAATTTATTTCATGCTGAAATGAATGAAGTGTATATCGTATACCTAATTTCGTGTGTATAAAAAGTATTTATTTAAAAAAAAAAATTAAAACTTAAAGTAGATGGGTTTGTTTCGAAATTTATTTTACGTGAGGAGGCTATCTATATTTTTATTATTTTTTCTCGAATAATGCTATATGTATATCCAAAAAAAGATGTACATTCTATATTCTACCAATGTAAGAGTTGAGTAATTTTTAAAAGATCACTTTATAAATTGTGAAGTGATATCTCACCGTATTCCTATCCATTGGATGGTTGGGGTGTGACAAGTTGCATTTTTCTTTTTTCTCTCTGTATACATAGAAGAGAATGAAACAACAACGGTTAAAATTTCGAGGATTGGAGAAAAATATTTAAGAATGGTTGGTTTAATAAAAATAATTGAAAAGTAGACTGATTTTATAAAAATAAAAAAAAATTAAGAAAAAAATCGGTTTAATAAAAATAATTGTTGATAAGAGAACCGTTACAATGAAATTGAAAAGGGTAGGAATCACTGCGTGGACTATAATATTGGGATTGAGGTTGATGGGTTTGTTTCAAAAATTATTTTAGTTGAGAGGGCTATCTACATTTTTACCAAATTTTCTATACATATATTGAGGAGGACGAAGCAGCGGTAAATAAAATTTTGAGAATTAAAAAAAAACATTCGAGAAGCACCGGTTCAATAAAAATAATTGAAAAATGGATCAGTCTATTAAAAATTAATTTAATAGAAAATTTTGAGAAGAAAATTGATTTAATAAAAATAATTGTTGAAAAAAGAATCGATATAATAAAATTGAAAAGATTAGGAGTCATTACGTAAACTATAATATAAGAATTAATATAAGTTAATAGAAGATAGATAGATAGATAAGTTGATAGATATCTAAAAAAGAGTAAAGTTTATATATTTTTAAAAATATAAATCTAATTATATTTATAAATTTTTTATTATTAATTTTATATTGATATTCATATTAATTATGGGTAAATATAAGTGTACACCCCATTATGAATAAATATTTATTTATTAATTTTAAATTAATTTTATATTAATATAAATTTTAATATAAATTTAATAATAAAAAATTTATTTGTGTTTTGCGTTTTAAAAAGTATATAAGTATTGCTCTAAATATATATATATATATATATATATTGTACACAGCGCCATCGCAATGGCGCCCAACGCCGCGTCGCTCCTCCTCTCCCTCTCCCTCTCCCCTCAAAACCCTAATCCCCTCCACCCTTTCCCCAAAACCCTAAACCCTCGCAACCCCTCCCGCCTCTCCCTCCTCCGCGCGTCTCGCTCCCCTCCCCCTCCCCCCTCCTTCTCCTCCGCCGCCGCCGCCGCCGCCGCCGCCGCCGCCGAGGCGGCGGAGCCCGAGGGCGCCGGGGCCGCCGCGCCCACTCGCGGCGAGATCTTCCTCGAGCACCACCACTCCGCCGCCGCCGCCGCCCTCGTCCTCAAGGAGATTGAGAAGCAGGAGGCGGCGACGAAGAAGACGACGAGGAAGGAAAAGAAGAAGAAGAAGCAGCAGCAGCTCCCCTCCAGTATCGCCTCCTGCTACGGTTGCGGAGCTCCGCTCCAGACTCGTGAAACGGACGCCCCGGGATTCGTCGATCCGGAGACCTACGAATTGGTATGAAGCTCGTTTGAGTTACTCGTTGATTCTGAATCAATCGTAGGAATTTGATAGGAGTCAAGTTCTTAGTAATTCAACTACATTTACATTTCAGGTTAATATGTATTCGTGTAGATAAATACAGGATTAAGACTAGTTTGATGCGCAGATTCGGTTTGATTTATAGTTATAGATTGGTTTTGATTGTTGGATTTGGTGTATTGTAATTTGATTAAAGGTAAAAATGTACAGAATTTATGGAATGACCTTGGATTGGGATCATTTGAAAATGACGACCTAACCTGTGAAAAAAAATTGATTTTATTCTCTAATCTTTCAGATCATTTGATTTACTTTGTGAGAATTTATTGCTTGCATCCCCACATCTATGCACGATTCTTCCGCAAAAATGAAACTTGATTAGAAATTCGGGTAGTACTACAATTTACCTCATAACTTCATCAAGATTTTTTTTTTTCCAATTCTCAGATCTCCGTCTCTACTATCTTCTGGTGGTTAAATGTCAGTTAGTTCCATACTAAGTCGATCATACTGAGTGTATGATGTAACAATGTGCATTGTTTTGTTCTTGTGGAGTATAGAAGAAGAGGCACCGCCAATTGAGGACTGTTCTTTGTGGGAGATGTCGGCTATTGTCGCATGGGCACATGGTAACTGCCGTTGGTGGACATGGTGGCTATCCTGGTGGAAAACAATTTGTTTCAGCAGAAGAGCTACGAGAAAAGCTGTCTCACCTCCGGCATGAGAAAGTGCTAATAGTCAAACTGGTAAATTTGGCAATGCATATTAGGATATGTTAATTCCTCAATAAAGATTGTGGAATCTCCTTTTATGCAATTGTTATCCTCTTGTACTTTTTATTCTTAGTGTAGCTTTAAGTGCAACTTTTATATGAAATCAGGCAGAAACATGTTTGTTCTAGAGATCTAGGAGACTAGGACAAAAGAGAGAGAAATAGGAAAATATTTAAATATTCAGTTCTTTTTGGTTAATTTGTAAATAGTAATGCACAGTCACAGATGTATAAGATGGTGAAATTTCATGAGAATGCTACTAGTAATGAGTATATGTGTATTTTCATATGATATTCCTGTTGCTGATTCTTTTCTGTCTTTCTTTGTTATTTTCTTCTGGTTGCTATCTGTAGGTTGACATTGTTGACTTCAATGGAAGTTTTTTGGCACGTATACGAGATCTTGCAGGTGCCAACCCTATTATACTGGTAGTCACAAAGGTGGTTATCCTTGTAATGGTTTGGTACTCCATAGCATCCCCTGTTATTAGACAATTAAAGCAACACCTTTTCAGGTTGATCTCCTTCCACGAGAGACTGATTTAAATTGTGTTGGTGACTGGATTGTTGAGGCCATCATCAAGAGGAAGCTTAAGTAAGTGTCTGCTTATTTCATTTGTTTTTAATCCAAATCCAAATGGCAGCATATCGTCATCTTCCTCGTTATGACTTGAATAATATTAGGGCCATTTGTTTTTTCTCATATCGTAATTTAATCATTTTATATGTTGTTTTAACTCCTTAGGTTGCGTTTGGTTCAGGTATAAGCTAGAACTGCTTATTCTATGGATAGGTATAAGTTCAGAAACAAGCAGGAATAAGATCAATTTTATGTTTGGATGAAAATTGGGTTGTTCCTAGGAATAAGAAAAATAGTGTTTGGATAGTTATATTGAAATAGTGAGAATAAAAGTAATTATAATTTTAAAATAATAATATTTTATCTAAATAATTAATATAAAATATTAATTAAATAATAATTTAACTTATTTAATTAACTATTATCAGATAACTTTGAATATTAATTGATAAAATAATTAACAATAATGAGTATTATTAATAAATAATTCAATTGATTATAAATAATTTAATAAATTAATTAGTTAATTATCTAATCGTTAGATAATTAGTTAATAAAATAATTAGATTAGTAAAAATATTAGATTAATTAAAGAGTTAATACAATAATTAAAATTATATTTATTTTAATTAAGTTTATTCATAATTAATTGATAAAATAATTAACAATAATAAATATTATTAATAATTAATAATTTAATTAACTACAAATAATTTAATAATTTAATTAGTTAATTATCTAAATATTTAAATAATTAGTTAATAAAATAACTAAATTAGTTAAAATATTAGATTAATTAAAGTGTTAATACAATAATTAAAATTATATTTATTTTAATTAAGCTTATTCTCAAATGGGAACAAGTCTTATTCCAGAAATAGGCTGGAACAGTAGTTCCAGCCTTATACCAGCTTATTCCAAGAAAACGAGAACTGATGTTCCCATCCTTAACCAAACGCGTTTGGGAAACAAAGCTGGAACAAGACCTTATTCCAGGTCTTGTTCCCGAAACAAACGGGGCCTTAAATGCTTGTTTCAGTTTTATGTCATTATTGTATCTTTTCTAATATACATCAAATATTGGAGTAAACTCATTGCTCTTTCATTTTAAAAAATATAAAATTTAATTGAACTTTATGGTCTTGTTTGATATTGTTTCCTTTTTCTTGGTTTTACAAATGATATTTTTATGTTGTTGGATATGTTGGTTGCTAGACTTTTTTATTTTTGTCATTGTTGGCTAGCTTGTAAAGCAATTGAGTCAGATGCCAAAAGACATCTTCAAAAAAAAATAGAAGCAAAAAAACAAAAAGGTTACCTCCAAGTTGTTGTTTTTTTGTTGCCAAACAAACTCTGTAAATGGATGTATTACAAGCTGTCATGTGCGGACGCACATATGCCAGGCGCGGACGGGCTGAGCGCGCTGAGCACGTTGGGCAGGCGCTGCATGGGTTAGCCTCTAGTGGCTAAAGATAGAAACTTAGATTAGGTAAGTTGTTTGGAAATTCCTTAGATTAGGTAAGTTGTTAAGTTGTTTGGAAATTCCTTAGATTAGGTAAGTTGTTTTGGAAATTCCTAGAATCAAGGAGAGCCTTCTCCATTTAGGTTGGGCCAGTGGCCATATATGCTTGTGATCGCGGGACAATAAAGAAGAAAAGGTAGGAATTATATCCCTAATCTCTCTCTCTCTCTCTGTTAAGCCTGCGGTTGAGGGGAATAACCTCACCGAAGAAGACGGCCGGCGGCTACGAGCTACGTAGCCGCGGCCCAGCCAGTCGGGGATTCGACGCCCTTGACAACCTGGTATCGGAGCCCACCCGCTCCACCCAAGCCGCCGCCTCCATCACCACGGAGATGACAACCATGAAGGCCGACATGGCGGCTATGAAGGAGAAGTCGGCCTCGTCGTCGGACAACGGCGCCGGCGGCCGCCCGGAGGGGCCGCGCGATCTTGATCGCCCCCCAAAATTCCACAAATTGGAATTTCCCCGCTACGACGGCAAGACCGATCCGATGCTCTTCATCAACAAGTGCGCATCCTATTTTCGCCAACAGCGCACCATGGCGGAGGAGCGCGTGTGGATGGCCTCGTACAATTTGGAGGACGTCGCGCAACTCTGGTACATCCAACTCCAGGAGGACGAGGGCACGCCGTCGTGGGGGCGATTCAAGGAGCTCCTGACCTTGCGGTTTGGGCCTCCCCTCCGCTCGGCTCCGTTGTTCGAGCTCGCCGAGTGCCGGCGTACAGGGACCGTGGAGGAGTACTCCAATCGCTTCCAGGCACTCCTGCCTCGCGCGGGCCGCCTTGATGAGGCTCAGCGCGTCCAGCTCTTCACTGGCGGACTCCTGCCGCCGCTCAGCCACGCCGTCCGCATCCACAACCCGGAGACGCTCGCAGCCGCCATGAGCCTGGCGCGACAAGTAGAGTTGATGGCGAGCGACCGGCCGGTGCAGCCTTCCCCTCGGGCGCCCCAGCGTGGCCTCCTTTCCGCCCCCGCGCCACGGCCAGCGCTTCCGGGGCCACAGCAGCTGCTGGCGCTCCCTGCTCCTCCGGTGGCCGCCCAGCAGGGTCGCGACGAGGGCAATCAGAGGCGCCTCACCCCGGACGAAATGGCGGAACGGCGCCGTCTGGGCCTCTGTTTTAATTGCGATGAAAAATATACCCGTGGCCATAACAGATTTTGCCGGCGCATCTTCTTCCTTGAAGGCGTGGAGATCGAGGACGCCACGGACGCCGCGGGCGACGCGGAGCACGACGCCGAGGCGCCCTGTTTTTCCCTGCAGGCCGTGGCTGGGGTTCCCATGGCGGGCACCATGCAGATCGCCGTGGCACTCGGCTCCGCGTCCCTCGTCGCCCTCCTCGACTCCGGCAGCACGCACAACTTCATCTCGGAGGAGGCGGCGCGGCGCTCCGGTCTGCCCCTCCGCCAACACCCCCGCCTCACAGCCTTGGTCGCCAATGGCGAGCGGGTCACCTGCGCCGGCGTCATCCGTGACGCGCCCCTGCTCATCGACGGCAATTCATTCCCGGCCGACCTCTACGTCATGCCACTGGCCGGGTACGACGTCGTCCTCGGCACCCGGTGGCTCGGCGAGTTGGGGCCCATTGTTTGGGACCTCGGCCGCCGGCGCATGTCCTTCCAGCGCCGGGGGCATTCCGTCTCCTGGACCGGCATGGCCAGCCCCGCCGTGCCGGCCCTGGGCGCAACAACAGAGGCCGGTTCCCTCCTGGAGGCGCTGCTGCTCTCGTTTGGGGGGCTCTTCGCGGACCCCGTCGGTCTGCCCCCCAAGCGTGCGCACGACCACCGCATTGTTCTCAAGCCCGACGCCCAGCCGGTCGCCGTCCGCCCTTACCGGTACCCCGCGGCGCACAAGGACGAGTTGGAGCGCCAGTGTGCCGCAATGATTGCTCAAGGGATCGTCCGCCGCAGCGACTCACCGTTCTCGTCGCCCGTCCTCCTCGTCAAGAAGGCCGATGGCTCGTGGCGCTTCTGCGTCGACTACCGGGCGCTGAACGCGCTCACCGTCAAGGATGCCTTCCCGATCCCGGTGGTCGACGAGCTCCTCGACGAGCTCCATGGCGCCAAGTTCTTCACCAAGCTGGACCTCCGGTCCGGGTACCACCAGGTGCGCATGCGCCCGGAGGACGTGCACAAGACGGCGTTCCGCACCCACGACGGCCTGTACGAGTTCTTGGTGATGGCGTTCGGGCTGTGCAACGCCCCGGCGACATTCCAGGCCTTGATGAACGACGTGCTACGCCCGTTCCTGCGCCGCTTCGTCCTGGTATTTTTTGATGATATTCTAATTTACAGCAAGACGTGGGCTGATCATCTTCGCCACCTCCGGGCCGTCCTCGACGAACTACGCCGCCACCAACTCTTCGTCAAGCGCTCCAAGTGCTCGTTTGGTGCCTCCTCCGTCGCCTACCTCGGCCATGTCATATCCGCAGCGGGTGTGGCCATGGACCCGGCCAAAGTGCAGGCGATCCATGATTGGCCGGCTCCACGTTCGCCCCGGACTGTGCGCGGTTTCCTCGGCCTCGCCGGGTACTACCGCAAGTTCGTCCACAACTACGGGGCGATCGCTGCACCACTGACGGCCCTACTCAAGAAGGAGGGCTTCTCCTGGGACGACGCGGCGGCCGCGGCATTCACAGCGCTCAAGGCCGCCGTCACGTCCGCCCCCGTACTCGCCATGCCCGACTTCGCCAAGCTGTTCACCGTCGAGTGCGACGCGTCCACGCTCGGCTTCGGCGCGGTCCTGATCCAGGAGGGCCATCCGGTCGCTTTCTTCAGCAGGCCTGTGGCACCTCGCCACCGCTCGCTTGCCGCCTACGAGCGCGAGCTCATCGGCCTCGTCCAGGCGGTACGGCATTGGCGCCCGTATCTCTGGGGGCGGCGCTTCATCGTCAAGACCGACCACTACAGCCTGAAGTACCTCCTCGATCAGCGCCTCGCCACGATCCCTCAGCACCACTGGGTCGGCAAGCTCCTGGGATTCGATTTCTCGGTGGAGTACCGGTCGGGCGCCACAAACGTCGTCGCCGACGCCCTCTCCCGTCGCGACAGTGACGGCGGGGAGGTGATGGCTATTTCGGCACCCCGCTTTGACTTCATCGAGCGCCTCCGCCACGCCCAGGCCACTGATCCGGCCCTGGTCACCATCCACGATGAGGTCCGGGCTGCCACCCGCACCGCTCCGTGGGCGCTGGTGGACGGCATGGTCGCCTTCGCCGGCCGCCTATACATTCCCTCGGCGTCGCCGCTGCTGCAGGAGATCCTGGCCGCGGTCCACAACGACGGCCATGAGGGCATCCACCGCACCCTCCACAGGCTCCGGCGGGATTTTCATTTTCCCAACATGCGTCGCCGGGTGCAGGATTTCGTGACGGCATGCGTCACCTGTCAACAGTACAAGTCCGACCACCTCAGGCCGGCCGGTCTGCTGCAGCCACTGCCGGTTCCGACTGCTGTGTGGGCTGACATCGGCATCGACTTCATCGAGGCGCTGCCCAAGGTGCAAGGCAAGACGGTCATTCTATCCGTCGTGGATCGCTTCAGCAAGTACTGCCATTTCATTCCCCTGGCGCACCCCTACACCGCCGAGTCCGTCGCTCACGCCTTCTTCGCCGACATCGTTCGCCTCCATGGCGTTCCGCAGTCCATCATCTCGGACCGCGATCCAGTATTCACCTCGACGTTCTGGCAGGAGCTCATGCGGCTCACAGGGACGAAGCTCTACATGTCGTCCGCCTTTCACCCGCAGACGGACGGCCAGACCGAGGCCGCCAACCGGGTAATCGTCATGTACTTGCGCTGCTTCACCGGCGACCGTCCCCGGCAATGGCTCAGGTGGCTGCCATGGGCAGAGTACACCTACAACACCGCCTATCAGTCATCGCTCCGCGAAACTCCGTTTCGTGTGGTCTATGGCCGGGAACCCCCGACCATCCGCTCCTATGAGCCCGGCGAGGCCCGCGTCGCAGCGGTCGCCCAGGAGATGGAGGAGCGCGCTGCCTTCCTCGCCGACATCCGCTATCGCCTTGAACAGGCGCAGGCGGTCCAGAAGCGCGTCTACGACCAGCACCACAGGCCGGTGTCCTTCCAGGTCGGCGATTGGGCTCTTCTTCGCCTTCGGCAGCGGGCAGCAGCATCCCTCCCACGCACGGCAACAGGGAAGCTCAAACCGCGATACGTCGGGCCGTACCAGGTGGCGGAGCTCATCAACGAGGTGGCTGTGCGGCTACAGCTTCCTCCCGACGCTCGCATTCATGATGTGTTCCATGTCGGCGTCCTCAAGAAGTTTGTCGGTAACCCGCCGGCCGTTCCACCGCTGCTGCCTCCACTCCTGCACGGTGCTGTGGTGCCTGCACCTGCCCGGGTGACTCGGGCGCGGCTGGCCCGGGGAGTGCGCCAGGTGCTCGTTGAATGGCAAGGACAAACGCCTGCGTCGGCTACATGGGAGGATCTGGACGACCTCCATGCTCGGTTCCCTTCCTTTCAGCTCGAGGACGAGCTGGCCTTCGAGGCGGGGAGAGATGTCATGTGCGGACGCACATATGCCAGGCGCGGACGGGCTGAGCGCGCTGAGCACGTTGGGCAGGTGCTGCATGGGTTAGCCTCTAGTGGCTAAAGATAGAAACTTAGATTAGGTAAGTTGTTTGGAAATTCCTTAGATTAGGTAAGTTGTTAAGTTGTTTGGAAATTCCTTAGATTAGGTAAGTTGTTTTGGAAATTCCTAGAATCAAGGAGAGCCTTCTCCATTTAGGTTGGGCCAGTGGCCATATATGCTTGTGATCGCGGGACAATAAAGAAGAAAAGGTAGGAATTATATCCCTAATCTCTCTCTCTCTCTCTGTTAAGCCTGCGGTTGAGGGGAATAACCTCACCGAAGAAGACGGCCGGCGGCTACGAGCTACGTAGCCGCGGCCCAGCCAGTCGGGGATTCGACGCCCTTGACACAAGCACTGCTTTATCCGTCTAATCAGTCTGTCATATAGAATTTGTGTTAAGAAAGAAAACAAAAAGAAGCAAGAACTGTTAAAACTATTCCTGGTTTCCATCAGATCGATCTTTTGGGTAACATGGTATTAGGGAATACCGGAATAGTGATGGCCCTAAGTTTCTTCAGTTCCGAAAGTTCCTAAATTTTAATCCCCGTATCTGCCATTTAGTGGCATGTATTCTTGTTTTCTGTTTCCTCCTTACTCCTTTGTTAGTGCACACGGCATGATTCACGTGATTTCCACCATGCACATGAGCGGGTATGGCAGGAGTATTCCTGGGCCATTTCCCATTCGATCAATCTTTCTGGTGAAGAACAAACCAAACAGAAAAAGCCATGAATTACACCAAAGGTCCAACATGCCCACCACTTACAGCGAAACAAACGTCCTCTTTGGTTGAGAATAATCACCATGCAGGGAATACAGCTGTTGGTTTATTAATAGATTGTTGGGTTTTCAACTCCATTCTTGGTTTTATCTTTTTCCCTCTCCCTAATGCAGCTTTTTTGGTGGAAAACAATCAAAAGTTTATATTAAACTATGCCTTATAATTGCAGTGTCCTTAGCGTCCATTTGACAAGCTCAAAATCCTTGGTTGGCATTGCTGGAGTTATAGCAGAGATTCAAAAGGAGAAAAAGGTTCACCTTTTTATATACATCAATATTTAAATTTCATTACTTGGTTGTATCCTTTTGATATGCTTAAATTTAGTTCTGTAGCTCGAATTTAACAAATTTTTTGAATTATATCACTGATTTTACTTTCACTTTGCAATTAGTATCAACCATTTCTAGATATAATGACATACTCTGCTAGATATATCCCGGGAGCATTCTTATGTTCAACTTGTTGCTTTCATTCCACAGTAAACATTTTGGATGATAAATTATAGGCATATAATTTGCTTCTTTGTCAAGTGGGCTATCAGACCTCTTTGGTACAGGAAAGTCGATAGCATACTGAACGTCCAGAAATGCTAGAAATCGAATGTTGAGCATTCCCTAATATTTTGTGATATTGGTTGGATAAGACAAACTTTTGCACCTTGACATTCGTTATTATGTCTTTCTTATGTGGTAATTCCAAAGTCTGCAAAGTGCTGTGGAGATTGGCAGTATATGTTTCATTATGCAGTTATGTTAGCAATGCATTTTCTGAAAGAAGTTTGCTTGAGAGTTTCACTCCTTGTAATTTAAGTGGTTTCTGCGATCTTTAAGAAAACGTCTGTTGAATCTTCTGTTATGTGTTACTTCTTTCCTCTGTCTCTTTTTTCTTGACATAATCATTTGCTGAGGAACGTTTAAATGGATAGCTGTTTTTTCATTAATTTGGATCTAACCCTTGGCTTATTTTTACCAAAGTGACAACTAATTGGAATTGTTCTTTTACTTCTCATGCAGGGTCGGGATGTCTACATCCTGGTAAGCATCTCTTGTACACAAAATATTGAGAAATTTTTTTGGATCCTTCATCAGCAATGTTTCAGCGAATTTCTGCTATGCAGTCGTTGTTTTCTTGTTGTTGCCTTCTCAAAATCATCGGATGTCATGTTGCTTAAAATGTTAACCATGGTAGTTATACATGGATAAGTTTTCTAGGAGGTCCTCAACCTTTACCTCAGTTTCAGTCGGACCTTAACCTGTCAATTCTCCTTTAATTGGATCCCTATCTTGTGTCCTGTTACAGTTTGGTTCCTTCCAATAAATGGTTAATGAATAATGCCTTTGTTTGCCATTTAATCATCTTTTGCACTCTAATTGTCTGATAGGGTTGATATATTACTTGAATGGCAATTATGTGGACAATTACTGTCCATTTTTAACGGAGTTTGGGAGGAGTTTAACGGAGGAACTAAGATTGGTACAGACTGGGAAGATTCGGGATCGAACTGTGAAGAGGGTTTTTTTTTTCACTCTCCAAAATACACAATTTTGCATGTACAACCATCAAATGTGGCAATTTTTCTCCCACCCCTGTATACATGTTGCCTATATTTGCATGTATACCTTTCGAAAGTTGCAGTTGCGTCCATACCAGTAGAAAACTAGGAATAATCTGTATAATCATGGATACCGTCCACTTGAGAGATCTTCATGTCTCTCTGTTTCATTTGTGCAACTTGCTTCCCTTCTTGTCTTTTTCTATTTTAAACTCTAGTTATTCTACTATATCTTTTTTGTCGGGAACAAACCAAAGTGCCAACGTCTGCAGAATAGTGAAATGCTGCAGCTTTCTCCTCCACTCTGTTGCCTATTCAAGTTAGTAAGCTATTCAGAATCCTTCTCTTGTGCATATGATTTCAGTTGCAGGAAGCAGAAGAAAACTGCTGCTCAAATGCTTCTTGGCAACAAATTTCTTCTTCACAAGGTCTATACATCGTGGAATTGTTCGAAGTCTACCTCTTTTCCATTATCCTGATTCATCTGATCTATTTTGATGGCTTGTATATAAGCTTTAAGTGATTCCCTCCTACATGGTCATATATGACTTTTAGAAATTTGAACCGGCAATTAAGATTGAAATGACATGCAAGAAGATGGTCATCAGTAACTCTGGAATAAAACAGTTGGGTTAATTGAAGCAGAAACGAGTTGTAAGAATCATTTGGTACTTTTTAATTTTAATAGGGAAAATGAAGTCTCAAAGTTACTCAGTTTCTTTGTTACTCTTAATGCTGAGTATTTGGTTACATGAACTGAATTAATATGACCGGTTTCTCTTTGTTTTATAGTTCATAGCCAACATTTTATCTTTGTACTTTATTCTTATATTGTTTCCATCATCAATTCAGGGGTCAGCAAATGTTGGAAAATCTGCATTCATCAGTGCTCTACTCAGTATGTTGCGTCACATTCTCCTGTGCATTAATTTATTTTATTTTTTGAGTATATTTGTACTGCCCTTTATTATTATCAAACATTTGCAAGTATTAGGTTGATGATCTAATTAAGATTCTGAGTACTACGCTATAAGATGATTATTCGAAAACTTAGAAGATCTACTTAAGCATCTGCAAAAATTGGTAGGAGAATACAATAGCGTAAACAGGATCAATGAATTTAATTATACTGTACTAGCATTATGTTTACATCATAATTAGTTGAACTTTTGTTTCATATCACCAACCCAAGAAGATAGGAACTTGCTTGTCATGGGAAATTTTAGAGTTTTAAGACATTTGATCAAAAAACTGTGGGTAGAGGTCATCTTAAGCAGATAACTGTGTGAAAAAGCATATAGATGGAGTTGCATAGGGAGATTGATAACCATTATTGAACTTTGCATTGACATGCAAACTTTGATTCTCGCCTTATAGATGTGCTATTTTAAATAGCCGTAGTTAAACAGCAATTATGCTGAAGCTCTAGCGAGACCAACAGCCCCCTAAACTTATTGATTGAATTTACCTAGACTTATCCTAGGAGTTGGAGCAAATTGAATTTACCAAATCATATTGATTGCAATTTTTTAATTTAAGCGATAGTGGATAATTTATTATGCTAAATTCTTTGCATTGTAGGGATGATGGCTGAAAAGAATCCAGTGGCTGCTGCAGCTCAGAAATATAAGCCAATGCAATCTGCTGTTCCTGGAACGACGCTAGGTCCTATTCAAATTGAGGCATTTCAAGGAGGGGGGGTGAGTTGTAAAACTTGTCTAGTTGCTTTTGATGCTTTCTTCTTTTATATGGATAATATTTGGAGTTATTTCTAGATACAAAGTACCTAGTCATGCTGGAAATGCTACGACTAGGCTTTTGCTCCTCATACTATTATATCTTGTTTGTTTGTTTTTGAGTTAGGTGGATGAAAATTCAAGGATTTAAGTGTCTGTCGGGATGGGTTGTGCCCATTGTGTCACACTGTGCCGGCAAGGTATCAACACAATACGAAACTCGTGCCAGTGGCATGGCTCAAAACCCTCCTTTTACAAAATTAGCAAGTAATTATACTAACATAATGCAAAGATTTGATAAATAATACGTTAAGACTTAAGAGCAATTAGAATATATTGGTGCCAAAAAAATTAACTTTTTTCACACCAAAGTGTGACGACACATCGGTATTGTGTCAACAGCAAACATCAGTGCGGTATGACACGACATGCATTGTGCCATATTGTGCCGGTAAGTGCTCAGCACGAAGCTATGCCACAGGACTTAAATTCTTGGACAAAATTTTTCTATCGCTATTCATTGCAGTGCAAACGACCATTTTGTCTATAGATATCTTGCTTGATGTTTTTCTGCATGTTCATTTATTGTGCATGTGTATTTTCTTCCCATGAATTGTGTTTACTGATGGCACATGAATGGACAATTATCCGACTCAAAAACCATGGGAGAATGCAATTCTAAGAAAACTCAAGCACAATCGCATTTGAAACAGGGAGTTCAGGATTAATTTATTGGCTAGCCCTTGGAATATTGTAATTGAAAAATATTTGAATATTAGAGTTAACTTGGCCATGATTGCTTCTTCAGCTTTTCTTTTAGTAATTAATTGGATTACTCTCTCTTCCTTCTCTACTCTTGTTTTTACTCACTCTATTTTTTTTCTCTCATTTTCAGAGAACAGCTGCAATCTGTTCTACTAGTAAATCTTATATCAAGCAGATAGCAAACAAAAAAATAAATCATTGTGTAAGGGTTTGCCCTCTATTGAGTAAGAGAGAGACTGATAAGCTGGTCACAACTGTAGAAATCTGATGTTTCAATGTATTTCCTCTGGGCTCCAAATTCTGAGGGTCCTTAGTTCATCACAAAAGTAGGTTTGGTTTAGTTATATGGTAGTTTGGTAGCGTGTTCATCAAATGTAGATTAAATATTTCCTTGGAGCAATTTTTTGTTGTATATTAAAATTGAATAACCCAAAAGTAGCACAAGATGATTGATGAAGCTATGGAAATGAATAAACTGATTATTTCATTTAGTTTTTCTCATATGTTTGAAGCAGATATGCTATGATACCTGATATTTTTGGTTTTCTCTGTTCGTCTTTCCTACTCTATCTCATATTATTTCAATTTCTTTTCGTATTCTGTAATTGGGAAAGTTAAATTTGTCATAACCTGAACAGAAATTATATGACACGCCTGGAGTGCATCTTCATCACAGGCAAGCAGCAGTTGTTCATTCTGACGATCTGCCGTTTCTTGCACCTCAGAGTAGATTGAGGGGCCAATCTTTCCCTGTATGTTAATTTTTAATCATAAAATTAATTCAATTTTTCCGTTGTACAGTTAAGCTAATTTTGTTTTCCAGATTATGTGGTTATATACAGGCTACCTTAGTTAAAGGGCCAAAGAATGATGCAAATGCTGTTGGATTGAATGGTTTTTCATTATTCTGGGGTGGGCTCATTCGCATTGATGTCATTAAGGTATTTTGATCACTCGCTTGACTCGGAGGTTTTTATATATTGTTTCTATAAATTTCACAATTTGAAGTCGTCGGTGCTAATTAATCGGCTATGCAGGTTCTTCCGCAAACACGGCTGACTTTCTATGGACCCAAAAGACTACAAATTAATATGGTTCCAACCATTGAAGCAGATGAATTTTACCAGGTACCGTCTATTAAAATAAAAGCATTTGCTTCCTTTTTGGCTGCTTTTTATCTTTTTGTTTTCAGGATTACATGCATTGCAAAAAAAAATTCCTTTAATTTTTTTAGTATGATAATCAGTCGCATGCTCCTTATTGTCAGATAGTTCTATAATGAAACCACTTAATATGAAAGCATTTCGTTTCCTCTTAAATTCCGCTTCCTTCAACCCTTTTCATGTGTTTGTTGAAATAAAACATTATTTCTAATGAGGAATATCATTTTGTTTGTTATTGGTACACTAGCCACTGCAGTTTTCAGCGGTTCATGCTATAGAATGTTGCTAAAGGGTGTGGATGGTAAGCTGTTGGTTATTAAGAAAACCTAGAGAAAGAAAATGCTGATTTAATTATATGATTCAATGATCCGGTACGGTAGTACTCAATTTGCTCACTTTGCAGAATACTACTAACTGTTTAGGTAGCCAATTGTATATTTGTGGTAACAGTTCCATGGCATCATGAAATTTCATATTAATGGTTCATTGTTTACTTAAAAAGTAGATAATTTTGGACTATCAACTCATCTAGTGAGAATTGGATCCTTCACGACTTTTGTTTCTATATTGCATTGGATTTCTTTCGATGCTAGCCTGGGAATTTCGGCCAGAGAGCTGAGAAGGGGAGAATAATCTAATATTATATAAGATCTTAGATGTTGCAGCTTTAGAGGAAATCTAGTTTTCGCATTTCTGAAGCAGTTAAGCTGCAGCGAAGAAAGAAGAGAATGACTACAGTATATCAAGTTCACTGCAGAAAACTAAGGATTTAAGTATTTATAAGTATGGTCCGTATCCATCATGCCGTATCGTACCAACAAGATACCGGTACCGGCACGATATAGTCTCTATGCCAATGGCACAGCTGGAAACCCTATTTTCTTTAAATTACTAGGTAATTTTCTTAATAAAGTTTAAAAGATTTGATAAAGATATATAATAAGTAATTAAAAAAAATTATTGCTAAAGAAAATAAATATTTCTTGCCATTATGTGTCGACACATATGTATTTTTTTGTGATCGACACTCATCGGCACGCACCGTGCCGTGTCACAACACTTAAATCTTTGCAGAAAACACTGCTGGAACCGGAGATTTTTGGCTGGTCAATTAAAAGGACTAATGAAGCAAAATAAAGGGGCGTTTGAGGAAATTAGAGAGTAGGATGATAAGTGACTTTCGGCAAAAAAGAGAACGTATTTTTTCCCCCCTCTGTTTACTTCTTCAGAAAGAATAAGGCCTATTTTTGGCTCTCAGCATTTTGTATATTATAAACATGAACGTACGAAAACTTTTAAACCATTTAAACTCAATATTAAGTAATCGTATAATATAGATTAGATTATTGAATATGGACTCCGCTCCTTGCTTGGCACTATCTAACTGTATGATTTGTTTCATTTCAATTTCATCATTAGTATCTCACTGGTGAACATTTTCCAGAAAGAACTTGGAGTTACATTGACGCCTCCGAGCGGAAAAGATAAAGCTGAAGCATGGCCAGGTCTCCAAAATGTGCGCGAATTGGAGATAAAATTTGAAGACAAGAAGAGGTATTTTGTTTATCATTTTAAGAAAAAAATCATGTGCTTTCTTTAGATGATGCCACACTTTCTATTACTGTTAGCAGTATCTCCAGTAATGTTGTAGGCAAGGATTTAAGTATCCATCGGCACGGGCCGTATCTACCGTGCCGTATCGTGCCAACAAGATACCGACACGATATAGTCCCCGTGCCGATGGCACAGTTCAAAGTTTTTTTTTCTTTAAATTATTAAGTAATTTTTTCAATAAAATTCAGAATATTTGATAAAAATACATAATAAGCAATTAGAAAATTTTGTTGCTAAAGAAAATAAATATTTCATACAATTATGTGTCGGCACACATGTATTTTTTGTGACCGGCACTCACCGGCACGGCTTGGCACGCACCGTGACATACCGTGCCGACAAGTTTTTGGCACGATCCCGTGCCACGGCACTTAAATCCTTGATTGTAGGTATCTAATTCTTAAATCAAGAAATTCAATATGTTGTAAAGTCGCACATCTCCTAATACTCTGCTTGAAAATGTGGAAACTGGAAACACAATGAAAATTTCATACAGGTGAATAAGAATTTAGGTCGAAACTCATATGCCACGTGCTGCAGTGTGGAGCAGCACGGGAGTTTATTGTGGCTATTCTTGCTTCAAACATAATGGCAGAAGGGACACACATATTTGTTTTGTTTATTTCTCTTCTATTTATAGGTATAAATTATTAAGATCACTTTAGGAAAGAGAAAACACAGAAGATGGTTTGCTGTTTGAAGAGATTAATTAACAGGCGATAAAGTAATTATCGAAGTTATTTTTTTTTTTCTATACACTAACAGGCTTGCTGGCATCAGGTTAAGCCATATAAATGGAGAACATAAATGGGAAAGACATACAACAGTATATAAACCAAGAAATTAAGTGCCGTGGTACGAGAGCGTGCTGCTCTCCGCCTGGCACGGTACAGTACGGGCACGCTTGCGTGCCGACACGTGGTACGCTTGCGTGCCGATGGATACGCATAACCTCTCAGTGACACGCTCTGGCACGATTTTTTTTATTTTTTTTTGTTCCTAATAAGTTCTTATAATATTGTTTTGAAATGTTTAGTCAAAAAATTATAAATATTAGCTATATATAGCTTATTATACTCACCAATTAACATATTGATAATTTTTTTTATATATAAAGTACAACTGTACTTTTAGAAAATAGAAATAACACTATAATAATAAAATTCACAAGTATAATAAGTATTTAATCATGCGTTTACTGTAAAATCATATGTTAAAAAAAAAAAAAAAAAAAAACTCGGCATCGCTCGATACTCATTGGGTATCACTCTGTCTCGAGCGATACCCAATGAGTATCGCCGAGACGAAGAGGGGGGTAGATACCCCCTGTACCGTGCCTCTATTGTAGGGGCATGGTAGAGCGGCACGGCACTTAGGGTAGGGCAGCACTTGATTTTCAGATATAAATTAACTGGTAGGATAAATGTCGATAGTAATCTAAGATGCTACAAGATATGATTATCTCTATTATTTTCTTCCTTTATATATAGTTGACATACCGTTATGCAGTTCTATTGGAACATTCATCATTGTAAATAACACGGCATTTGCTCTCAAATTCCTGAAAATTATACGCCAATAACTTATCAAAGCTGCAGGAAATAAAATAAAGAGACAATGAAGTATTGGACTACTAGTCATATAACATTGCAACCAATCAGCTTAGTGATTGCAGCTCTTATTTGCTGTCTCAACTTGTATTTCATGCGGAACCTTGCAACCTTGTTATCTTTATTCTGAAATATTGTACTACAATGAATATCATGTGTCATTCTGATCTGTCTTGTTCTCAAAAAAAGTTCCTATTAAGCTGAAATTCTGATGAAAAATTCCCGTTAATTGTCGAGGCAGTGACAACCCCTTTTTTTTGTTTGGTCTCGTACAGGCCTGCTTGCGATATTGCAATCTCTGGTCTCGGGTGGATAGCTGTGGAACCATTCTGTGCACCGTCAGTCATGAACGGCGAAACATATAATTCTGAGGGAGAAGAAAATGGCGAACTCCGTTTAGCCATTCATGTGCCGAGGCCGGTGGAGGTCTTCGTCCGGCCCTCCTTGCCTGTAGGTAAGGCTGCTGCAGAGTGGTATCAGTACCAGGACTTGTCAGAGAAGGAAGAAGAGTCGAGACCTAAATGGTACTACTGATTTTTCTTTTTTTTTTCTGACTAAAATGCAGAAAGCCTCCTTGAACTTCTAAAATTACACTTGTTATTATTATCACCCCCCCTCTTTCGGGTAGGGATTATGAAATAAGAATTGTGTCGTTCCGGGGTCCAAAGTGATAAATCTTGTTTAAGTTCAGGGGACTTTTCTGCTTTGTAAGCTAGATTTGTTATTATTTTGGTATGTAAGTGTTGTTTTTTTAATTGTTTTGCCTTTTTGGATCCTGTTTCTGAATTAGTGATATTTTATTTTCCCCTCTATCTGGGACTTT
Organism: Tillandsia fasciculata; assembly: GCA_029168755.2. Taxonomy (NCBI): domain Eukaryota; kingdom Viridiplantae; phylum Streptophyta; class Magnoliopsida; order Poales; family Bromeliaceae; genus Tillandsia; species Tillandsia fasciculata. Next base: position 1,905,753 of record CM054952.1, read on the forward strand.
TTTTTTTTTTTTTCATTTAAAATGGTCATTTTATAGAAGAGTAGTCTAACTTTATATTTACCAGTACGCAACTCTAGAAGAATACATTTGAAAATTAAAACTTTGTAAGCATGCTTTGCTGGGATACATATGCAACTAGGGATGTTAATGGATACAGATACTTAAAATTTTATATGAATTCAAATTCGAACCGAATGAATTTATTCGATGTTAAACAGATATGAATTTGGATACGAATATAAAAAATAAAAATCCGATGAATTTAGATTCAGATATAAATTTTAAGTGTATCCGAATCTGAATTGATTTTACATTATATTATATATATAATATTATATTTAAATTTAAATTTTAGATTTAATATAATATGCTTAGAAATATTGGAAAAAAAAAGAAGGATAATTAATTATTTCGGATTTGAGTTTTAAATTTTTAGTTGGATTTGGCAGTTGGATTCGGATTCTAATTTTGAGTTTGGTAGTCGGATTCAAATTTTTAAAAATCAGCCCAGTTGGCATCTCTATATGCAACCCTAGGTCAGAGTTGAGAAGAAAACATATAAAAATATAACTATCTATTTTCTGGAGTGATTATAAAAAATATATCCTACACTACTCATAGTAATACTTGTAACTTGTGATATTACTACAAAAACAAACAGCATATTTCCTATCCTACTCATACACACTGCACGTAATGCAATTACCCCGCAATAAAATACAATAATAAACCAGAAGCACAGGGACTGCAGGTGTAATAAAATACAAGAAGATAAATTATCTGTGTACTCAGACCTATATCATAAGAAGAAAAGAAAAGTTGCAAGAACAAGTTCTTTCCTTTGTTTCACAACAAGATGATTGGTCCCCATCTTCGAAAAAAAAAAACAAACAATATGGATGATTATAATGGAATCTCGACGGAATCAGACAGGTGTTCCGTAATTAATGATCTTCGTGAGGGCGCCATTGAGAGCTGCTTTCTCCTTCTTGACCTGAGAAACCAGCTCGGCAGCCTACAAGAAATTCGCCATCATGTTGTAATTGGAAGTCATTACAAGCAGATTCAAGGAAAATATGTTTTACTTTCTCTCGTCAGATTGAAAAGAAAAGACATGTCTGGATACCCGAATAGTTTTTCTCGCTGAGTTGAGCAACAATTCAGTTATTCTCCCAAGAAAACTGACAATAATGACTAAGGTTGAAGGCAAGGATTGAGTATCCATCAGTACAGTCCGTATTCACCGTGTCGTATCATGCTAATAAAAATACCGGCGCAATGATGGCACAACTAAAAACCCACTTTTGTTTATATTACTAAGTAGTTTTCGTAATAAAGTTCAAAAAATTTGATAAAGATACATAATAAGTAATTAACAAATTTTGCTGCTAAAGAAGATAAATATTTCATGGCATTATGTATCGGTACACAAGTATTTTTTTGTGACTGATATTCATCAGCACAACACTTGACGGCACGCATCGTGATTCTTGGTTGAAGGGTTTCAGCATCGACAATTGAGTGTAGTAGAAAACCTAAGAACTAGAATGTTTCAATCGGCAGATGGATCCACATCGCATGAGCATAAACTTACAAATGTACTTGGTTTGTTCGGTTCCGTACTTCAAATAAACCGGCATCCAAATTCAACATTTGTATTCTACTATGCCAGCATCCTTTTCCCGAACTACACAATTCCATTAACCAACATTCTATTACAAGCATGCAAGCCCACGCTCATCTCATTCCCGTTTCTCAAATGGCACTTAAATCCCTAATTATACACCTTGTTCATTTGCGCCTTCTTGTGGCCAAATGTTTGTTAAATTTTCAAAAATTTAAATGCAATTATGCACGAATATCTAATTATCTATATACTATTTTCATACCCCAGTGGTTAGCACTAATGTAAAGAGACTAAAAAGAGAACAGCTATCGAAACTTGAAAACTTACAACAAAAGAGGCGCCAAGAGATGTTATCTAAATTTATATTGTAACATGAACTCAGGTAAATATAAAGCATCAAGAAATGGAATCTAAATGTAAAAATAATAAGGGAAACAAATAATACCGATAACAATGGAGGTGTGTCCTAAAAAACACTAACCTGTGCTCGAAGTGGAGATGCCTGTGTTCTAGAGAGTTCACTAAGAGCAGCCTTCAGGCCTGATATAAAATAAAATTTTGTTATAGCAAAACTTTTGTAAAGAAAGTCCACCAGCGTTAGGTTAATATTGGCCGTCTTGCGGAACCAGTTCAACTTCTTTTATATTTTTTCCATTTTTTGAAGCTTTGAGCTTGAAATATCTTTTCACGAACTAAAATGCCCATGGCATGATCTTTAGCACATAAATTCATCGCAATATCCATCAAAGGCACTTCATCCATGTAAAGAGTTCAAGCCAAAGTTGTAACAGGAAAACAGGTCTGGAATTGCAAAAATCTCAACTAGATGATGTCAACATACGGATTCTTACTTACCCATTGCTTGTTTTTCAATACTTCTTACATAACGCAATTCTCTTTCGATAGCACGACCTTCCATCCTGCAGTTATCATGAAGCAGTCAAAGACAAGGCAAAATAGAGAATTATGGATTTAAAAATAAAAGAAACTTAAGTGAGAGATGACTAACATAAGATCTGTCCTTCCTTTTCGAAATTCCTTCTCTGCATTTGATGCCCTCTCCTGGAATTTAAGGTGAAGAACATTAGTCAAGACCAATCCCATTGTGTTACTTCTTCAGGTAAAGGAAAAGAAAAGGCAAAAAAGAGAAGCTGGATAACTGTCTATGATGATGTAATTTTGCTTTGTTCGTTGTAAGTACTGCCACGATAGCTGAAAGCTGTTCGCGCATTTAATGTGTTTATGTGTGTTAAACACATGAGAGATACTAATTCGGAGCAAAGCATTCCCGCTACAAATCTATCACAAGAAAAGAGGCACCCACATAAAAAGTTTAAAAAGAAAGGCATTAAAAATAGCGACTCTTGCTGGGATTCACATTGCAGCTACTACTACTATAGCAGGTTCCAAGACTTGGTGAAAGGGAACAAAGGCTCAAAACTATACAGATTAATTGATGCTCTGCATTCACCAAGTCAGTTCCAACCTTAGTTAATTCGCAAATTATTTGCGAATTATTGAAAATCCGAATTAAACGGTCCGTATGCGAATTTTTCTCAAAAATTCGGAATAAAACGCAAATTTTTGGGGTAGTTTCAATAATTCACGAATAATTCAGCGGACGCGAATTATTCGGCCAAAAATTCCGGCAATTTTTTGGGGTAATTACAATAATCTGCGAATAATTTGGCGGATGCGAATAATTCGGCCAAAAATTCGGACAAAATATTTTGATAAAATTTTTGTGTTTCCAACTCTCCATCCGCTCGCCCTAAAAAAAAAAAAAAAAAAAAATAAAAAAAAAATAAAAAATAAAAAATCTCTCGCTCAAAAAGAAATTTCACTCACCACCTACTTTATATTGTAGCTCTATTTTTATATTCTTAAGAATTATAACTATTTATACTAGCAGTATAAATCTAAAGAAAAAAATAATAATTTAATAGACTTATAACTTCCGTATAAATCACGTAGCCGAATAATTAGCGAACCCGTTTTTTTAAGCCGTATTTTTCAACAAATTTAAAAATTGGGATACGAATTTTATTCGCATTATATCCATACTGAATTTTTGCCGAATCCGAATTAACTAACTATGGTTCCAACTCCTATGATTATTTATCAGGTGCAATAGTCAGAATGGACAACATGACTTAAATTAATGAATTATCACAGTGAGTTTTTTTACCCCCTGGACTTCAGGGAAAGGCAACAAATAAGGGAGTCGCATCAAAACTACGGAAAAAATTGGGCTTGTGGCCCAATAACAGGTTTGATCTCTGAGAACCAGGCATAAATGAATGATAAGATCTTCTGAATGATTTGTTGAGTTCAACTTCAGTGCAAACTATCTTAATGAAGGAAACAATGCATTTCAAATAATGCATGTTTTCATCGTTATTAGTTCTCTGGGAGACACCAAACTTGTGAAATATCAATGCTATTCTTAAATGTATTGGAAAACAATCAAATAACTGATTACAAAAACCAGATGTATTTCATAATAGACAACATGAAACAACCAATATAATTTGATCTAAGTAATAAAACAAATTCCCACATATAAATCAAAGGGCATGCAGCAGAAGTTCATGAAATAAATATACTCATATTTCAACATGGCTTTTTCCTGTAATGACATAAACATAAAATGATGAAGATTGCTCAGGCATGAAATTACAAACCAAAATGGTTTCGGACATCAACCGTAGCAACATAGAAGTGAAACTGTAACATACTGACTTGGCATGAATGAAGAGAATTACCATCAACTTTATTCTTTCATTAGTCAAAAGATTGACAGACTGTCGCAACCCATTCACCTTGGTTTTAGCACTAGAGAGCAGGACCTACAAATAACAATAAGGTCGTCAAAAACTCACATCTGACTTTCATATAAATCTCAACTCTGATACATGACGCATAAAACAATCACAGCGCATTTATAGAACAAGATGACTCATTTGGTGACGTGTAATGATCGAATCCGCGTGATCTTTGCTGGTTGGCTATCATACATGTAAACAGCAAGAAGTCTCATCTAGTGAAGAGCACAGTTGACTGACTTTGCAAGACCTTGGCTAATTTGCCAGCATTGCTATTGTCATATACTAGTATACAGTATGTCCATATATTGCATAATCTGAACTTGCCAAATAAAATTAAGGGCTCCAAAAGAAGCTGTAACGTGAATGCAAAATTGCTTTGCAAAGTTGAGAATTTCATAGATTGAAAAATTATTACTCCAAACCAACCTGATAAGATCAAAGAGAGAACTTTCTTCCTAAATCAATTCAGCCTGGGACTCAAAACAGTAAGAACTAGTACTGTATAGATTTCGTTTCCATTTTTGCAACTCTTTGTAGAAACTACAAAGTTCTACTCTTTAGCATTAACCTACCACTTTCAAGGGTTGCAATTAACATTCCTTTGTTTTTCTAAATTTTTTCTCTCCAACAGGAGTTGGACTATTTGAGCTTCTGCAAGGTTCAGTTGGACTGCTTTGGATCTAATAAGCTGATTGAATGGATTGGTGAAGTTGCTTGTCCCTTTGGATGAAGATAAAGAATTTTAATCTTCACGCGATCTTTTGTTGATTTCAAAAAGGGAATCCAATCAATTTCCAATTGATATTCCAATTTTTCCTATGTTCAAACCATTGATTTGACTTAATTTGGGCAAAATTTAAAGCTTTAAATTTGTTTCGGCCTAATATTTTTGTCATTTTGCATTGTATTCTTCTGGTTTCGGTTTAAACAAAGTGATTATTCACAGTATCACTCCTGATACCCAGCCATATTGGTTTCACAGCAGGCGAGCAACCTCTAGCAACCATGACAAGAAGAAAATATTTTGACAGTACAAAATAAACCTTCAATTTGCTATATTTATGCTCTTTTTATTCTTCTTCTTTTTTGACTTATTATTTTAACAAATGATACATGTAATCTGCAGTATATTACAAAAATAATCAACTTCCAATCTAATTATCTTTCCAGTTTAAAATGTCCACAAAATTCGATGAAAGGAAGTTCATCAAATGATGATAATGAATATTCAAGTACGGTAATAATTTATAACTACATTAAGAAACATAAAAAAGTGAAAAGAAAAACAATGTAATTACCAACAAAAATGAAGAGCAAAGTAGAAACTCGTAGTGCCCACCTCTTCGCTCACAAAGAGCCGCCTTGCATTTTGAATAAAAAAGTTTCTTGGACCTGCAAATTGAAAGAACAAAGGAAGTGAGAAACAAACATTTGTATCAAAGTTAGGCAGAAGAATCAATTACAATCAACAAAATTAAAGCCTGGTGGCTAATCTGGTAAGCTTTAGGATTGCCAAGTATTAATAGCTTCTAATATTGTTCTAATAGAAAGCAACATTCAGACAAGTCACTCAAAAAAAAAAGAAAAAGAAAAAAAGAAATAAGATCGCTGGAGTAAAAAATGTGAAGATATTCTGAACCAAATTGACAGTGAAAGTCAAAAGTCTGTTGTGTTCCATAAAGTAACAAAGCAAGTCGAGATCAAACGCCTCAACCTCTAGTGGAATATTAAACAAAATTTTAAATAGTACGAGACGACAATATAATTAAAACAAAATATACACGAGAAAAGACAGATTAATTTTTTAGAGTTAATTAATTAAAATATGAAATTACTATTAGATCTTCAATTAACCTTTAATAGATAGTATCTATTAAAGGTTAAGTTGAAAAAAACAATAAGTACGGCATTTCTATAGCAAACATCAGAAGAGCTACACATAGAGGTCGAGGAGTGGAAAAGTATGTGCTGAAATTTTTTTATAAATATTATAATTATAAAAGTAGTTCTTTGAGAAATTTATTTACAAAATTAGACCTAAGCGGTGAATGAATCACCACTTTCTAAATGTGGCAACTTGTTCACTGCTTAATTCAAAATATTAAAATTATTTGTGGTGCTCATAAAAATGGTAAACTATTTGCTGATTTATACACCTTTCGGAGTTTGGACTTAGGAAAAATATAATTTACGTAAATGCGATGATCGCATTCTAAAAGCGCTAAATCATTCACCACTTTGGCCTAATTTTACAAATAAAAATTTCAAATGCCTATAGTTACAATTAACAATGTTTATAAGCTTACTTGCCCAAAAACCCTCGGCCTGTCTAAGCTGGCCTAATGCAACTGTAGACTGTAGTGCCATCCAAACATAATCCACTATACCTAAAACAAAAACTCCGACCACTACAACACAGCCCAGATTTATCCACATTAAAATCAGACTGGCCCAGAACCCTATGACAGGTTCATGCTTGTAAAAACATAGAACTTGAAAATTCTGCACAAGGTCTGGGTTATTTCTTTAGTCAACCCAGACTAGTGGCCCTGGTCGAAATTTTCTTAGTTGACCAGACCCAGATGCGGTCATTTTGGAACATGCTCAGGCTTAAAATAGGTAAATAAATGGCAGTCTAATATGGAAGTAGTCAGAGCCAATCAAATTTAACCTGCTCTGGAATTTGGCCTGGTTCGGATCAACCCAGATTGGGATTTTGCCAAGGTCTTGTAACCTTGACATAAGGGTTTGATAATAAAATTTCGAATACTCTCAAATCCAAATTATTCATCTAGATATCTAAAACAATTCAGGTTCAGTATGAGACTATGAGCTCTAGGCAAAAAGCTTCCATAATCGTGCGAAAATAAATGTTGTGTTAATCTTCAGCTCTCCATTAACAGTGCAATTATCCATGTTAAAATTCCTACTTAAGGCAAATTCGTAGCAACCTTCATTTAGCTTCCTCGGCACAAAAGTATAAATTTGATAAACAAATCCATGTGCCGAATTAGTTGTTCAATCACATGAAATAAAAAGGAGAATACTTTCCCAACCAAACATTATAACAAACATAACAAAATCAAAACAGGAATGTATAAAGCACGCACTTCTGAAGAAGACGAGCCCCAAACCAGCAGCTATCCCAGAAGAGAGGCCCGGATTTGACGCCGCAAGGAGGACACCCTCTGCAAGCAATGAAAGTGCCATTACTTTCGAAATAACACCTAATAATCATATCAAATGTTAAACAAGACCAATTACATGATCAAGAGTTTTACATGGTAGATATTTAATCGGAAATCCCCCTCAACTATTTTTCCTTAGATTGAGAATCTCTCAACTTCTGATCCGTTCAATTTACGCCGTTTGTGTAGATCAAATTTGAAATTTTGTCAAATTTAGCTGATAATGAATGATATATAATTAGAGTTATTAAAATTTTAACAGATCCCCAATACAATTTGGGAAAATAACTCAAATTAGATCAAAAAGATAATAGTTTATTTCAAAATGCCCTAGAATTGTGTGGTTCCTCGCACATTTTTTTTGTTTAATCCTAAATAAATAAACTGCACCTTTGATCTTTCCAAAAGCCATTTCTTCATGAAACTCGTACATGGCCTTAACCGACTCCATGATCTCCTGCGAACCTTACCAAAGATCAAAAAGACACGAAGAGGACGAGAATCATAAGACGCAAACGGTGGATTACGTACTTTGGACTCTCCGAGGTAGTGGGAGGAGAACGACGCGGCGGAGGAGGCGGCGGAGGCGGCGGCTCCCGCGGCGGAGTCCACGGCGGCGTCTAGGGTTTCCTTGAGATCGACGGCGCGCGCGGCGGCGCGCTCGATCCACTGGCTCACGTCGGCGGCGATCGCCGCCGGGGAGAGCGGAGTCGGCGTCGGAGGGTGGGAGGCGTCGCCGGAGCCGGCGAGGTCGGTGGCCATGTCGAGACGACGACGGCGGAGCGGAGGAGAGAGAGCTGGGAAAGGAAAAAAAAAAAAAAGGGGGTGGGGGGGAAGTGGGAGAACGTATAAACAGAGGTCGGGAGTTTGAGAGGATTTTTTTTAAGGGTTTTTTTGTTTTTTTCTACAAAAAACAAAAAAAATTTATTCCTACAAATTTTTAATTAGCAATTTTTTTTTTTGGAAACTTTAAAATATGCAAATTTATTTTTAGATATTGATTATTATTTACTAACAGTTAATTTTTTACCTGTTTTAATTGTTATACTCTTGGATAAATTATACAAAATTTATAATTTATAAAATAAGGTATACAACTTCAAAAAATATATTTAATAAATAACTTTTGGTCAATTTTTTAATCCAAAAAATAGCTAAATTATAAAAAAACCCTCTTACATTTTAAAGCTTATCTTAATTACCCTTACATAAAAAAATATATCAATTAATTTTTCAACACTTTATCGTTACCTCAAATAAATCATGCTATTGGGTATAATTATTAAATTAGACTATAATTATTTATATAATTTTTAAAAATTTTTATGATAATATTAGCAAAATAAGAGGATTTTTTATATATTTTTTGAGTTGTATATTAGATATATATTAACTTATTTTAGTAAAATTTTACAGTATATTTACTAATTTTTTAATTTTTTTAGTTTTATTATGAGATAGTAATAAATTGTAGGATAATAATTAATACAATTTTTATGTAAGGGATAATTGAGATTGGGACTAAAGTTGTAGGGTTTTTTTTTATAATTTAGTCCAGAAAATTAGATATAAAAATTGAGGAGTCTATTTCAAAATTCCCTATAGTCGAGGGTTTTCGATACATATTTACCTTTGTCCCCTTTTTTTTTCGTCCTCCCCCCCCCCCCCCTCATTACTCTCTCCTTCGCCACCTCCGATCCCCGATGCGGCGAGATCGCGACGAACCCTTCGCGGTGCGCGTCTACACGGTGTGCGACGAATCCAAGTAAACCCTAACCCTCAAAATCTCCTCTTCTCCATGCACAAATTCGATCCCATGGCCTCATCTCCCCTTTTTTAGGGTCATTTCTTTTGTAGAATCGCGTCAAATTGTTTTGTTTTTTGTTGTTTGTTTGATTAATGTGAAGAAAATAAGGTGATTTTGTGGTTAATTAGATCGATTTTGGGTTTTTGATGGAAATTAAAGTGTGGATGGTTTAATTTTTGCAGGTTATTGAATTCTCCTCTTATGCATTTGCTAATTCGATTCCATGGCTTCGTCTCCCCTTTTTTAGGGTTTTCTTTTGTAGAATCGCATCAAATTGTTTTGTTTTTTGTTGTCTGTTTGATTAATGTGAAGAAAATATGATGATTTTGTGGTTAATTAGATCGATTTTCGGTTTTTTATGGAAATTAAGGTGTGGATGGTTTAATTTTTGCTGGTTTTTGAATTCTCCTCTTATCCATTCACTAATTCGATTCCATGGCTTCATCTCCCCTTTTTTAGGGTTTATTTGTAGAATCGCGTTAAATTGTTTTGTTATTTTATTGTTTGTTTAATTAATGTGAAGAAAATAAGGTGATTTTGTGGTTAATTAGATCGATTCTGTGTTTTTGATGGAAATTAAAGTGTGGATGGTTTAATTTTTGCAGGTATTTGAATTCTCCTCTTATCCATTCACTAATTCGATTCCATGGCTTCGTCTCTCCTTTTTTAGGGTTTTATTTGTAGATTCGCGTCAAATTGTTTTGTTTTTTATTGTTTGTTTGATTAATGCGAAGAAAATAAGGTGATTTTGTGGTTAATTAGATCGATTTTGGGTTTTTGATGGAAATTAAAGTGTGGATGGTTTAATTTTTGCAGGTTTTTGAATTCTCCTCTTATCCATTCACTAATTCGATTCCATGGCTTCGTCTCCCCTTTTTTTAGGGTTTTTTTTTCCGTAGAGTCACATCAAATTGTTTTGTTTGATTAATGTGAAGAAAATAAGGTGATTTTGTGGTTAATTAGATCGATTTTGAATTTTTTATGGAAACAAAGATGTGGATGGTTTATTTTTTACAGGTATTTGATTGTGAGAAACGTGCCCTCTTTAGGATGCGGTGATGATCTCATGAAGTTGTTCGGATCGTATGGGTTGGTAGAAGAGTATGTAGTTCTTGAACATTTAAAAATCCTAGCTCTAGTTGATGTTCATTTTTTTGTTTATATTTAATCTATTGTCACTTGTTAGTTTCAAACTTATTTATTGGGATGGAATTGGAAATTGGATGAGATCAATTATGAGGATATGTGATTAGATGCATACTGATGGTATGTGATATGAATGTGTAATTGTAATTATAATCATTTTGATGTTCTTGGTTTTTCAAACGATACTTGTAATCGGTTAAATTCAGTTTATTGAAGCTGATTTTAGGAGAATTTGAATTCGAAGAATTGTTAAACGTGAGCTTGGTATCAAGTGGTTTCAAGGGAACAAGATGTCGAGAACTCTTGCTATGGTCCAAAGTTGATTTTCGTGTTCAACAAACGGAAGCTCCAATTTGAAGCTTCTGCTTTAACTGTAGCTATGAAGTTGTTGCAAAAGTTTTAATGCGCAAAAAACAGTTTAGTTCTTCTTTAGACAACTCTATTTTAGTAATATATCTGTGAATGCTTTAGCTGGCGAACAAGCTTTGTCATTTCTAGATGTATGGTTTTAGCTGATGTGACTAATAAATAAAGATCATTAAATAGAATATGGTAATCAAGCACAGGGAAACTATACTTGTAAGGACCTTGTTCTTCTTCTTGTGAATCGTTATTGTCATCACTAAAACTATCGAAGCTGCACCGAAACATTTAACCAAGGATCATTTGCATGATTTTTGAGGATCCAATTCATAATTTGGTTAATATGTGCTTTTTGCTGGATTTGGATTGCTTAAGAAACACTAAGTACATGAATACGATCAAAGTGCATCAGTAATTCTTTTTTAGTCTCTAAATTCACTTTCTTTGTTGTAAAAATTTTTCCAGATGCAAACCCATGGATGCTGAGGAATGTGAACCGTACACAGATGTTTTCTTTATCAAATTCTCACAGGTCAGCAATGCAAGGTGACAAATGTACTTTTTGATGTTATGAGTCATCTATTTTACAAATCTCTCGTATAATTTGGTGGATTGTGGCGATACTTTATGATGTTTGTGCTTTAAGAAGCCAGTTTCTGGGCTGATTTTTACTTTGTCCCTAAGATGTTATTATTCCTGGTTTAGATCTGCTGCTTTTTGTTTAAATTTAGAACTTATTAACGGCCGGAAAAGAATACAAGGAAACCAATCAAGTAACCTATGCAAATTATATCCTTTATTTGAGGTTTGTTGTTTCAAAGGCTACAACTCTGAGAGCTACTAGAAAATTTTTAAATTAGTATAGCATAAGAAAGCAACGGCGTGAAAGAAACCAACAAAAATAAGGGAAAACTTTTTACTATTACTAGGGAGGTGATGGTCTATAATTAACGTCTTAGAGGAAGGAATTTGATTTTGCTGCTTATATCTATCTGATTTGAATAATTTTCTCCTTTACTTTCTCTTATGACATCTCCTTGGTTCTTTCATCCATTCTTCTCATATGCTCGCATTTTTCAAAATTTAAAAGAAATAATTTAGTGGCTCGGGGCCATGTTATCATGTATGTTTTATCTGATACAAGTGAGTGCTTCTGAATTTATTAAATGTCTGCTCTTGTTGCAGGTTTGCGAAGCGAAAATTGGATGAGTCTGTATTTTTGGGTAACCGACTGCAAGTGTCATATGCGCCTCAATTTGAGAGTCTTTCGGATACAAAGGAGAAACTTGAGGTCAGGAGGAAGGAAGTTTTAGGCCGAATTAAATGTAAGACATCTGTGGTCCTTGCACCAATCAGTGATATTGCATGATCAATCTCACCAATGGATGTAGCATCTCTTGATAAAGTAACTTCTGGTTTATAAATAGTATTGCGGCCATTTTGCATAAAAAAAGTCTTTAGGTTTTGCATCATCCATCTATTTTTATTCGACTTTTGCAAATTTTGGCCAAAATATACTTTTTATATTGTTGGGCCGAAGTCTCGAGTGTAGAGATTCATTGCAAGGTGAGTCAAAGGCATTAGTTTATGAAGAGATTCTGCCCAAATGGCGGAGATCTCGAAAATAACAAAAATGTTATTTTTGCCGAAGCTTTAGAATGATTGATTTCTGGATCTTTTAAAATTTTGATTACTAATTTGGATTTTAAACTTCAATTTGAATATGATTCCGATTCCAATTCCTCTTACAAACCAAACAAATTAGGAGTTTTCATCATTTTGTTTTTGATTCCGATCAATCTCCATTCCTATTCCAATTTTGATCAATATTTTGAACCAAGCATGCCCTTATATTTAAATTCAAAGTTGAATTTAAAATTCAAAACTTGATTTCAATTAAAGAATGTAAATTAAAATTTATATGAATTGATATTGATATGCGGGGTACTTTGGAAATAAATTTGGTTCCGCCTGGATTCTATTTTCCTATCTGGCCTGGGGATTAGATGAGAGTTGGAATCAGAATGGGACTCCCGCTTGAATCGTCTATTCTGATCAAAAAGTGCTGAACCAAACATGCCCTTAATTTTCTTTTTTTCTCCTTTTCAGCTGCATTTGGGTCAACATCTTGGGCTTCATCAGATGGTGGTTCAGAGTTTCAGACAAGCTCTAAAAAAAGGTATTGATATCGTGTGAATTAATGGTGCACTGGTTCTTATTGGATAGCGAAATGTGCCGTTCATGCTTTTTAGGTTTTATACTTTTGTCATGATAATTGTTGATTTTATGTTCTCTCCAGGGATCGAACTTCTCATGCTGAAGATTTTCCTCTCAATCATGTGTCCTCTAACAAGGTATATTCTCCTTTGGCCATTTAGAATGTGTCACAACTTGGTCTAGACGTCTAGTATGGCGATACTGTCTCAAAGTAAAACTAGGATAAATTTTGGCTGTACCAAAATGGACACCCACCCACACAATTTAGTAACAGGTTGCTGAACTTTTAGTTTCTGTACCTGGAACCTTCAACCATTGCATATTTTGATTTCAGAAAATTCCATCAATCTGCACCACACCCCAAAAGCCATCGGAAATCTGTTTTCAGGCTGAAAAGGATTTTCTCCCCTTGTGCTTGGTTCCAAGCGGAAAACAATTTCACGTGTTTTAGGGGAAACAGTTTTACAACCACCAGACACAAATACTCCTTTTCATGTAAAAAACACTTTGTTCTCTGAAACACTGAATATTCCATCAAAAAAAGAAACCATTAATAAGTTCACTCGTAATCTGGGGGTGGTGAGAGTCCATCGATCCATACTTTGTAATTTCAACCTTTAAAACTTATGTTTGGCATGGCCCCTCCGGCATAGTTTTTATTTCGATTCTTGGCGTTATTTATGCGGTCGAGTCCAAGTCTTTCTATTCATATAGCAATTTAATCGTCACATTCGCATGTTGGCTTTACCACTAACAAAACAATGATGTTACGAGATCTGTAACAGTTTCTTATTGGATTTCAGGATTATTTCCCTTCGCCATCGATGAACGAGACTGTAAGATTAGTTAGGGAAGAGCTCGATAAGGTGATTAATACTCTCTCTCTCTCTCTCTCTCTCTCTCTTAAATCTATGCAACTTCTTAAAACTGCTCCTGGATATCTCAGATTCAAACTACTGCTGAGAATTCACAAGCTCCTGTGGCCTTTAAGAAACCGAGGGTGGACAACCGAAGAAGGATTTGATCATCATTCAAAAGCCATTTAAAAGGACACTGAAAGCATGCAAAGGAATGCTGTGAGCCCTCCTAGCAAACTCTCTTTGTGTATGTATGTATGTATATTTTTCATGTATTTAGTTTTTAACTTATTCCTTAGATTCTTTGAATCCTTGACATATTAAAGCCTCATTTCTTTTTTAATATTTTAGATCAACTTTGCTGGTTCAAAATTCAATTTGTTGTTGAATTTCGAATTTAGGGTTTTCAAGTGAGCTTTTTCTTTTTAGGTTAATTGCGCGGGGCCCACTTGAATCAGCTATTTAAACTTTCAGGAAAAAAAAAAAAAAAAAGTGGGGTAAAAATGTATTGAACTTATCGGAACTATGGATCATTTTGAATTTATTTGATTTGAGTCAATCAACGATATTTTGATTTAAAATTTTGAATGCGCTGTTTTTTTTCTTGCAGGTTTAATTAATATATTTTATATAATTTTTATAACTATAAATTTATCGTAGCAAGTAATAAGCTTACAATTTGAAGCTAATAATATTATTGATCTGACTCAAATCAAACAAATTAAAAAATTAGATAGTAAAATTAAAATTTTGAAAGAATAAATAGTTGATTCAAAATAGTCTCCACAAGCATAATTTTAATGCAAAATTACTGTATTGTCCCTGATTAGACTCAGTGTATTTGTTACACTTAATTACATAGCACAATTTAATTGTAATTGGTTGGGAGTATATCCTATGTCAGTGTATTTGTTACAATAAAAAAGAAGTTTAATTTTACAAAGTTATTTTATCTGGACAAAACCCTTAAAAGTCCTTAATTTTATAAAGTTACACCATTGGTCCTCAATCTTTACCTGATTTTTTATTTTGGTCCTAAATCATCACTAAATCCAAGTGGGCTACTATGGTCCTAACACTGCTACTCTTTAATTTAAGGACTAAAAATTTACAGAAACTAATAACTTAGTACTATTAGAAGCATTCCAATCTAGTTCTTTTTTCTCTATATATTGAAACATTTCACCATGTTTTCTTTTTGGTGTTTTTAACTTGTTTTTTTAATTCTCATCACTCCTACTTCAGAAAAAATAAAAATATGAACACGATGATTCAATCATCGTGTTTAAAATATTATGACTGAATCACTGTATTCAACTTAACATACCAAACGTGGCACTGGTATAGTAGAGAAAGGATTATTTTTATAAATATAAATTTATTAAAATTATTTATAAATTTTTTTTTTTTTGATGGGGCTAAATGTAAAAAATCCCTCACATGCCTAGAAATGCTGCCAATGCGTCGGATTCTGGCTGGCCAGAATTTTTAAATATACTTATTTAAACCCCCGTACAAACTCTAAACTAAATCCGAATATGGATTCGACCGATTTTAAAAATTTATATACAAATTTAAATCTGATCAAAATTTTAAAATTAGAACATAACCTGAAAATATGAATACGAAATAATTATTTTTCTTTATCATATTTCAAAATATATTATATTAAAATTAAATTATTAAAATATAAATTTAAATATAATATTATATATATATATATATATATATATATATATATATATATATATATATATATATATATATATATATTATAATAATGTAAAATTAATTTGAATTCAGATCGGGTTCGGATTAGACTAAGTATTTAAGTATCCATCGGCACAGTCTGTATTCACCATATATTGTATCGTGTCAATAAGATACCGACACGATATGTCGATAATATAGTTCAAAAAAAAAAAAAAATTAAATTACTAAGTATTTTTTTTAATAAAATTCAAAAAATATGATAAAAATATATAATAAACAATTAGAATATTTTATTACTAAAAAAAATAAATATTTCATGTCAATATACATATATTTTTTTTTATCGATGATCATCTGCACTGCTAGGCACGCATTCTGTCGTACCAAAGTTTTTGACTCGATTTTGTATTATAGTACTTGAATCCTTGGATTAGATACATATAAAATTTATATTCAAATTTAAATTTACTAAAAAAAAAATTTTATATATTCGTATTCGAAATTAGTATTAAATAAATTTATTTGGTTGAAATTTCAATTCGAATTAAATTTTAAATATTCCTACCCGTTGTCATCCCTTTGACATACGTTGCTCCGAAGAGTACTCTCTCTCTTCCCCACAAGCAACCAATGAGACGCCTCCAAGTGTCCGCCACGTGTCGATCCCACGCTCGTCGTAATCAAACCACCGAGCACCGACCAGGCATTTTGGTCCACCAACTAAAAGGTGACCTCACCTCCTTAATTCCCACCACTGGAAAACTATTCCCTACACCCGGTGTATCCCGTACACCTCATGCACCATACTCCCAAAATTTTTCATCAGTTTCGTTACAAAGAAAATTAGCTTTTCAAAAAAAAAAAAAAAATGCTAATTTTACGAAAAACTAATGTTTTTTGTACATTTTTCAAAAACAAATTACAAAAATGAAAAGACTAATTTAAAAAAATTTCGTTTTTCTTAAAACCAAATAGACAAAAAAAAACAGGAAAAAAAAAAAAAAAAAAATCTATGCAAAACTCTTTTGTTGGAAAATATTTTTCCACATTTTCCTAGAGAACCAAATAGCTCCTAAATTAAACTCTTGGTCCTCAAGTTAAAAAGCTTGTGATATTTTAATCTTTATATTTTTATTAGCTAATAAACATGTAGCAAATTGATCTAAATTATGAACTAGTTTAAAATAATTATTCAATCTCTCAAAATATATATATATAAATTGATTGCACCCACACTTCCAATAGTTTATCATAAAATTTTGTTTATAGTTTGGGTGCACATGGTGTATGCAATGGTTTCTATTTACCCCAAGTTTCAAGTTTCAACTACTCACCTCTTCTACTGTAACTCTCCCTACATACTACATCATCCTATTAAGAGCACTCAAGTGGTCAAGTACATGGAACACCTTTTTCTACACCTTTTTCCTATAGACAAATAAATAATAAACAAAGAGAGAGAACCACAATATATTGAAAGGAAAAGTCTATTGGTACACCCCTTAAAGGGGTGTAGATCGTACACCCGATAAACGGACGGCTTAGATTAAAATGTAATTTAAGGAGATGATATTTTCACTCCAATTTTACAGATCATACTCTTTCACTACTTTCCCATTGAACAGTACCGGTACATTATGTACCGGTACCGGTACATAATGTAATGTACCGGTACATAATGTAATCTTAAATTTATTTTTAAATTTAAATATACAAGTATTCTTTATTTATTTATTTTTTTTTAAAATTTAAATATACAAGTATTCTTTATTTATTTATTTTTTTTAAAAAAATTATGAATAAAAATTTAAAAAAATTAGAATTTTAATTAAAAAATTAAATTTAAATTTAAAAATAAAATTTGCACAAAATTAAATTAAAATTTTTCCACAAAGTTAAAATTTAAATTATACTAGTGCCAAGAATGTCCCATGAGAGGAAGACATGATCCGTAAATTAAATATACATTTTGGTAATTTAATAATTATAAAAGATATTTCAATTTATAATATTTAAATTTTAAAAATATTTAATTTTATTCCAGTTTATATTGGTTTACTTTATTTTATAATAAATTTTGAATATATTTATTAATATATAATATTTATATATTCAATATTAATATTATATATTTTTAAAAGAGAGGAAGTGGGTGTGAGAGAGAGAGAGAGCGGGTGTGAGAGAGGCGTTTTAGAAAGAGAGAGAGAGAGAGAGAGAGAGAGGGTTTGAGAGAAAAGGGAGTGAGAATAATAGGCTGGGATTTTTACTTTAAATCCCAGCCGTTCATATTAGGGGTGTATGATATACACCTCTAACAGGGGTGTACCAATAGCACCACTCATATTGAAAAGGGTATATGTAAGTGTACACCCTAATTAGGGTGTACATCTTACGCCCACTCTATTATGGGGTGGGGTGAATTCTATTCGTCCCATCGATGGAACGAGTGGAGGAATATCCATCCCAGAATGGGGTGGGTGTAGGATGTATATCCTATTTGGGGTGTACAGATAGCACTCCTCATATATTATTTATTTTATTTATTTTTAAAATAAATTAAGTTAAAAAATGTGAAATAATTAGATTTCGAATTCGGATCTCGAATATCAACGACTAAATTCTTTATTACTTGCGTTAGAGACGGTTGATTTTTTTGATTTTTTTTTTTTTTTAAGAGAAAGATAATATGCTATTCATTTCGTTTATTTTTAAAATAAATTTAGCTGGAAATGTGAAATAACTAGACTTCGAGTCTCGAATATCAATCACCAAGTCTTTTGCCACTTGTATCAGAACCGGTTGATTTACTTTGGAAAATGTTAGGAGAGGTTCCTTAGAATTCTTGGATGGTCCGCTTCTCCTTCTTTGGCTTTAGGGCTATGCTACATGCACACTCCATTTGGGGTGTACATCCTACACATAAGCCCATCTTAGTATGAATATTTATTCACTCATCATTTCGAAATGATAAATAAAATTTATTCTATTTTAAAATAAATAAAGTGTAAAATATACACCTCAAATAAATTGTACACTTATATATACCCTTGGGTTTATGCTACATGAAGAGTAATGCTACACGTAGCATTTTCCATGAATTTATTGTTTTACAGCTACATCCACTCAAGCCAAATTAAATTAAGTTAAATTAAGTGTACTGTAATAAATGGATGCAACTTCTGTGGTTGGGAGCCTCCCATGATCTGCTGCACCATTATAGGGAGCTCCCAAATCACATATCATACATCTTACAATATATATGGCTATAAAGTTATGTAAAAACACTAAATAATTGATATTTATAAATTTTTTATTATTAAATATATTTTTTTTGACTAATTTCATCTTTTAGATCATTTTATTTCACCAACCACTCATTTAACCCAAGAGTCTCACCATCATCCTAGCCACATATATTTTCATCTAAGGACTAAAAATCTATAAGCACCAATGACTTGTATTTTTAAAAACATAGAAGCTCAATTAAGAATGAACCTCATCTTTTTTTTTTTTATTTCTACAAAAAACATAAAAAAATATAAACTATATTACAGAAAAATTTTCAGTGAAATCCCGCTTTTCTACTTCTTTTTTTTTCTGATTTTTAAAAATCTACACTTTGTCCCCTCCTAATTATGAAATTATGCACTTACCACTTGCCGTTATCGTTCTGTAAGTGATCATGTGATTTTGTGACCACATTTGATATATTGCAGCATCATCGCTGCAGCCATTGGAGATGGAACTTTCTCATCAACAGCATCAACCCTTCAATCACTTACGGATCGATAACGGTATGGAGGTAAGTATATAATTTCGTAATTAGAAAGGAACAAAGTGTAGATTTTTTTTAAAAAAAAAAAAAAAATTACAAGAAAATTTTCTATAATTTAGCCAAAAACATAATACAAAAAAAAATTAACCATAATTTAAAAATAAAATTAAAAAATATATATAAAATTTTGGATTAATTGCATACGACTCCCGGTAAACATATCAAATAGCAGATATATCCCTCCAAAGTTCAACTTTTCATATTTATTCCTTCAAAAATTTCAAGTTATTTATATATATATCTCTCTAGTTTATTACCGTTAGTTCATTATTTATTTTTTAACAGACTATATGTGAAATGATAGTTTTGCCCTTTCAAAAATATTCCTCCAAAAATTTTAACTGTCAAAATAATACAAAAATGTTTGGAGGGATAAAAAAATAAATTTATCTCACTAACTAACTAAGATTAAATATTTAACCTATAATTAACTAGATTTTTCTAACAGAGATAGACGGTAGGGATATATATGAATAACGTTAGATTTTTGAAAGAATAAAGGCTAAATTATAGAAAACCTTTCTATAATATACCGCTTTTTCACTTTCCCCCCTGTCTTTCAAAAGTCTACATTTTGCCTTTTCGTAATTACGAAATTATTTTTAGAGAACGGGGTTAACAGAACAGGTAATATAACGTAAATGCCCTTCTCTCCTTCTCCGTCCACCGTTCCCTCTCCCTCGCCCCCTCCTCGGCAGACCTCGCCGCCCCCTTTGACGGGGGTGCAGAAGCGGGCGTGGACGTCGTTCGGCATGCGGTCGGCCTCGGCGGCACAGAAACGGGCGTGGACGTCGGTCGGCATGCGGTTGGCCTCGGCCCACGCGCTCCCGCACGCCTACAGCGCCCACACGCGCACGCTGCGCGGCATGCTCAACCTGCTCTTCTCCACCGCCGCCACCAGCGCAATCTTCCCTCTGCCGCCGCCCTCCCGATCGTCGTCGAGCTCCACAATGCTCGGCGATCGCAGGAACCGCCGCATCGGCTGACCACGCGTTCGTCGCCACGTCGTACATTAACATAGCGAACGACGACGAGCTCATGCAGTAGAAGCCGGTGGCGCCGTTGGCGAGGAAGTTCTCGAAGGTCAGGTTCTTGACGGCGAAGGGGGAGATGAGATCAATTCTGGCGACCACGGCTTTGATAGAGAAGGGGCATGAGAGGGGATGAGATAGAGTTTGAAGGGTATTTTTGGCATATCACCTAAGAAATTGACGGTTCACTCACGGAATGCTGACGGCGGGAGGATAAATGCACAATTTTGTAATTATAATGAAGTAAAATATAGACTTTTGAAAGGCAGGGAAAAGTAAAAAAACGGTATATTATAGAAAGGTTTTCTGTAATTTAGCCAAGAATAAATATAAAAAAAATTAAATTTTATATATATATATATTTACTATTCGATATGTTTACAGAGAATTATATATAATTAATTCCAAATTTTTTTTGACCAAAGCTTTTGATACGGTTGCTTCCAAAATTCAAATCTATGTCGGCATGCCCTTTTTTCTCTACCGTCCGGCCATCAGGCCCTAATGTGTATTAATTAGCTAGGCCGTGCAAATTAACAGTTCACATCCCACGTATACAAACTTTTATAAATCCGAATTGTAATTCTGGTGAATATCATATTCATTGCAGTGAACATCATATTCATTGCAGGTGGGTTTCGATTTAATTTACTTAGAGTCCAAATCAGAGGATGTAACTTAGAGCACTACTGATCCACCAATGAGATATAATTAACCTCTCATCTCTTAAACAAAAATTTGCATAGTCCTAGTCCATGTGCATCAACCTAATAATAATAATAATAATAACAAAAAAAAAAAAAAAAAAAAAACATATTTTAACAATATATATATATAGAGA
Organism: Tillandsia fasciculata; assembly: GCA_029168755.2. Taxonomy (NCBI): domain Eukaryota; kingdom Viridiplantae; phylum Streptophyta; class Magnoliopsida; order Poales; family Bromeliaceae; genus Tillandsia; species Tillandsia fasciculata. Next base: position 1,927,206 of record CM054952.1, read on the forward strand.
GAGAGAGAGAGAGAGAGAAAGAGAGTAGAGCTTATATACTTTTAAAAGTATAAATTTATTTATATTTGTGAATTTTTTAGTATTGAATTTGTATTGAGATTTGCACTATTGTAAAATCAACTAAAGATATTGGTACTATCAAGTTTTCTATCTTTAGATCAACGCCTTTGATCACTTTTATTCGTTAAATTTTACTATTTCTCCAACCACTTATTAAACCCAAAAAGCCTACTATCATCTCAACCACGTATCTTTTAATCCAATGGTTAAAAACTTAATAGCACTAATAACTTGGTACTATTAATAGTATTCCAGCCCACCTCTTTATGAGTCCGACTACTATATTATTAATACTACCAATTTATTGGTACTGTCAAATTTTCTATCAACCTTTTTAATCATTTTCATCTATTAAATTTTACTATTTCCCAACAACGTATTGTACCCATTCAACTATAATTTCTTTCTCCTCTTCGAGGTCAAGCATAAAAGAAATAGAGGGGTGAAGAAAAGAAAGACTTGGCATGGTGTGTAGGTGTGAGAGATGGGCATGAACATGGTAGGCCAAGGAGTTAGAGCTGGGTTTAGGATGTGTGAGGATGTGGTGATAATTTCGGGTCTCTTCTCGATCCAGTGTGTTCTGGGCCTGTACTTGGTTATCTTGACCCGCATCCTCTCCGCCGGCGTCGACCCGCTGTTCGTCGTCTCCCTCGCGTCCATCACCTCCGCCATCGTCCTCTTGCCGTTCGCCGTCGCATTCGAAAGGTCACTCCTCCTCCTCCTCCTCCTCCTCCTATTCAATTCATAGTTAAAATTCAATTATACAATTTAAATTCGAACTTACAGTTTTGTAATTTAAAATTAAATTTTGAATTTAAATGTGTATGTAGTTTTGATATCTCATGCATGGTTTTATTTCATGCAGGAAGAAGTGGCCTACAAAGTGTAGTCCTATTTTGGTGGTGCAGTTTGTGTTGATGAGTTTTGGAGGGTGAGATATATATCAAAAAAAAAAAAAATTAATTAATTAAGTTTTTATTTGGTTTATTTAATTTAGGAATGAGAGCATAGTAAATTAAGGAAGCTAAGGTGTTGTTTTGTTTCTCCAAAATTTGTGAAAAAAAAAAAAACAGGCAAAATTACAGAAAATTTTTCTGTAAATATTTTTTTTTTTCACTTTTCCTTTTTATTTTTAAAAATCTATATTTTATTTTTTAAAAAATTCAAATTGTTATATTTAGCGTCTCTCCGTAAGGGTTCAAATATTATTCCGTCCATTTTTTATAATTTATATTAAAAATATTTTTAAAATAATAAAAATATATTAATTTTTTTTTTTATAAAACAAGTAAAGATAATTTAATTATTTTTTTATTTTTTTATTAATATCCTAATCTCTTGAAAATATTTTTTAAAATTTTAACAGGTTAAAATCTAGAGTTTTGAAAGTCGAAAAAAAGAAGAATTTTTATAAAAGAATTTTTTTGTATTTTAGCCAAAAAAAAAAAAAAAAATTCCAAAACAAAATTTTTTCATGATTTTTTTTTAGTTTTTTTTCCCTGTTTGGCTCGCAAAAAAAAAATTAATTTTTTGGAAAGCTTCTTTTCAAATCTTATGAAAAATTAGTGCTTTTTTTTTCTAAAAAAAAGAAAAAAAAAATAAAAACTCTAATTTTTCATAAAATTCAAAAAAAAAACCTTTCCAAAAAACCTAATATTTCTTAGAATCAAGCAAGCGGAAAACAAAAAAATATTTTCCATAAAAAATTATTTCTATGAATATTTTTTTTTCTATACTTTTTCAAAAAAACCAACAGAACTCAATAAAATATTTTAAGGCATATTTTTTTTTTTTGGCTAAATTATAACAAGCTCCTTTACAATTTAGTGCTTGTCTCAATTATTCCCCTTTATTTTTTTATTATCTTAAATAAATTGGGCTATTTGGAATAATTATTGAATTCAGCTATACAACTTTATAAAAATGAATTTATAAATAAAATTTGTATTTCTAAAGTTAGATTATGTAAGTAAACGGTTAGAAACAATCACCATCTCTATAAAATTATTATTTTATTTTTTCTAATATATATCATTATGTGGTCACCATTTTTTATTTGTTCTGAAATTAGGAACAAAAGCAGTATTTTGATTTTTTTTTATTTTAAATATAGCCTTCTAATATTATCAATTTTTTTTTTTTTTATTTGCTGTTAAGTTATGAACAAAATAAGTATTTTAGTTTTTCAAACTCCAGTAAAAATTTAATCCTGATTTAAACTGAGATCACTTAACATATATTACCAGTAAGATTATTTTTGAAATAAAATATTTTAGAAATATTGAAGGGTATATATGTAATTATTCCATTTTTAAAGCAGGGGGTAAATATGATACAATATTTTTTACTTTTTCTTTATTACTGCAATTTTGATATATTCATTTTCATTGAAAATTTTGTTTCAATACCAAACTTTGCCATGTAGCAATTTTGGTTCGGTTCAGTGTTCTAATGAGCAAGTTTAAAATAGCTAATAAATTTTATAAATTCATTGCAAAATTAAAAGAATAGTCCGAGTATAAAATAAAAATTTTAAAAAAATCAAATAAAGTTTAGCAAGCATTTGAAATTAGGCTATATTAAAAATATAAATTTCAGAGGAATAAAAAATGAAAATCTAAATCTAAACATTTCAATTATTTGCTTTAATATAGTTTTATAAAGTTAAAATAAATTATTAGATTAATTAGCAAATTAACCTTAGGACGTGTTTGGTTCGAATTATTCTGCCAAAATTATTGTGTTTGATTTATGTAGTCTAATGTAGCACATTACAAATAATGTAAAATTATTTCGAAAATATTACCGAATGGGGATGAGTATCTCATATTACTGATACGGTTTATTTTATATGTTATATAATATTACAAGTTTACCCTTACAACTCTTTCATATACTTTTAATACGTTGTTTTTAAAATTTTAGTTTCAATTTTTAAATTTTAAATTTAAATTTATATTTTAAATTTTATATTTTTGTTCATATTTTAAATTTATATTGCTTATTTATAAATTAAATCAAGTGCAAATTATATTAAATTATAATTTACTAAAAAAAAATATTAAATATGACCACAAGGTTCATTTTAAAATAAACTATATTTTATTATCAGAATTACTGAACTTTATAAAGTGGACCAATTATACTAATTCTATATATATATACACTTTAATTTAGTACTAGTGTAGTGATCCGCGCGATGCAGCGGACAGATATTATTATAACTAAACTTATACCCAATCTATCATAATAATATAAACAAATTATTCTAAGATCTCGATTAGATCAATCTAATATCAAATCACGAAATGAAATTATGCTACGACGTATTTGGGGCACTCACCAGGATTTCGCCATTTTAGAAGAGGTTGGAGATGAGCACCAAAAATTCGGAGAATCTCTTGGGGGTGAAAAATTCTGAGGCGAAATATCAAAATACCGCCGTGCGCACGATCCCCGCCACAGTTTGCCCGAAGCCGCCCTCCGCGGCCTCCCCACTCTCGGTGCTGGTGGTCGCCGCTGCCACCGCCTATACCTCAAGAATTCGAATTTATCGACTTCTCTAAGAGATTAAACCTCAAAAACGTGATAGAGGAGATATATGGATGGGAGAGAGATAAAAGTGGGGTTTGAGAAAGAGAGAGTGGGGGAGAAGATGAGAGGATGTCGGGTGAGAAATTAAAGAGAGTGGGGAGAAGATGAGGAGATATCGGGTGAGAAAAGAAAAAAACGGTAGATAAGAAAAAAAAAATCTCAAAAATAAAAAATATACATGGGTAATTAATTGGAGCTAATTAATTGGGGTAATATTAAACCATGAAGGAAAGAGTGAAGGAAAGAAAAATTAAACCATGAAGAAAATGTTGACATGTGGCAAAAATTAGGAGGAATCATATATAGGTATAGATTATATTACCATATTGAACCAAACGCAATAATACAATATCAGTATTAATCTGATTCAAAATTTTCAAATATCTGATTATATCGAAATAATCTTTAATATTATGTAACGTGAATCAAACGCGTCTTGGATTATCCAAAAAATCGATCTAGTATCAATATATATTAATATCTACCACTCAAAGTTAAAGAGGAATAAAGATCTAACTAATTCTAGACATTTGTGTTGGCATTTAATACAAATCTATTTAGTTAGACATTGATTATTGGTGTGATGTGCATTGCAGGGTGACCATATTTCAAGTACTATTTATGCAGGGAATTGAGAAGACCTCACCTGCTGTTGCATCTGCCATGCCAAACTTGGCTCCTGGCCTCATCTTTATCATTGCTGCCTGCCTGGGGTGAGAAATTAATATATCTTTTATTGACATTAGTATATCTGATGCATCAAATCTGATCAAATTTTTTACAAAATGGTGAACATTAAGGGTTCGTTTGGTAATGGGATAAAACAGAACTAGCTATTTTAGGGATAAGCATCAAATCTAATTAAATTTTTTACAAAATGGCGAACATTAAGGGCTCGTTTGGTAACAAGATAAGACAAAACTAGCATTCTAGAGATAAGTATAAAATACAGAACTAGTGTAAAAAAGCGTTTTGTATGGTTTCAGGAATAAGAGATTTTGTATTTGGTATGATAATAAAGAATAAGAAGCATAAAAAATATTAGTTGTTTTAAATGACTTTTTTGCCCTCAAATTTTATTATGTAATAATGATGTGAGAGGGTATTCAAGAAAAAAAAAAAGATGGTGGTTAGGAAGAGTGAGAACAGTAGTTCCCACTTATTCTAGTTGTACTGAAACAAAATATTTTCATAATTTCTGATATGTTTGGAGGAATAAGAAAGATATTCTCTTATCCCCAAATAATTTCAATACCAAACGAGTCCTAAGTGAATCTATTTACTTACCTAGCTAGCTAGATGGGAATGAGTTTTGGAACTATGTTAACTTTTGCTTTTTTCGAGTTCAATTCGACTTTGAAATCTTATTTATGATAGTTTGTGGAATCTGAGTAATAAAGAAAATAAAATTTAGTGAATCTATTTGCATAAGATTTAATTCTGAGAAAAACTAAATACAAGCAGAATTTAGGGTAAAATGTATGGATATATATATATATATATATATATATATATATATATATATAGTTCTTGTACCATCCCAACATTAATTTATCTTTTACATAAAATTATGTTGTACCTAAAATATTCATATATGTTGTATTTAGTCTTTGATTGCTGAAAAATTGGGCTTCTGTGTAAAATAATCTTCTTAGCCATTGTTGGATTAAACTGGAATAAGTGACTTATTTTATAAAATGATTGGAATTGTCCATATGTAAGAAAATAAACTTTTTTTTTTTTTTTTTTTTTTTTTTTTTTTTTTTAGGGTTAAGAATTTAAGTGCAGTATATTTGAAAGTTAAAGTGTTTAAGAAAACAAATAAACACTGAAATACAGGAAGTAAAATACTCACTTTCTTTTTTTTTTTTTCCTGACTTTTAAAATATATATATTGTTCTTTTAAAATTTTAGAAATATTTTTAAAGGATTACGACGTTAATGAAGAGGAAAAAATAGCCAAACTGATAAAATTTTAATTTATTCCTATTATTTTCAAAGATATTTTCAGTATATCAAATTATAAATTACAAGAAATAAACAGAAACCAGAGAGGGGAGAGGGGGGGGGACTAAGTGCATCAACTTGAATTTTTCAAAAATAAAATATAAATTTTTAATAGTCAGAAATAAAAAGTTCAAAAATAAATTATTTTAGCAAAAAGTAAGTAAACAATTGATTTTTTTCAAGGCAATTTCTAATTTTGTTTGCATTGGAAATATTAGCAATGTAAACTTCTTCTTCTTCTTCTTCTTCTTCTTTTTTAAGGATGGAGAAATTTGAGAGGAAATGTAAGTTCACAAGGAGCAAGATATTGGGGACCTTGGTGTGCTTGAGTGGGGCAATGGCCATGATCTTCTTACAAAACCCTCCTACCTCAGCTAAACTAAATTCTCCTCCTCATAACAAGCACTTGGGAAAGAACAGCTACTATGAGTGGGCTCTTGGTTGCTTCTATCTCTTTGCAGGGGTGGTTGTTCTCTCTTGCAACACTGTTTTGCAGGTAAATTCACTACTTCAATGCTGTTAAACTATACCAAATAATCGTTTTCTTTAAAAATGTGACGTTCCCAATAGTCCCACATCGGATGTGGATGGAATTGTGATTGGGTTTATATGAGACATGAACACTAGTAATAATAACTGGGCTTAAGTATTTTGGACTGTGATTTGGGCTCAACGAGTTATTATTGCTAGTGGGTCGGATCATTACATTTGGTATCAGAGCCAATAACCAGCCGGAAGTGTGCGACGAGTCTCGACTGAGTCTGGGTCTAGATGACAGGACTAGCGAGATGAGTCCCACATCGCCTGGTGATCTTGGGCTGCTGTGTGTGTGTTTGAGCTGACGAAAAATGTGGGCTGCTGTGTGTGTGTTTGAGCTGACGAAAAATGGAGGGAGTCTGTGAGGAGTCTGTGACGCCCCCAATAGTTCCACATCGGATGTAGATGTTGGATTTATATGAGACATGTACACTAGTAATAATAACTGGGCTTAAGTATTTTGGGCTGTGATGATTTGGGCCCAACGAGTTATTATTGTTAGTGGACCGGGTCGTTACAAAAAACTTAAGTTTTTAGAAAAAATAGTATTTTTACTATTTATATTCAACACTCTACCTTCCGTCTGGACTCGAGACATTTTGATATGTCAAAGACGTTGACTTAAATTAAATAGAAAAAAATTAATAATATTAGAAGTCTGACGAGATTCGAATTTAGCATTTGATGATTTTTACGCTTTGTTATATTGTATGAAATAATTGTTTCTTCAAAAGCTTATGCTTAATATTTATATTCAACAAGCACAATATTTATTATTCATTATTTCTATTAAAACTATTTCTTCGTTGTTTTATTCAATAAGATTGGTTGTTTTAGTAGGGAAATTAAAAAAACTTTGGCAAGCGGAATCGTCTCTTCGGTGACCTATCGTAGCTAGCACAGTTAGTGTTGGTATTTGAGGTCTCATGTTCGAAGTTTAGTTGCTTCACTTTTCTATCTGAAATTTTTTTTTTTTAAAAAAGAAAACACGTATAACTTACTATCTTTCTCTCTCTAATATATATATATATATATATATATATATATATATATATATATATATATATATATATATATATATATATGGTCCTGACTCCTATATTTTTATGAGTAAAATTTTTTCATATTCATAAATTTTCGTCTCTTGGATGAAGAAATGTGCGGTTAGGATTATGGTGGTCCCCTATTATTTATACTATTTCACCAACAACCTAGTAAACCTTAAATGAATCATTATCATCCTAACCGCACCTTCTTTCATTCAAGGACGAAAAAATTATGAGTATAAAGAGATTTATACTCATAAGAGTATAGTAACCCTACGCTATATATATATATATATATATATATATATATATATATATATATATATATATATATATATATATATATATATATATAGTATAGGGCGAAAAAGTTGTGTGAATCCTAAGCGGCCTAGTTTGAAGAAGTAATTTGTTTGGCTCGCCGGTGTTTATTCTTTGTTTAACATCCCCCGTGAATTTTAAGACTATTTTTGTTGTTTCTTATAAAATTGATTTTTTGTAAAATATTTTCAAAGAATATTCCTTCTTCCTCTCCATTAAAATTACAATCATCTGTCTCTATCATTTAGGATAATTCCATTCAGCTCTTTATAAAAATATTAAGTAGCAGATATATTCCTACAAAATTCAAGTTTTTGAATTTATTCCTAAAAAAATTCTAATTAATAGTTTCAAATATATTAATTCCTGTTGTTACTATTCGTTAGAAAAATATAGTTGACGGTAGATAAAATATTTAATCTTGGTTAGTGAGTGAGATAAATTAACTTTTGTACCCTTCTGACATTATTATTGTAAAATGAGGGTGAAAAATATTAATGTCAATTTCACAAACATTTGGTGGACAATTTAACAATTCACATCATAAACATCTAAATGGACATCCAAGCACCAGAGCAATAACAATAAAAATTAAACCACAAGATTATAATGATTTTACGTGATTCGGCTATGCCTACATCCACGGAAGAACAAGTAAAGAAACTTTCACTATCAAATCACGGAGATTACAAGAAAAATAGAAATAGGAGAGATATCACCTTTTCCTAAAGATAAAGAGAAATTTTAATAATTTCTAACTCTATCTAAATGGTGCAAACCACATCTCACAGGAAAGATCCCACCTCCTTCTTAATAGAACCAAGATGAAAACAAAATCATAGGATTTTCTCTTTTCTCCCACTTCTTTTCTCTCTCTATATTTTTCTTAATATTATAATCATCCGTACTTTAGCCTTTAAAAAGATAACGCTATTAAATATAGGCCGTTGGATCAAAAAAATTATGATCCAAGGGCTTACCAGTAAAAGGCCCAAATATATAATCAGAAAATATAAAAAATATTTGATTTGACTTTACCAAATTATATAGCCCAAATAACAAGACCCAATGTAATTAAATCAACAATTATAATCTCATTAACTACCTGATGAAGATGAACGAAGCCAGCGATAAGATCAAAATCCTAGCAATGAGAACTCTTCTTCCTTTTTCTCTTCCTAGTAATGGAGGAGTTGGGGGTTTAATAGAGAAAATTGAGTGGAAAAAATAAAATATTAGATAGGCAAAAGAAAAAAGGAGTGAGAGAAAACGTAGAGAAGATACTGCAACAATGATGTATTGAGTTAGTTTTTATATATCTTTTATCTAATTTATTTACAGAAAATTTTATAAAATTATTCCATCATATTAATACAATGTAATGTTATTAGGCTGCAGCATTGGTGAACTTCCCTGCTCCTTTATCTTTGTGTGTTATAACTTCAATGATGGGCTCCTTCTTCACCGCAATCCTAAAACTCATCAAGGATGGAAAGCTCAATCTGGGATCATTTGATATTCGATTCGAATATATTCTCGAAATCATTCTCATGGTACTTGCAGTTTTATTTGATTCTCATGGTACTTGCAGTTTTATTTGATCCATATATATATATATATATATATATATATATATATATATATATATATATATATATATATATATATATATATATATATATAGAATACTATCGATAGCACTGATACTACCAAGTTTTTAGCCGTTGGATGAAAAAATATGCGGTTGGGATTATAGTGGTCCCCTAGGGTTTACTAGGTGGTTGGTTGAATAGTAAAAATTTTAGGGAACCACTAAAATTCCAACCGCATATTTTTTTTCTAACGGCTGAAAACTTGATAGTTTCAATTGTTTGGTGCTATCGATAATATTCTAGCCGGACTCTCTCTCTATATATATATATATATATATATATATATATATATATATAGAGAGAGAGAGAGAGAGAGAGAGAGAGAGAGAGAGAGAGAGAGAGAGATATTATCTGCAATATTTGAAGTTTCATTTATGCCGAACGCAAAAGTGTAATGTGTTATATATGTATTTATACCTTACCCCTCTGCATTAAAAATTGCATCAATTAACATCCAACACTTTGTAATAGATCCCAGAAATTTGAAAAATAGAAAAATTAGACTGTAAAACTTCACTAAAACAAGTCGGCATATCATATTTTACTAATATTATCAAAATTGATAGTTTATTGAGCAATTTATTTAGAAATTTTTTTTACAAAATTTTATAGCTGAATTCAACTATTATCATAATATTCCACAAGATTTGTTGATCCTGTTGATTAAGATATATCTACTTCTGTAAGAAATTGTAGTTTACATGAAAATAAAGTAGATGAAATATACATAAAAAATATTTCATTTTCTAGCATGCTTAAAATATAGAACATGCATGCATGAAAATGATTGAAGATGCATGTTTCATTCCCTAATAAATAATGTTGGTAAATTTGTTTTGTGTTCATCTTATGAAAATGTACACAAGGGAGGAGTGGTGGTGGGTGCAAGTGTAGCATTTCAAACATGGTGTGTGGAAAAGAAAGGGCCCGTGCTCGTGTCGATGTTTAGCCCGATCCAAACCGTGTTCTCCGTCGTTCTCTCAGCTGCGTTGCTCGGACAAGTTATCGGTCTCGGAAGGTGATGTTTATGATCTTTAGTTTGATATACTATTTTACCAAGATAATTGTACTTAGGAAAGAGTTTACATATAATAGCTTGAACTCTTACTCTCACTTCTTTTCTTGATCTTTAGTTGCCTCAACATTCATTTTTGAAGTGATTTTTCTTTTTCTTTTTCACTTTGATATACTATTTTGTGAAGAGATTTGTACTTAGGTGAGAGTTTACTTAATAGCTTGAACTCTTACTCTCACTTCTTTTCTTGATCTTTTACTGGCTCCACATTCATTTTTGAAGTGAATTTTCTTTTTTTCTTTCACTTTGAGGTACTATTTTATGAAGATATTTGTGCATAGAAAAGAGTTTACAAAATAGCTTGAACTTTTACTCTCACTTCTTTTCTGTTGATTTATTTACATAGGATTTTCACTTTGGATGTAAACATATCTAAGATGAATTAAGTAAAAGTATTTATTTGTAGATCTAATTCGGCTGCTATGCTTTTGTGCGTACGATCGTCTTTTTTTTTTTACTTATAAATCATTTTCGATGATATAATTTTCAAATTAACAATCTATATTATTAAATATGATTTAAAGTATTTAAAGTTCTTAGAAATTGAATTTGAACTTCTTAGTCAAAATCTCCAATTCAGCTGGCCGAAATAAATGACAGAAATAATTGAAATAAAAAAGGTAGAAACGTACAGAACTTACATGAACTGTGGATCATTTGAAATCGACTACTCAATCTTTCAAAATTTTGATTTTATTACTCAACTTTTTAATTTATTTGATTCAAATCAGTCAACGATACTTTGACTTTAAAATTTGAATCATCGTTTCTTTTTACATATTTAGTTAGTATGCTTCATGCAATTCTCGCAACTATAATTTATTAAAATAAATAATTAACTTAAATTTTATAATTAAAATATTACTAACCGACTCAAATCAAATAAATTAAGTAAAAGCAAATTCAAAATAGTCCATAGGTCAGGTAAGTTCTATAAGTTTTTATCTATAAAAAAAAATACTAAGTTCATGTTGGTTTCTCAAACTCTCTTTGTTTAGAACTGATCAGAGTTCATATATAATTTAAATCTTTTTAACTTTTTAACTTTGTTTTTAAAATTTATTTTATGCAGCTTAGCAGGTATTGTGCTTATGTTCTCAGGCCTCTACATTGTGTTATGGGCAAAGACCAATGAGACTACTCCTGATCTGTTTGAAGTAAAACCTGCTGCTAATGATGTGGAGAAGCACCTTTTGTCCTAAAAACTCTGACATACATACATATATACATACACACATACATACATACATACATACATACATATATATATAGAGAGAGAGAGAGAGAGAGAGAGAGAGAGAGAGAGAGAGTTAGGCTGAAATGCTATTAATAACACTAAGTTATTGATGCTATTAAGTTTTTAATCATTGGATTAAAAGATGTGTGGTTGAAATGATAGTGAGCTCCTTAAATTTAATAGGTGGTTAGAAAAATAGTAAAATATAACGGGTAGAATTGATCAAAGGTGTTGATCTAAAAATAGAAAACTTAATAGCACCAAATGCTTGGTGCTATCGATAGCACAATAGCCGGGCTCGATATAAATCCAAGGGGCCACTATCATCTCAACCACATATCTTTTAATCCAATGATTAAAAACTTAATAATACCAATGACTTGGTACTATTAATAGCATTTCGATCAGCTCTCTCTCTCTCTCTCTCTCTCTCTCTCTCTCTCTCTCTCTCTAGATCTCTCTCTCTCTCTGTATATATAATATCTTTTCTGTGCTTTTGAAAGTAAGGAGATTTTCGTACTTGTAAATTATTTTTAATAATGGACATCCGAATTGACGAATAGTTTCGTTAGACATGATTTACACTATTAGAACTATTTAAAAACTAAATTTTATAATTTTTCAACATCATTTATCAAGTGATCAAAGAATTTCAAAAACTACTATTTTAACGACCAATGTGATATGTTTGTAAGTTCAACTGTGTAGAATAATCCAAATTAGGTGAAATTTTAATAAAAAATTCTACTTACCATCAAGAATATAAGATCAATACTTCCGATTTGAGATTTGAGTTTTTTATCACTATTTTTTATGAGATTTTTATTTTTAGCTGTTCATTTTGAAGCTACACGATCACTAGGTAAATGAAGTCAAAAAATTATAGTTTTAATATTGTAAATCAAGTTTAACAGAACTGATAGACAAATCGGATGTCTCATTATTAAAAACAACTTACAACTATGGAGGCCTTTATATTTTCGAAAGCATAAGAGCCTAGCTTTATGGTATCGTTTGGAAGCGGGATATACCGGAATGAGATATACCAGGTATAGGAATATAGTAAGGGATATACCTGGGATATACCTAAATTGTGTTTGGTTGGAAATGAGGGATAAACCTGGTATAAGAAAATAGGTGTTTGGATTGGGGATTGAGAAAAAGGTGTATAAAGTTGATTTTTTGGTTTAATGACGATGTGACCTTTTGTTTTATGTGAATTAAAGATGTGATAATTAAAATATATATTAGAATTAATTAATTATAAAAAATCTTATATAGTATATTTAATTAAAATATTTTATTAAAATATTTCAAAAAATTATTTTTATAATATTGCGGTCACAATAATATTTCAAAAAATTATTAAAATATTTTATAAATTATAAAATTATTATTTTAATTAAAATTTAAAATTTCCTGATTATTTTAAATAAAAAATTAGAAAAGAATTGAAATTAATAATATTTAAAATTTAAAAGTTCATTATTTTTATAATATTTAAGAAGGGAAACGCCCTTTCTACCGGCATGCTAAAAAAATTAAAATATTTTTTATAAGAAGAAAAAAATTAATAAAAATTGTATAAATATAAATATTATTAATTTTTAATAACTAGATTTACGTCCGATTTAATTTGCAATATACTATATCAAACTTTATTTAATATAAATTTATCGTAAAAATATTTTCTAACATTTAAAAATTATAATTTTTCAACGATAAAAATATTAATTAAATTTAATTAATATTAAAATTCTAAAGGGAAATTATAATTTTTAAATAAAGGAAAATTAGCATCAAACATTAACCAACTCACAATAAAATCCCAAATTACATCATACCCGATAAATCACAGTTTTTTAATTAACAGTCCACTTAACATTGCATATAAACAAAGAAAACAAGCAATACAAGCCGACTAACATACTATCACACCAGTACATCTAATATTTACAAACTTTTTTAGTCACTTACAATGATTTATCTAACTTCTATTATTCCACAACTCATTGGTAATACTCGTGCGAATGTCATCACCCCGCCGTGACTCAGTTCTACTATAATTTGTAGTGGTCGCTTCCACCTCATCCTCTGGAGGCTCTGGCTCTACTGGTTCGGTAAAATATCTATCATCTCCTTGTTGCCGTCGAATAAAATTGTGTATCACACAACAAGCCATTGCTATTTGACACTGCACTCTATAAGGAAAAGGTGTAGCGACAGTTAATATTTTAAATCTCTTCTTCAAAATTCCAAATGTCTTCTCTACCACATTTCTGAGTTGGGCGTGCCGATGATTATACAAGTCCTTCGGCGAACGATGTATACGACCACGTGTGTTACTGTCAAATTGACTCAGATGGTAACGCTCGCCTCTATACGGGGCCAGAAATCGATCGGTATTCGCGTAACCCGAATCGACCAGATAATATTTTCCTGTATATATATCAGAACGGTATACAACTTGTAATAAGTTATTTAATCAATTAATAATGAAGATAGCAATAAAAAACATAATCCTTAAATTTTACCTTCAGGAACTGTAAAACCTCCACTTTCACATGCCCATCTGAGTACCCGCATATCAGATGCAGAGCCTTCCCAACCGGTGCATACATAAAAAAACATATGATCAAAGGATACAGCTGCCATCATATTTTGCGATGTATATCCTTTGCGACAACGAAATGGTGGTTGTTTATCCTTTGCTACAATAACCGGAATATGCGTACCATCCACCGCCCCAATTGCATTCTACATATGTTAATGTCACAAGATAGTACATTACCCATGCAGCAATGAAAATTTACATATTTAGTGCGGAAAAAATATTGTCTGTTACCTTGAACGGATGAAAATTTGGATTTCCACTTATTCTTGAATGCACTCCACAATTACTTGGCGGCATAGTTAAATATTCATCTTTTATTTGCAAAATGGCCCGAAGTACATTATTAAAATAACGACTTATCGTTTCCCCCGAATGTTGAAAAGTTTCAGCAAGCACCCTATTTGCAACACCGTGTCCTATACAATATAGGAAAATTCCCAACTGTTCGTCAACAGTCAGATTCCTTGTACCTTTTAAAGGCCCTTCCCAACAAGCTCATCGCGGAGAGCAATTAATGTAGGTGTCGTCATTCTAAAATGATGGTACGCCCGTTCTGGATGACCATTCAGAATATCAGAAATAAATTGATGCCCCGTAAATGGACGTGTGCGACATGGTTGTCTGCTAATAGTACTTGTATCATCTATACATCCCCCGTCAATAAGCATAATTAATAGTTGGACCCAGTAGTCTTCATCTTCATCCAATATATCGAACAAAGTGGCATGGAACGCAGAGGAAAATAAACGTCGATAAATTGAATCATCCATTTCAACTGCACGTTCATATATGATAGTGAGCAAATTTGGATAGTACGCATACATGATAAAATACTTAGTTAAATTAATCTCAAACAATCATCTCGCCGATTACAGCAACCAAATACATAATAAAATAATACACTACATAATTTAAATGTCGAGATCATCGAGGTATCCTTCAAGAATGAGCATCAGTAGAAAAGCCCCCCATAACTCATCATCATCATCTAATATAGTCAACAACAATGCAACAAAGCGAGAGCAAGATTCAGTGTGGTAAATCGAATCATCCATTATATCTGCAACGATATAGTACCAATTTAGCTCACAATCATACTAAGTAGACATTATTGAAAGATGTATAGTTGGCTTCAAACAATCATTTAAGAGGAAAACCCACAAGCTGGTTAATATATTACAAAACATCTACTAAAATGTGCCGAAAGTTTCGATACAAATTATTACAAAGCTAGTAGTTAAAGTTCTAAAATTACAAACAGATTTTATATATATCCGCTAAGGACCAGGAAAAAATTGTCGGTACATGTGAATATCTTTTGCTATCTGCCGCTGTGCCCACTTGAAAGCAAGATCGTCATTCATTGACATGAAAATTTGACGATTTTGCACATCCTTGAAAGCGTCAGCGGCAGCCAAGACCTGGTCATCATTGAGCCCCTGCATTTTATATAGGCGCTGCAAACAAACGTCGATGGGAGGAATGGGTGATCGACCTTCTGTATCCTTATCAATAACATGCCTCACCAAATCTAATCTTTCTTTGCCCAGCTGAAGCATCTGCTCGACGCATTGAGTTATGCCCTCATTTTTTTTCCTACGACCGCCAGTTGACGGACGGTTGGTCCGTTGGCTAGGCTCGGGTACTGGGGAACGCTGCTTTTTCCCTGCCGAGCTGTACCCCGACCCACTAGTGGTCTTGTTTCGAATGCGAGGGCTAGGTGACCTTTCGAGCGGTGGGCTTTCTGTGAATTCATTAATATTTGGCCCTGAGGACCCTGCTTCACATTGAAATGGTAAGTGATGTAATTCTGAAAATCTTGGATCTATGTTTCTATCATCCTCACCAGGTGATGATGAGGAGGAGCTAGCTATTGTTGTAGTGGCTGGATGGAGTGAAGACAAGCTAAATGCACCGGTTGCGGTAGTCTTTTGTGTTAGAAACTCCATCTCCTGATACAAAGGAAATGGCCTATCCCTACATTTCGCAAACGCTGGGTTTTCCTGGACGTAGGTTAATTATATTAGTAAGGGTAATCAAGATGAAAAAATTATAATGAAAGGTCAATTAATTCACGTTACCAAGATCACGCTATCCCAGTCACATCGATCGCCTGCCGTGGGAATGTGGCGGATAAAATCCCATCCCCAACCACTCTTGTTTGCCAAGCAATGGTACAACGCAAAGGTGCGCTTCAACACCTTCATCCTATTCTTCACCTGCTCCTTGTTAAGGTTTAAACCATTTCGAGTATTTAATTCCGATACAACCCTAACCCACGCGAGGTTAGTGAATGATCCATTAACGTTGTTGCCGAGAGTGTGTTCCTCAGTCAACAACGATATGAAACATGCATCCAAAGCCTCGGTCCAGTTTGGTGTTCGGGGCGACTTTTGGGCGCGAGAACCACTAGCACCCTCATTTGGAAAGGTACTGTCTTGGATGTTGCCCAAGTTAGAACGGCTAGATTGACCGGCCTTGAACACCTTCTTGAAAGGATGCATCTGTACATAATGTATGATCTACTTTATATATTTTGGCTTAACACATTATATTTTCAATCTTTTTGGCATTACCCTAAAACGAATAATATAATTGACATTCAAATTGGAAGACAAGTGATGCAGACCATATTAATACTTGCATAAAAGGGGATGGAATATCATAATTTGCAAGGTAAATAGAGAAATACATAATAAAAATATTTAGAATAAAAAGTTGGCGGTTGACGCATAAAAGTAAAGATAAATATCGGCAGAAATGTTTTTCACTTACCCAAATATGGAAATTGTGGGTTATTATGTACAAGGGCTCATTCGGTTTCCAATATGTGTGGGGTTGCAGTGGATTCTAAATCCATGCCATCCATCAAACGCATTTGGCAACCGTCATCATCGCCTATGTACACGGGCTCAACTAGTTTCCAACAAGCATGGGGTTGCAGTGGATTCGAAATCCATGCCATCCATCAAATGCCTTTGGTAACCATCATCATCGCCAAAATCTCATTTTTTCATCACCAACTCATAAGAGATGAAACATATATATGCCGGAGCCAACATAACAAATCAGTCTAATGACATAGCACAGTAATTTATCAACCTATTATATCCGATAATAGCAGCAATGTATTAAAAATAAAAGGCTTGCACCTTTGAGGGCAAAGAGCTAGATCAGTAGAGGGGACAGCGAGCAACCGAAGGGGCAACCTTGGTACAGGAATGGATCAGAGATGAACCCACAAGCTCGATGGCCACGAATCCACAGCAATAATCCGACAAGGACTATCACTGACCAAATCCGGCGCAAGTGAATTTCACAGCCAGAATCTGCACAAAAGCTTTCTTGTAAGTTTGAAAACAACTAGCTATCAAACAGAAGAAGAGAACAATATGAAAAATCGGTGACAGATTGTATATAAATTCTTGACGCAATTTAAGACAACGAAATTGTCAGAAATCACTGAAAAAACCTGCATTAATTGTAGAACAGCTAGATCAACTCCTAGTCAAGAACAAATGTAACTGCAGTAGTGTATATCAAATACCGCGAGAGGAGGGTCCTGATTCGCTGCTTGAGCCAATTTCATATATCCCACCAAGGACAGATGAAGAAGGCAAATTTTGCACATGCGCCACCATTTCATACCATTACCGAAATTCGAAATACCCGAAAAAATGGATACTCTTGGCCAAACATTTCGACGAGGGAGCAGGGATCACAGATCGGCGAAGAACCGGGGAAAAAAAAACCCACAAGCTCGATGGCCGCGGGATCAGAAAAAATAAAAACCCACAAGCTCGATGGCCGCGGGATCACAAAAAAAAAATAAACCCCACAAGCTCGATGGCTGCGGGTGCCCTGCGCGGCATGAAGCCGTGCGATGTGCACACCCGCGGGTGGCGCCCGTGCGGTGCTGCCCGCGGCGGACGCCGCCGCCCGCGGGTGCCCCGCGCGCATGAAGCCGCGCGGCGTGCGCACCCGCGAGTGGCGCCCGTGCTGTGCCGCCCGCGGGTGCCCTGCGCGCCATGAAGCCGCGCGTCGTGCGCACTCGCGGGTGGCGCCCATGCGTGCCACTCGCACTGGCGCCGCCGCCCGCGGGTGCCCCGTGCGGCATGAAGCCGCTCGGCGTTCGCACTAGCGGGTGGCGCCCGTGCGGTGTTGCCCGCGGGCGCCCCGCGCGGCACGAGGTCGAGCAGCACGGCCCGGAGTCGCGCGGCGGCGGTGACGGCGACGGCGACGACGAAGAAGACGCCGAAAAGATGAGAAACTCTACAAAGATTACCATAAACCAAAACCACTCACCGTTTGTGTCTGGGGAAGAGGGGGGGAGAGCGGGAAGCACAGATCGGCGAAGCAAGATTTCAAAGATGAAGATGAAGGAGCGGTTTCGTGCACAGATCGGCGACGAGGAGGGGGCGCGGCGACGGCGAGGGGGACCAACGAGCACAGATCGGCGACGAGGAGGGGGCGCGGCGACGGCGAGGGGGACCAACGAGCACAGATCGGCGACGAGGAGGGGGCGCGGCGACGGCGAGGGGGACCAACGAGCACAGATCGGCGACGAGGAGGGGGCGCGGCGACGGCGAGGGGGACCAAGGTGCACAGATCGGCGAAGAGGAGGGGGCGCGGCGCGGCGACGAAGGAGATGAGGAGCGGGTTTCTGGAGATCACGAGTGGAGAAGATGGGTTTCGGAGTGGAATGAGTGGAGAAGGAGATGAGGAGTGGAATGAGTGGAGGGTTGGGGAAATGGGAAATGGGGAATATGGGTTCACGGGTTGGTTTGGGGAAATGGGAAATGGGGAAGATGGGTTCACGGGTTGGGGAAGATGGGTTCACGAGTGGAGAAGATGGGTTTGGAGGGTTGGGGAAATGGGAAATGGGATATCCCAGGGTATGGGAATGGGGTTGGGATATCCCAAGGGATATCCCAGGGATATTCCTGTTTGGCGGGATATCCCCAAACAGGGATATCCCAAACTTGTTTGGGTATAAAGGGGGGATATCCCCCCTTTATACCACATCCAAACAATGCCTATATATATATATATACTTTGGTGTTAATAAATGTGTGTGTGTATATATATATATATATATGTTTAATTTTCTTATTAGGAACTAATTAACTTTGTTGTGTAATGTAAAATATTTAGCCTTACTGCAAATGTACATATGTTTCTTCTTTCCTTCTCTCTCTCTCTCTCTCTCTCTCTCTCTCTCTCTCTCTCTCTCTCTCTCTTCTTTTTTTGTGGCTAAAATATAGATTTTTTTTAAAAAAAAAACAAAATCGGTAAAACTCAATCATAAATAAAATTAAAAATTACACTATATAATGAAGGAAAAATAAAAAAATCAAAAAAACCAAGCTGGTTTGTTCATAATTGAACCGGTTCAGTAATTCGTTGATTAAATAAAAAAAAAAAGAATCTAGTTAGGTTGTTCAGAATTTGATCGATTCATCAGTTCGCTAGTTGAACCGCGAGTTTTCAAACTGTTTTATTAACTTGGTCATGGTCGATCCGGTCGAACTGTCCAGTTAAACACGGGTTTTAAAAATATGGCCTTCTACCTACACATAAATAGAGTCAAGCTAAAATACTTTTGGATGCACGGAGGTGATCATGCTTTTTAATTATTTTTGCTGGTAGGATATCTGAATCGACGATCGACTCTATTAGATATAATCTATATTAACATTTGAAACATCAAGAAATTGAATTTATAGTTTTTCAATATCATTGTGTAGTAAATAAATGGTCTAAAAATAACGGCTGAAATAAAAATTTTTATAAAAAATAAGATAAAATACTTAAATTTTAAATAAAAAATATTGAATATACACTAAATAGTGTAAAAAACATTTGCAATTTTGAATTGACCATCTTTAGCGCAAGTGGCAAGAGCTTGATAGTTGGTGCACGAAATTTCAAGTTTGAAATTTTATTGCTTTATATTTCTAGCTAAATTCATTTTTAAAAATAAACTAGGCAGATGGCATGCTACCTTTCTCTCCAAAATAATAATAATAATAATAATAATAATTGAGATATTTTGATCACTAGATATAAGACGTTGAAAATTTATAAAATTTGATTCCTAAATAAGTTTAATAGTGTACATTATGTATAATGGAGTCGATCATCGCTTCAAATGTCTTTATTTTAAAATTTTAATAAGAGTTATTGTATATTCTTTATCTTTATTTGATGTTGTTACACATTTTCTACCCATGATTATTATATGTACCATCAATAGTCTCATATTGAATGTGAATGGAATTATGATTGGGTATATAAGAGACATGCATAATAATAATAATAATAATTGGGCTTAAGTATTTTGGGCTATATTTTTGGCCCAACAAGTTATTATTGCTAATGAGTCGGGTCGTTATATTTGGTATCAGAACCAACCATCAGCCGAAAGTGTGTGACAAGTCTCGGCTGAGCCAGGATCTGAAAGACGAGGTGACAGGCTATGTCAGGGATCTGAATGATGAGACTAGCCTAAACGGAGGGAGTCTGCATATATAAGAGATATGACACTAATAATAATAATAACTGGGTTTAAGTATTTTGAATTATACTTTGGACCCAACAAGTTATTATTGCTAGTGGGTCGGATCGTTACATTATAGCAAAATAATATCCCAATAATGATAATATCCCAATAATGATGATTTATAAAGCAACAAATCTAAGTAAGATTTGTTATTTATACATCTAATTAGAATATTTTTGGGAGCACAGTACATTTTTGTTGTTCAAAATGGTAATTTTTGCATATTCCTAATGCTTAAACAAGTATATAGTTGTCTGGTAATGGATACTAGACTTTGTCCTTCTCTCTCATATGATCTGAATGGGGATAATTTTGCTATGTCTGTGCTACTGCTTATTTTGTTACTATTCCCTTGGTAGGATGATATCCTTACCTCGTTTGGTAACGAGAACTAGGGGGGATAAGGGCTTATCCCCTAGTTATACCCAAACACAATTAAGGTCGATTTGGAACAGCTGTTCTCGTCTTTCTGAAATAAGCTGGTATAAGACTGAAATTACTATTACAGCCTTTTTCTGGAACAAGGCTTGTTCCCATTTGAGAATAAGCTTAATTAAATTAATATAATTTTAATTAATTCAATATTTTAATTAATTTAATTATTTTATTAACTAATTATTTAAGTATTTAGATAATTAACTAATTATTTAAGACAATTAAAATTAAAATTTTTAACATTTATAAATTTTTAAATTTAAAATTTTAAATTTTATAGTTTTTAAAATTTTTAACTTTAATTTTTAATAAATTTATCATATAATTTTAATAAATTATATGATAAATTTTTTTAATAAATTTTTTTATATATAAGTAAAATATAAATTTTAATACTTTTTTTAATAAATATTTTAAATTAAATATTTAAAATCATATCAGTAAAATTTTAATCATAAATTAAAATTTTAGTCCTATTTATTCTTCTTATTCCTCTTTAACTTACCAAACACAATTTTCTTTATACCCGGTATAACTCTTATACCCACCCAAATATAAATTAACATTAGTTCCTGCTAATACCATAACTTATACCTATCCCCGGTATAACCAAAATTTTCTTATACCCGAACCAAACGCAGCCTTAATAAGAAGTTTGTAGAGCTAATTTGCATCTTGATCCTTTGTTATATCTGATCTTTTATTCGAAGAGAAAAATAGAAACGGTTTCGATCCCAGCACATCCTTCTTCTCCGATATGTAGAAATCGAAAATTTGAGTTTCCTACACACCCAAGATTGCCCAACCATCGTAGAAGACAAAAACGGAAAAATAAAAAATTCACAATGATAATTTTAAACAATTCCACATATAAATCTAATAAATTTCACCAATAATATTCAAAATATCATACGATGAAAAACTAAAAAATACTAAATAAATCTTCAACTGAAAATACCTTACAATGAATATTAATAAGAGAGAGAGAAAAAGTAGATTGGAGATCATCCATTTCAAACTTAGCAACCCTCTTTTACACTTCTCTTGCTCTTGAGAGAAAACACCATATACGGAAATAATAGAAGAAGCTGAAAAAGAATAACCTATTTTTTTTCCTTTTAACTCTAACCTAAAACTCATGTGGTCCAACTTGGTCCACTTAATCCAAAAATAAGTCATATGATTCATTTTGAATCAACTAAATCAAATAGAATCCTATGAATACACTTATTAATTTAGTAAATCAAAACTAAAAAAAAAAAAAAAAAAAAGTTTGACACTATTTTTTAATACTATATTCTTGCTTGGTAAAATATTTGAGAATGTTAAAAAATCATTCATTTGCATTCCTAGTTTCTTTCTTAACTACACACATAACTTTATAAATGTGTTAAAGATGACTAACATGTGCATAAGAAAGAAATTATTAAGAGACTATTGGACAATCAGTTGACTTTAGAATTTTGAATTTGATGGAATGTTTAGTTTACTTATCACCAAGAAGGCCAAACTATTTGAGAAGAATAGTATACTTTTCCTATTCACTTATTATAGTAGACCAGATGTATCTCAGAATCTTTAGTGTGACAAGATCTATTGGATGAGATATGTCGAATATAAAAATATAAAAGCACCGTTCTCTGATAAATAGCTTTAAGTTATTGGCGAATAAGGGTTGCTTCGTATAATTTAACAAAATCATGTTTAAATATATTGATTGACATCTGAACCTATCTTGTTTGAAACATTTGTATGAGTTGTATGACCATATAAATAAGTTATTTATATCATTTTTTTACACTATCTTTTTTGAAATTGAACCTAGAAGAAAATATTTTCTTTTATTGCTCCGTGGTTCATGTTTGCTTGAGGTTTTGAGTATGGATTAGAGAAAATGTAGTTAATCTTGAGTCAGGGTGGAATAGTACCAGATTATTGAACTCTTGATATGTTCGATACCCGTGAATTTTGGACAACTAGGTCGAGTAGTGGTTATATATCGGTTTGGGTCAGAATTCCATCATAGTGGTTAGGGCCATTCACTTGGGTCATAAGTTTGACTTTTGCCTACTACATACTCGACCTGATTACTTTCCTCGAGCGGGTCGCTCACCTCAAGTGCCACTCCGAAGTTAGGCGGCTAGATTTATTTTGGGTATGGTTCCACGTTGACGATCCACGGGTTGTTGATGTGATCAGATGTGATGCTAGTGCAGGCGGGACTAGGCTTCGTGCCGGTCGGTTGATTGGGTTACTCTTGACGGTATTGTAGTTGATGCATACAACCCTTTTTACTGTTCATTCA
Organism: Tillandsia fasciculata; assembly: GCA_029168755.2. NCBI lineage: Eukaryota > Viridiplantae > Streptophyta > Magnoliopsida > Poales > Bromeliaceae > Tillandsia > Tillandsia fasciculata. The sequence continues at coordinate 1,950,651 of CM054952.1, forward strand.
CAACATTAGAGATATAGTAGTGATAGTTTTACTTTTCAGCAGTTTACTTTCCCTATTCTTATTGCTCTCTCCTATTTTGTCTCTGATAGATTTTTTGTAGAGTCCTCTGTGGCTGTAGCAACGACAACGGACCAAGGTAAAGGGATCGCGAGTTAGATATATCTCCTTTCAGTTTCTTTTGTCGTGGGCTGTAGTAGTGGACCCTATATTGTTTTAGCATTTCAGACTATTATACTTTTGGGACTGATTTTTCGCCAGCTGGTTGTCTCTTTATTATTACTCCTCAGAGATATATTTCATGGAAAATGCTATGTATACACCCCGAATGGGGTGTATATCATACACCCCACCCCATCCAAGGGTGGGGTGAATTCCACCGGTCACTTGAAGTGACCGGTGAGTAAGTCTCCACCCCTTGGATAGGGTGGAGTGTATGATATACACCCCATTCGGGGTGTATAGGTAGAAAAGCCCATATTTCATATATTAGAGTTTTATTGTATAGTTTTAGTCCGATATTTATCTTTAGTTTCAGCTTTGTTTTACTTGTTTGTATGGTTCTTTATGCATACGGATCCATAAAAACATATCGAATAATAAATATATTTCTATAAAATTCAACTTTTCATATTTATTCTTTTAAAAATTCTAAGTTATTTATATATATCTTTCTGATTTATTATCGTTTATATTTTAACATAATATAGGTGAAATGTCTATTTTGCCTTTATAAATATATAACCCTCTAAAGCTATAGTTATAATATAAAAATAGTAAAAAAGTAAATTTACTTTTCTATATAACTTAGATATTTAATCTATCATTAACTAGATGACAGGGCTAGCGAGACCTCACATCGCCTGGTGATCTTGGGCTGCTGTGTGTGTGTTTGGGCTGACGAGGACGTCAAGCCTAAACGGGGGAGTCTGTGTTTGGGCTGACGAGGACGGGCTGACGAGGACGTCAAGCCTAAACGGGGGAGTCTGTGTTTGGGCTGACGAGGACGTCAGGCCTAAACGGGGGAGGCTGTGACGCCCACGCCCCCAATAGTCCTAGTCCCACATCGGATATGGATGAAATTGTGATTGGATTTATATGAGATATGGACACTAGTAATAATAACTGGGCTTAAGCATTTTGGGCTGTGGTTTGGGCCCAACGAGTTATTATTGCTAGTGGGCTGGGTCGTTACATTTGGTGTATATATATATATATATAGGGTATATATAAGTGTACATCCAATTTTGGGTGTACATCTTACACCCCACCCATCCTAGGGTGGGGTGAATTCCACCCATCACTTCGAAGTGATGGGTGAAGAAAACCCCACCCTTAGATGGGTGGGGTGTAAGATATACACCCAATTTTGGGTGTATGGGTAGCAAAGCCCATATATATATATGAATAATGTTAAATTTTTAAAAAATTAAATATAAAAAATTAATTTTTATATGAATATATTTACTATTCGATATGTATTTAAAAATATATATACAATTAATCCTTAGATTATTGACGTTTGGTATATATTGTGGATCTATGGGGGATTCCGAATTATGATTTACTAAAGAGAGAGCTGAACCTGGAATATATATATATATATATATATATATATATATATATATATATATATATATATATATATATATATATATATTTGCAAAATTCCAAAATTAATAATTTTTTTATACAAAATGGTCAATTATAAATTATATAAATTATAAATTAGCTTTGTATGGAAAAGGCCCTGGTTTCCCTTTCTCCCACCTGGCACGGTGAAAACCGAAAAAGAAAATATATAAAATCAAACCAAAAATAGATGGAAAGAGACAAAAACAAATACAAATAATTTTTTTAAAAAAAAAACGAAAAAAAGCCCGAAACATCAAGGGGTGGTGCGATGTCGGCTGTTTCGCGAGCAAGGGTTTCGTCTCCTCCTCTCGACCTCCTCCTCCTCCTCCTCTGATCCCAATCCCTCCTCCCGCGATCCCCCGATTCCCTTCATCACCCACCGGTAAGTCTCCGAATCCTCGCAATTGGATCCTTTCTCCGCTAGATTCCGCAAAATTTTGAGGTTTTCCCCGTCGATTTTGGCCTCGGATTCGTCGAGTTCGGTCCGGGGGTCGGGAAATCCTAGATCTCGCGCGTTCTCCGTGTTTTGATCCATTTTTGGGTTTGGAAAAGGGTAGATTTTGCGATTGGAGTGGGGATCTGTGGTGGTTTCGATCGGATCTGGGGGAATCACTCGGGATCCGCTCGATTTGGTGGTGGATTTGATGGATTGATGCGTTGTGGTTTGAATTGGGGCTAGGGATTGGTTTTTGCGTTTAGGAAGGGGGCGGAGAGGAGATTAGGTTAGGGCCTGTCGGCGGAGTCGGTTTCGGTGTCGAATTTGATGGTGTCGCCTTCGCCTCCTCCGCCGCCGCCGCCGCCGCTGCCGGTGGAGGATCAGACGGATGAGGATTTCTTTGACAAGCTTGTGAACGATGACGAAGAGTTCGGCGTCGAGGGGTCTCATGCCGTATCAAAGGATATGGCTAGGGATTTCTCCAATCTCAGCCTCGGCGACATTGGAGCCTCTTTGGATGATTTGCGTGATTTGGGTTTCCCCTCAGAAATCGAAGCCACAAAGGAAAGCAATGGCCTCGCTCCTGCCTCGGATCCGCCTAAAGATGATGGCGTTCTGAAACACGAGGAGAGTGGCCCCTTTGGTTCGCAGGAGAGCACCGGAGAGGTTGAATCGCCCGGCTCGGTGGTTGTGAAGGGTGATGGATCCAAGGGAACCGGCGTAAAGGAGGTCCAGTGGAGTGCATTCGCATCCGATACACAGTCCTTCAGCCAAGGAGGGTTCGGATCCTATTCAGATTTCCTGAACGAAGATGGTTCTTCGGAGAATTTGATAAGTCATACCGACCTCAATGGCGGTTTCATGGAAAACGCGGTTGAGAATCAAAATCTTTATGGTAGTTACTATGATCAGCAAGAAACACAATATCACGGGTCAACTAATGAGCTGGTTCCTGATGCAAATGATGCACAGTATTGGGAGAATCTTTACCCTGGATGGAAGTATGATGCGAACACTGGGCAATGGTATCAAGTGGATAGCATTGATACTACTGCTGATGCTGCTGCTTCTTCTACGAATGCCCAGTGGGACAACTATAATGCTACAAGTGTAGGTTCCCAGGTATATGGTCAAATCTCTACTGCTACTACTGCTGCTCCTGCTAATGAGTCTTTTGAAATGAAATCAGATGTTTCTTATCTTCAACAAACGACTCAATCCATTTTAGAGACCATTGCAGAAGAGAGTACCATGAACAGTGTTACTAATTTGAATCAGGAGTATCAGGCCAGCACGGAATACCCACCGAATATGGTGTTTGATCCTCAGTACCCAGGATGGTATTATGATACAAGCACACAACAGTGGTACACTCTGGAATCATACATGCAGACCACACAGATGACATCTAGTACAGTTCAGGACCAGGTGAATCAAGACTATAGTGCTTCAGCTGGCTTCGGAGGACAGCATCAGCATCAAAATTCTGCTGAAGTAGGTCAATTTGAGCAAAGCACTATTCAGGGCATAGGTAACCAAGAGTTTGGAGGAGATTGGAATGCTTATGCAGGTAACTATAGTCAGCAGACAATGTGGCAGCCTGAAGCAGCTGGCAATAATAGTACTGAAAGTTTGTCAGGAAATCAGCTATCTAGGAGCTTCTATGGTTCTACGGGAAATTCAGGTGGTCAGACAAACCAACAAATGAGTTCCAAAACTTTTGAACCTGTTACGACTAATAATTATGGAAGCACTAATGGTGTGGCTAGGTCTCAGAGCATGTACCAGTTCAATCAGCCGAAGCCGGAGCAGAATCAGCAAGTTCATTTATCAAATAGTTACTATGGCAATCAGAATTCGATGAACTTCTCTCAGCAATCATTTCAAAATGCAAATCCACCCTATTCTAAGTTCTCTTATATACCTCATGAAGGGAGGTCGTCTGCTGGACGGCCAGCGCATGCTTTAGTTGCTTTTGGATTTGGTGGTAAACTCATAGTGATGAAAGATGCGAGCTCTTTTACCACAAAGCTGGACTACGGAAATCAGGTTTGGTGCTAGCACTTTTCTTGTCTAATAAACTAAAATGCAACTATTATGGTGTAGAAGCTTTAGTCGTACTTTTTCTCTTCAGATTTGTTAGGTTAGGTTTCCTATAGCTTAATTTTCTTATGTTTTTTGTTATTTTTAAGGGTACTTCTGGTGGTATGATCTCAATACATAGCTTATCAGAGATTGTTATGGATAAAACTGATGCTTCCAGCTTTTTAAGTGGTGGTGCCTTCGGTTATTTCCAAGCTTTATGCCAGCAATCCTTTCCCGGTCCACTTGTTGGTGGGAATGCTGCGACAAAGGATGTCAACAAATGGCTTGATGAGAGGATCATGAGCTGCGAATCTGCCAGCACAGATTTCCAAAAAGGAGAATTTTTAAGGCTGCTTCTTTCTTTGCTTAAAATATCATGTCAGCATTATGGAAAACTTCGATCTCCTTTTGGGTCTGGTCCGTCAGTAGAGGTACCTTTGCACTTAATTTTTTAAATTTTGAATGCATTACTATTACTTTCTTTTTAATTCTTATCTTAAAGCATGTGCTATTTTTTTTTGATGGGAAACAATGTTTAAAGAGTGGAAATGGATTGCAAGTTGCCAACATACTGTGTGTTGCTCATGAGTTCATTTGGTGCATATGATGTCCCCATAGAATATAATTCTAATATTTAAGTACAACAAAAAGGTAACAGTATGTGATAGACTGAAAGAGAATACATAAAAGAGTTAGAAAAAGATGGGAAGAAAATAAATTTATTATTGACCCATTGAAATAATACATTATTTAGCACTATAACACAATAAAAGATTGTATCAAACCTTCAGATAAATTGACATAGGGAAGTATTCTAAATGCGGAATAGTCAATAATCAATATAAGAACTACTGATGTTTCCGATTTTCAATACCTTTATACATGATATCCTTAAATTACTCATATTTATCTATATAGTGCAAGACAATAGGAAGCTGACTCGTTGATAAATAACTATGCTCTTGGGGATGTGTCTGTATGGGAATGTTAATGGATATCTGTATGTGTTCGAAGGATTTAAGCGCCCATCAGTACGGGTCGTATCTACCGTGCCGTATCGTGCAAAAAGATATCGGCACAGTACAGCCTCTGTGCCGATGGCTCAACTCAAAACTCTCTTTTCTTTTAATTAATAAGTAATTTTCTCAACAAAGTTCAAAATATTTGATAAAGATACTTAATAAACAATTACAATATTTTGTTGCTAAAGAAAGTAAATATTTCATATTACTATGTGTCAGCACACATGTATTTTTTTTTACCGACACGCATCGGCACGACCAAGCACACACCGTGTCATAGTGCTAACAAGGTTTTGGCACGATCCCGTGCCACGACACTTAAATCCTTGATGTGTTCAACTGTATGGAGGTGAATAAACTACTTTTTAGAACAATGATGCTAAAGAAATATGAGGATCCCTCCTGCTGTAGGTTGTTTTGGCACAATCCTGTGCCACGGCACTTAAATCCTTGGTAATATCCCATTGCTTTGTTATTCTTGATTGTAATCCATTATGGAGTTTTATCTGTGATTGAATTGTGATTGCTTCCCATCTTGGGGCACCACACATCCTCTTCACCATTCTAAAGTCATTTACTTAATGTAGCTGAGAATGAAACCTATGGTGGCTAATTTAGATTTTTAGGTTTCTGACTTTTCAAACTATCGTGGATTGTAAAAAGTCACCTGGAATAAGAAGCAGCATTCAATATGGTCACTTTTTGACATGAACACTCTAGTCTTGGATGAGTGAGAACACATCTCAAATATAATTCTCTATGCAAAACATCTCAAAATAATTTCTGATTGCATCTTCCATGATTCTTTTGTTATTCTGTTCATTCTACTTCCTGTTTCTTCTCGTTCCATCCCTACTTCCCTTTCTCTCTCTCTCTCTCAACCCTTGTTGAGGACCCTCTCTTAATTTACCCATTTTCTAATATATTCTCCTATTCTATTCTCTAAATAAAAGCAAATCTGTCTTCGAGTATATGAATTCACAATATATTTGAATTCGTCAAACTTTCAAGACATATGCTTTTGGTGCCTTGAGCATACCTTCATTCAGGGAGAAATGGTGGATTTCTTTGCTTTCTGTAGTATTTGTTTTTTATGTCTTCTTTGCTTTCTGTAGTATTTGTTTTTTATGTCCAAAGGATTCCTTGTACTCACAAAGGTGGTTAGAAAGAATCTTGACTGCCCTTTCTATTTCTGGCTATAAACTTGTTAATCATCTTACATTGCTTTTAAACAATGACTAGACCCAAAAGCTATTGGACTATATTTCCGAATAAAAGTTTCATAACACGGAGTAGTTTGATTTCAAATAGAAGCAGTGAGATGCAACATTATGATACACTATTTAACCGATTACTGGATAAGATCCATTTGGTTGTTTATAGTTTCTTGTTTTATCCATTAAATATATATATTTAGGTTTTTTCCTGCTAATATGTTCATAGTCCTTTTGTAGTTTCCCACTTGTTTCATGTTCAAACAATTGTGTCCTTATTAATAACATTTTTGATGTTTTCAACTAAATTCTGTTCTCATTAGCAGGAAAATGATGGTGCAGAAATGGCGCTAACTAAGCTCTTTGCGTCTGCTAAGAAAGCTGGTGCTCAGCTCATTGATCATGGCTCTTTCACACATTGTATGCAAAGCCTTCCCTCTGAAAGCCAGATCCGGGTAATACTTTTTTCTGTCCATGGTTATTTTAAAACTGTTTTACAAATCTTCGAGTACTTTATGCATATAGACCACTTTTTTAGGCTACTGCTGTTGAGGTACAAAACCTTCTAGTTTCTGGTAGAAGAAAAGAAGCTCTCCAGTATGCACAGGATGGTCAGTTGTGGGGACCTGCCCTTGTTCTTGCCGCCCAGCTTGGTGAGAAGGTTTGTGCAACTACTATGGTTTTCTGCAATTAGCACTTTCTTTATCGGTGGCTTTGTTGATCTAATTTTTTTTTCCTTTCTTTTTGTTAGTACTTTGGTAAATGCACTTTTTCCTTGTGGCTAAAATTGCCTTTTGGTGTTATCTAATGTACTCTCTTGTTACCCATGAACTTTGATGCAGTTCTATGTTGATACTGTGAAGAAAATGGCTCATTGCCAGTTTGTGTCAGGATCACCTTTAAGAACCTTATGCCTTCTTATCGCTGGGCAACCTGCAGATGTATTTTCTGCAGATAGCCCAACCATTAGCTCTTATGGTGCGTTAAATGCTCCACAACAGCCTATGCAGGTAATTTCTCTGCTGTTATTTTCTTCTTTGACAGTTGATTCGATGATTTGCTTGAACTTAGCTTGGGATCCCCCCACCCCCCCCACTTCAGTGGATTGTTTTAGAAATACTTCAATGCCTCTTCTGTGCCACTTTATCTTGCCTGTTTTTAGTAATACTACATACCAATTGCTGATTAGTTTTTAGGTATTATGTTTTCTTTGAACTAGCGAGCTTATTTGCTGTTTTCATGTGATTATAGAATCAAACCAGTGGCATGTTAAATGACTGGGCAGAGAATTTGGCCATAATAACTGCGAATAGAACCAAGGATGATGAACTTGTGATGATTCATCTAGGAGATTGCCTTTGGAAAGAGAGAGGGGAGGTGCGTATATTGCCTTTTGCCTAATTACGCCTTCTTTTGGGATATTCGCTTGTATAAACTTGCAGAATTATCTGTATCCCTATATGCTAGTTTTCAATTATAATGTGTTTAAGGAGGGATATATAAGAAATGAAACTTTGATGATGTTCCAACTTAAGATATGGGTAATTTATACATACATACGACTGCACTTTAAGGAGCGTGTACAGAAATTCAGTTTTCTACAAAGTATATATGTAAATTGTAAATAGATGATTTTTCGGGGATACATACTTGAAGAAAGCAGGAGCGCAAGCCAATCGACAGGGAGAAGGTTTTCTGACTAAAGTTTTGTGATATATTACAGCTACATGTTGTTTGATGCAGGTAACTGCAGCGCACACCTGCTATTTAGTTGCAGAAGCAAATTTTGAATCCTACTCTGAGAGTGCAAGGCTCTGCCTCATCGGTGCAGATCACTGGAAATGTCCTCGAACATTTGCAAGCCCAGAAGCTATTCAGGTGCTTTATCTTTCACTTGTTTGACATACTTTTGCTAATTTGAAAATAATTTCCTTCTTTATTTCATAATATGCTAAGAAGTATTCTTCATGGGAAGACTAAGTTTTCTATTTAGATCTTCCTTCCAGATCGCTTTTAATAGTATTCTAGCTCTATTTACCTCATTTCTGGCGTGATGGTTTCTATGTTTGTCTCTTTGGATTTTTGTCAAAATTGGAGCGGGAAATAAAGAAATTAGATTTATCATAACTGCAGTGAACCTTTTTTTTCTTGTCCCCCCCCCCCCCCCCCCCCCCCTCTTTTGCCTAAAATTTCATTCATTGTCATATTGATTGATTGTCTGATGGCAAGATACGACTTTGTCATATGTAATAGGCTGAATGAAAGGAGACTCCTGCGAGGCCTTGTTTGGTATTGCGGAGCCAAAAGCACCTGCTTTTATGCTTTGAAAGGCCCAAAAAATCCAATAGTGCAATTTGCCCTCCTTCAATGCTATAAAATTGTGGTGGGAACCGCCATTGGATAAGGAAGCGGTTACGTGCTTCTCCGGTGGCAGTTCCCACTGCAATTTCATTGCATTGGAGGAGGGAAGATTGGAAACGCTTTTGGATATTTGGGGCCATCCAAAGCATAAAAGCAGGTACTTTTGGCACACAATCCCATACTAGGCCTAAGTGCCATTTAAAGTAGACCGCTCATTTTTCTTTTTTGGAGTGACACCCCGCAACCTTTGATTGTATGACTTTTGATTGTATTCCATCAGCTGAATTGTGGACTCCGTTAGAGTCAACGTCTACACCACCTCTTCAGTTGACGGAATTGTGAATCTCCTTTGATAGTTGACAACCAGCAATTGATCGAATCCCAAATTCAGCTGATTAACTAAAAGTCAAAATGAAGAAATTTGCAGGGTGTCAATTGAAAATTTGAAAGAAATAAAGTTTGGTGTCCTGTAGTTTAGGGGGTTCCTATACAATTTTTCCTATATAAGATGTACATGCACTTCTGTTTTGTTTGCCAAGGTTTCTTTTTTTTTTTTTTATTTTGTTTTGTTCTCGATGAATTTCTTACAGAGAACAGAGTTATATGAATACTCCAAAGTGCTCGGCAATTCTCAGTATATCCTCCTACCATTCCAGCCATACAAGCTAATCTATGCCCACATGCTTGCCGAAGTGGGGAAGATTTCTGCTTCATTACGGTAGGGTTTCTAATTATTTTCCCATTTCTTTGATAATACATTCTAACTTATATTTAACCTCTTATGATCTAGGTATTGCCAAGCATCTTTAAAGATACTAAAATCATCTGGCCGCGCTCCTGAAGTAGAAACATGGAAATCGTTATTTTCATCCCTGGAGGACCGAATACGTACCCACCAGCAGGTATAGCATCCATACAATTTAATTTAGGGTCAATTACAAGTTGGTCCATGAAGTTTGATCCCGATTTTCAATTTCAATTAAGTTCTTAGTTTTCCAATTTTAACAGTTTAGTCTCGGAGCTTGTTCGCCATAATACTTTAGTCCTTTCATTACTCTACTGTCTAAAAATGCACTGGCCTGCTATGGCCGAATCAACCTAAACCTCAAATTGATATTGCATTCAGCAAATGCTAATAATGATGGTGATTTGGCATCTTTTTTCATGTGATAGCTTAACCTACGACCATCTCTTGGGACACTCTAGAGAGTAAATTATTAATTGAAATTGAGGATGTATTGAAATCAGATCAAATTTTGAGGACTACATATGTAATTAACCCTTAATTGTTGTGTATATAAATATCCATTTTAAAAGCATACTAATATTTCTTTTCCTTTCTTCAAGGGTGGATACAACACAAACCTTGCCCCATCTAAATTCGTCGGGAAAATCTTTACCTCAATCGACAAGTCGATCCATCGCATGATTGGGGCACCGCCTCCACCTCTTCCTCCAATGCCTCAAGGCAGTGTGAATTATAAAGAAAGCTATGCAGCGGCCCCACAAAAGGTTGTAAATAGCCAATCAGCAATGGCGATGTCATCTCTGATGCCGTCAGCATCGGTCGAGTCAATAAGTGAGTGGACTGGGGATAATAGTGCCGTTAGGAAGAGTATGCACAATAGAAGTATTTCAGAGCCAGATTTTGGTAGAAGCCCGAAACAGGTCTCTCTCTCTCTCTCTCTCTCTCTCTCTCTCTCTCTCTCTCTCTCTCTCTCTCTCTAGTACAAAAAGATGCGACTCAAATTTGCTTAAAGGTAAGACTGTTCTCAGACCCCTTAACTATAGGCTTCTTTGAAATAGAATCCTCAGCTTTACTTTTTCTAATTGATACTCAAATTTTTTTTTTTTTTTTTCTTAGCTGATTTGGCAACTGTTCAATTGAATTGACAATGCAGTCTGTGAAATCAAATTAATCAAAACTCGAGTGTCCATAAGAAAAGGTGAGGGATTTTTTCAAAATGGCCTATAGTTGAGGGGGTCTTTGTACAATTACATTAGAATCGAGCTGCACTGTTTGTTTTTCTTCTATTCAATATTATTTGTCAAGAAAATGAAGAAGACTAAAAATCCTCCTCTTTGCTGACTTTATGTTGTATTTATAAATAGAATGCAGGATCGGATGGTACACAAAGCAAAACATCCGAATCGGGTAGTTCACGTTTCGGGAGGTTTGGCTCTACAATTCTTCAAAAGACCATGGGTTGGGTCTCAAGATCCCACCGACAGGTACTTTCTTCTTCAGCATTCATCCTCTCTCTCTCTCTCTCTCTCTCTCTCTCTCTCTCTCTCTCATTTTGGTTTATATATAATTATGAATTTTGGCTTCTTTTCTTTATGTTTCTATAGGCGAAACTCGGTGAAAGTAACAAGTTCTACTACGATGAAAAGCTGAAGAGGTGGGTGGAGGAAGGTGCTGAAACTCCAGCCGAGGAAGCTGCTCTACCACCTCCTCCTCCAACAACAGCCTCCTTCCAGAATGGTATGCCGGATTATAACACAAATTTTCATGGTTACAATTCAGTTAAAAGCAAACACCACACTGCTAATGGAATCCCCGATGCAAAACCCCCAAATCTGTCTGAACTTAGTCCGGGAATCCCGCCAATTCCGCCTAGCCAGAACCAGTTCTCAGCTCTCGGCAGAGCGGGTGTTCGGTCGAGGTAATCTTTTGTCATACCATGAACTATGGGCTAATTGTTTCAGGATGCTCCTCTCTTCAACTATCCTCTTATTAAGATGCTGCAACATAAACCTGCTAATTTCTCATTTTGCAATTCCGGTTCTTTTTTTTTTTGTTTTTGAAATTTTGGATCGATTTTTTTTTTTTTTAAGACAAACACCTTTGGCTTCTTGATGATATGCATCAGAGTTATCTTTCTTTCTTTCTTGATGGAAAGCCAGTAGGCAACACAGAAGAATTAAGTGATTTTTTTTACCCGCTATGGACCATAATTTAAAACTTTTTTTTTCCTCAATAACATTACCTTTTTTGTTCGCCAATAACAAAGTCATCGGTTTTTTACTCTCAGATATGTGGATACATTTAACAAGGGTGGAGGTGGTGGAGCTGCGAAAAACCTCTTCCAATCACCTCCTGCTGCTCCATCTGTAAAGCCTGCAGTAAATGCTAAGTTCTTCGTTCCCTCCGCTCCTGTCACCGTTGATGAAAACAAAACCAATCAACCCTTAGAAACCAGCCAAGAACACCCCCCACCTTGGAAGAGCCGTCCACGTCAGCAGTAACTGAAGCCTCATTCTCTTCACCGCCATCTGCTTCTTCATCATCATCATCACCATCGATGCAACGGTTCCCGAGCATGGATAACATGACTCCTTACGGAAACACAAGGCAGGGACCTGTGTCGGAGCGCGGGAATGGCCCTTTATCAAGAACTCGAGCTGCTTCTTGGAGCGGAACTTATGCGGACTCATTCAACACCGTGAGCACGGAAACTACGCCCTCGATAGATGGACAAACTGTTCCCACCAAGTCCCTGCAGTTTAGTGGAAGCTCTTTGGCAGACGATCTTCATGAGGTGGAGCTCTAGCATTTCGGCATTCGTCTTTACGGGGATGACTGCGCTTAATTATTGAAGCCTTTCTCTCATCCTCTGTCCCAAAATCTCCCAAGAAAGTCAAATGGGGGACGAGTCAGGTATCGATCCTACTACCGGATTTGTTGTGACAGATCTACTTGTTTGATTAGAAATCAGAAAGAAAAGAAAAAGAAGAAAAAAAAAAAAAAAGAGGCACCACTCCGGGGTGCTTCATGTATTAAATTCCAGATTTTTGAGCTTACCTTGTGGTTTAATGTTCGCAATGTCGAAAGTGGTGTCCTTTTTACATGAAAAAAGAAAAGCATGTGGACCCCGTTGTACAGATAATTTGTCAATTTATTTGAACATCGAAAGTCCCATTATATTGTTTTTTAAGAGAACAGGCATCTGGGAAAGAAAAATTTTAGAGAGCGCGACGGTGGCAGTTACAATCTATCTTTGTAAAACGAACACAATAATCAGTTCTTTACATGTCTGAATTTTTTTCAAGTTTTGTTTTTTGCGAACTCCTTGTCTCTCTAATTGGATCTTGCAGTTGCCTCATTTTCGCTACGGTGTTGTGTTTTTTCTATGAAGCAAATTTGTACTAATGCAGTTTTTTTTCATTTTGGATATTATTTGGCTTATCCTTGATTTTAATTACTGATTAGAGATATGTTCGTTTAAAACCAGATGTTGTTTTTTGTTCTTTGAGAACAGGTTGTCTTGTGGTTCGCTAAGCGTGCTTGTGTTGAGCTCCCTTGGCTTTTTGCGGTTTTTACGGAATCTGGAAATGGAAGCTACAGGTTTAGACTTTGCAGGTTTTTAGATGATCTGGAGAGACAAACCACAAGTTTAGAATATGGACTGTTTGAGTGTTTCTAGTTGATGAGCTTCTTTGTAAGTCTTCTTCTTGTTTGGAAAAGTTAAAAAGAAGGCATTATGTTGGGGGTTCAGCTTCTGCTTTTGCTTCTGTAGGAGGCTGCCCGGGAAATTGTAACGCCCCATAAGGATTTGAAAAAGTCATATATATATATATATATGACTAAATTATAGAAAATCTTTTCATAATATATTATTTTTGTCTTCCTGTTTTTTAAAAGTCTACATTTTGTCTCCTCGTAATTCTGAAATTGTGTATTTACACTTCCCAGCATTCCAAATAATATACCAAAAATATTTCTCAACCCCTTCTTCTTCCGATCGCTCGGAGCGCTACCGCCGTCATCGTCGGGAGTCCCCGGCGATCGTCGGTGCAGTCGCCGCTCGGGCCCGCGCGGCAACATGTAGCGACGGGCGCTCGCTCTTGGTGCAGGGCACGCCAAGCTGATCCTCGAGCAGTATGCCATTTGCCCAGGGCGGCGGCTCCCATACGCGGCACGTGCGTGCGGGTGCCCCTGTGCGCGATGCAGCAGGGAAGGCCCGCCCCCTCCGGCTCCGGCTCCCTCCGGCTCCGGCTTCAACGGCGACGAAAACCCTCCGGCTCCGGCTCCCTCCGGCTCCGGCTTCAACGGCGACGAAAAAACTAGGAAATTCGTCTTGCCTTCACATTGAGGGAGGAGAGAAAGAGGGCATTATTGTAATTTCACATGTTCCGTTAATCCCGTTAGCTCCTAAAAATAATTTTGTAATTACGAAGAGGAAAAACGTAGATTTTTAAAAGACAAAGGGATAACCTATATTTTAACAATATTCACTTTCACTTTTCTCGGTGGAAATGTCCAATTAGGAAAAACCATTATTGATGGATCCGAGTTAAAAATTTAAAATGTTAATTTTAAAAATTTAAATTTAACAGCGCCTGTTGCCGCCGGCCTCCACTCCTCGGCCTCGACCTCCTCCAGGCCGTGCCGCCGGAGCTCCTCCATGCTCTGAGCTGTTCCGGCTACCTCGGCAGCGAAGGTGAGCACGGCCTTCCGGAGAGTGTGTTGGTCACCGTGCTCACCTTCGCTGCCCTCGATGTCGGTTGGATTCCGAAGCGCAGGAATTCGGTAAAATGCTTTAAATCCTACTGTCATATATATTATTATTTATGCAATAAAGTATTGTTAAGGGGGGTTTTCTATAATTGTTGCCCGTGTGCCTCTCCGGCGCCTGTATGAACTGTGTATGACCTCAAAACTAGTTATTTTTTAGATTTTGGTACGATTAACAGTCAAATCAGTCGAGACTCGTTATATATTTTCGACTTGTGATTGACTTTAATACTAAATAGAACGATCCCGTCCGACAGACTAGCAATAATAATACGTTGGACCTAAATTACTATCTAAAATGCTTAAATCTAGTTGTTGTTATTATTATTAGTGTCTATTATCTTTTATATACCTAATCAAATCTCATTTCCATCATCAGATATGGAACTACTAGGATGCCATATTTTAAAATTTGAAAATTTATAATTTAAAAATTAAAAGTTAAAATTTAAACTTTTGGAATTAGAAATTTAAAATTTAATATCTAAATTTTAAATTTTAAACTTAAAAGGTTTAAATTTAGAAATTAAAAATTCAAATATAAAATTTAAATTTTTAATCTAATTTTTTTTAAAAAAAAATAAATTCAAATTTAGATTTCAAAAGTAAATTTTAACTGCTTCTAATTTTGTGTCTTGAAAATTAAAACCAGTATTTAAAAACGATTGTCAAACGTTCTATTGAACTGAAAATTACTTTCCAATCAGAAATTACTTTTTAAATTAACCTTTCAAATTTATTTTACAAAAACTAGATCAAACACCCACTTAAACTTTCAAATTTATTTTTCTTCTTCCCACTCTTTTCTCTTGTTGCAGGTTCATTTTTTTTTTTGTTTGTTTCCTTTTTTTCAATGGGAACAATATTTTTTTTCAGGAAATTCCCAATTAGGGAAAGCCATTATTGATGGATCAAAATGTCATGGTTTCAAAAGAGTAAAAGAGAGCACTAAGCATAGAAGGTAGTAGGGAGGGTAGCAATGTAGAAAACCTTTTTTTTTTGTTCATTGCAAATCAAATAGGAGAAGCTCTCATACTCATACCTGTTGCAAAGAGAACAGAGCTCTCTCTTAGGCAGAGGTTGAATACGAAAATAAGGAGGGAAAAAGGAGTTATCGCCCCCACTTATCACTAAATCCGTACTGATCCTGCACGCAATTCGAGACATCATTTTTTTTTTTTTTGCTCTTTCACTTTTTTTTTTTAATTAAAAAATTTTAAATTTTAAGATATTTAAATTTATAAAATTTAATTTTTATTTTATTTTATAAATTTTAAAATTTTTAACTTTACTTTTTAATAAATTTTAAAATTTTTTAAAATTTATTAATTTTAAAATTTTAAAATTTTAAAATTTATACAATTTTTTTTAAATTTATACAAATTTAAAATTAAAATTTTTAACATTTATAAATTTTTAACTTTAGAGAATTTTTAAATTTTATAACTTTTAAAATTTATAACTTTAATTAATAATAAATTTTAAAATTTATAAAATTTATTAATTTTAAAATTTTAAAATTTATACAAATTTTTAAATTTTTAATTTTAATTTTTAATAAATTTATACCAAATTTTTAAAATTTTAAAATTAATACCAATTTTTATATACAAAATTTTGAATTTTAAAAAATATAATATCATTTATAAGTATTTATAAATATTTAATAAATAAATTTTAATACAGCTTATTTTATTTTTAATTAGTTTTAAACTTGCTATAAGAATGATTAATATAATAAAATGATTTGATTTAGATTTAAACTTCCAAAAGGCAAAATGGGAAAGAAAAAATTTTATCCCCTTTATTCTTCTTATTCTTCTTTAACTTACGAAACGTAATTTTTCTTATTCCCAATACAATTCTTATACTCAACCAAATACATTATTTTAGTTCCTGCTAGTACCTAAACTTAGATCTATTCTAAAAATAATCGGTTTTTACTCATACCCGAACCAAATGCAATTTTAGATATTTGAATATCTCGACTCTTCTCTTTTTACTTTTATTATTTTTTTTGTCAAAATAGTTTTTGCCATACTTTTCTCTTTAGCAAGGTATGTAGTAGGTTTCTATTAATTTATATAGAGTCCGATTACTATGCTATCAATAGCACTAAGTATTTAATGCTATCAAATTTTTTACTCTTAGATCAACCTCTTTGATCATTTTTATTTTTTAGATTTTATTATTTTTCCAACCACCCCTATTAAACCCAAAATTTTATTATTATTTCAACCACACATCTTTTAATCCAAAAATTAAAAATTTAATAGTACCAACAACATGATGCTATTAATAACATTCCAGCATATTATTAGGTGGAAGCACATTGGGAACTTAGAAAATTCTTTTAAAAGATTTAAAATAAATATTTTGTAATGATGGTATGTGCATTATTTATTATTTTTGTTTCACTTTTCTCTCTAATTTTTTATGTGCTAAAAGTATTATATTTTATTTTTTAAAAATTTTTGTATTTTTCGTTGGTAGATTCAGTAGCCAAGAGAGATATAGAGGTAGGGATGTAATGTAGACACGCCGGGCGAAACGGCCGAAACGAAGGTTAATTTTGTTTCAAAATATATAAATTTTAGAAAATTTAAAATTTAAATATTATTTAGGCTAAATTACAAAAAAAAAAAAAAAAAAAAATATTATAAAAGTTCATTTTTTCAATTTTATTTTTTGTCTCACTTCTAAAAATCTACACTTTACCCCTTCCTAATTATAAAATTATGCATTTACCTGTAATCACATTTGATACGTTGCAGTATCATCGCTAAAGTCATTAAAGCTGAAGCTTGCTCATCAACAGTATCAACCCTTCAACTACTTACGAAATGATGACTGCAAAAAAATAAATGCATAATTCCGTAATTAGAAGAAAGACAAAATATAAATTTTTAAAAATCAGAAAGAAAAATATAAAAATAAAATTTTATAAGAAGGTTTTTTAATAATTTAGCCTATTATTTATTTATAATATATTAGTGAAAAATTTCCACATTTTGAAAAATAGTTATAAAATTAATAAAATTTTCTAGTTTTTTTTTTAAATTTTAAATATTTTTTTGGATCAAAATATCCTTCCCAACCGTCAATTCTTTGAGGCCGAGCTCAGGACTGTTGGTTACTTCTTATCTAAGGATGTGAATGAGTACGGATACCTCAAATTTTATCCGAACCCGAATCCGAACGGAATAAATTTATCCGATGTTAAACGGATATAAATTCAGATATGAATATAAAATATAAAAATCTGACGGATTTAAATTTAGATATGAATTTTAATTGTACCCGACCCGAATCCGAATTAATTTTATATTAAATATTTATATATATATATATATATATATATATATATATATATATATATATATATATATATATATATATATATATATATATATATATATATTATATTTAAATTTAAATTTTAAAATTTTAAATTTAATATAATATATTTTAAAATATTGTAAAAAAATAATTATTATTATTATTATTTCAGATTTAAATTTTCAAATTCAAATTTAGATATAAATTTTTAAAGTTCGAATTTGGTAGTCGGGTTTAGGTCGGAGTTCAGATTTTTAAAAGTTCGTTCCGAATCCGACCGTTGGCACCCCTACTTCTATCTTTTGTTATAATGCGTTATGGTTATGGAAGATATTCCATTTAGCCATTACGATATGATGAAAGATTTGAATCATCATAATATATTGAGATTACAAAATTATTATTATCAAGAAAAGTCGCTATTAATTACCCAAAAGCAGAAAACTTGTTCCTCCTTCAGAAGAATGATGAATCTCATACCCTCTCAAACATTAATACGGTAAACACTAAACAACTTAATTAAGAGTTCGATACTTTCGATCACATTTTGAATTTTATTTACTTACAACATTTCATTTTTCAGGGACATTTTGGAGGGTCTTTTGTATTTACACAACGAACAACATGCATCTGAATAATACATTTGTCAGAGAGTATGATAACAAAATTTGTGTGAAGCTTTTCTACTTCAAAGGTAATATTATCATATGGCTAAATTACACACAAAAAAAAAAAAAAAAAAAAAAAAAAAAAAAAAAAAAAAAAAAAAAAAAAAAAAAAAAAAAAATCTGTAAAATTTCTCTTTTTTACCTTTTAAGAACCTACAGTTTGCCCCCTCATAATTATATAATTATGCACTTACCTCCCTAGTCATCGTTCCGTAAGTGGTTTAAAAATTGATGCTGTTAATGAGCAAGTCTCAGCTCTAATGACTGCAGAGATAATGCTGCAGCATATCCAATATGGTCACATAATCATTTGCCCCCTCATAATTATATAATTATGCATTTACCTCCCTAGTCATCATTCCGTAAGTAGTTTAAAGATTGATGCTGTTAATGAGTAAGTCTCAGCTCTAATGACTGCAGAGATGATGCTGCAGCATATCAAATATGGTCACAGAATCATTTGCCCCCTCATAATTATATAATTATGCACTTACCTCCCTAGTCATCGTTTCGTAAGTGGTTTAAAGATTGATGCTGTTAATGAGCAAGTCTCAGCTCTAATGACTACAGAGATGATGCTGCAGCATATCAAATATGGTCACAGAATCACAGGATCACTTACGGAACGATGACGGCGGAAGATAAGCGCATAATTCCATAATTAGGTGAGGACAAAGTATAGATTTTTAAAAATCTATAGGAGAAAGTTAAAAAGTAAAATTTTACAGAAAAAAATTATGTAATTTAGCCTAAAATTCTTTTTCTACAATACTTCTTTGTTTTTTTCACTTGTATTTTTAAATTTGAGCATAAATTTTATGATGCAGGGAGGCATACAACAAAATATGGGTCAAAAGAAGATACAACAAAGGAGAAAAAAAGGATTGGAAGAACCAAAAAAATCTCATAAAAGAATGTTACGAAGTTCACGAATATCAACCCAGCAGCATAGTTACAAGTTCTTAGATGGAAATTTGATCAATCGGTTAGGTTTTTTTTAATTTATGTGGCTATTTTATATTCAAGTAATTAATTGGTTTGTCTTAAAAATAGGACTACGATTTTTCTACATCCAATATTTTGGGATGATGCATATAAAAGACATCATCTTTTTTGGCTGACGAGTGTATCAGACTCGTGTGGCATTAGGAGCAAAGTTAATTGTTCGACAATTTTGTTCGACACTGTCGAACGAGAGAACGAAAGAGGAGAGATTAACTATAGCATGGCATCACCATACCATATGATCTCATCAGGCTGATCAATAACTTTCTCAAGAACTATAGTGACTTGACGATTTCAAGGTACATGAGCAGGACTTCTGACTCTGTTTTTTTAAACTATTTCTGACTTATTATAATAACTTTTTGTTTTTCAACTTGCAGCATGAATATGGAACACATAGAAATGTGTTTTTACATCATGTGGGGTTTTGAACTACATGGTTGAAAAATCAAAATTTTAAAAGAGTGAATAGTCAAACTCAATATGAGTTATAATTTAGTAGAGTTATGTATATTTTTACCGTACAAAACTCATCTAAATTATGGACTATTTTGAGGCGACTAACCAAGAGGGTCGATTCTAACAAGGCCAAATAAGAGGATATGCTACTTTTATTTCTATCAAGTTTAAATTAAAAAAGAAAGGCCCTACAAAGAATTTTCACCTTTAAAACAGCAGTGCATATATTGATAATTTTGGCATGAAAATGAAAAAAAAATGCTGAGTAAAAATTGATGTAATTTCCTTAGTCACTAACCTTCCGTTGAGCTCCGTTGATTTTTGCCATTTTGAGTAATCTGGAAACAGAAACTTCGGGTTTAGACATTGCGGCTTTTCAGGAATCTGGAGAGACGCACTACACAAATGGAGAGAAGCAGCTTTTTCCTTTTTGGCCCAAATTCTCTCTCGAATCAGCTCGTCTCCACTTCTCATTGAAGCTTCCCAAAGGAACGAAGAAGAATGGTTCAGGAATAACCAAATTCACCAAGGAATGAAGTTTGGGCACTCTGGATTCACTCGTATGGTCAGCTTCATTCTCTATAATTCAACATCTTATCCATACTTTTGATTCGATGCCACCACAAGTATCCGATCCTATCCGCTTCTCTTACAAAAGATCATCAAAAGCTATATTTTCCACGACGAGACCTGCGGAACCGTAATAAGCCAATGCACAAAATAGTTTCCATAATAATGAGTGCTCCATGTCACATTTTAGACGCATGAAACATTTCACAGCAAAATAACCAACTTGAAACTTTACCTGATAGGATGAAAGTAATGAACACGGATATTACAAATGCGTATCCAAGATCTGAATGATGTGATTTACCAGCCGTCCTTTTAGGAGTGCCTTTTTTGCAACATAATCTATTTTCACTGCGTATGGATATGCCAAAAAGTTAAATGATGCTGCTTGTCATTCTCAATAACAGTTTAGTGAAAACATGAATATTTAAGAATATGATACTAGACAAGAAACATGAAGATACAGGAAAAGAATAAGAGACAGTATTAGCCCGGATCCATTTGTCAAAGAGCAGAGGACGGGATTGTGGAAATAGTTCATCCTTGCAGGATCACGTCCCTTTGTCTTCTAATTTAATAGTATTTATCAGAAGATTTTGAAGAAAAAGCAAGTAATGTCGTTTAAGATGCCTAGAGAATAAGTAGATCGAGAGAGAATAAACAACATTAAGGGGTGTATTTGATTTGATGTAAGTGAATGGGGCGAACTTGAGTTTTGGCACAACTCAAAAGTTCTGGTGTTTGGTTTGGTGAAAATGGGCCAAAATAGTGAAACTGGCCTACTCTTATCATCTCCATTAATTTGGTGTACGTGACCATCTCCTCAATTGATCCGAAGTCACTTAACGCTGAATCAAAACCATCAAACAACTAATCTAGTATTAGATCCATTAATGTAACCATTGGATCTTGACTTCCTCTAAGGCAACTTTCATTAAGGTATCCATTGATGTAACCAATGGATCTTGACTTCCTCTAAGGTGATTGTCAGACAAACAAGCAATTAAATGAAAGTGGCCGACAAAAGTGACTTTCTCTTAGGCAACTTCCCCACCTAACTGAAACAAACAGCCCGTTGAAACCAATTACAAATCATTTATATGAGCAATCCTTGCAATTCAACATGAGGTATACAAAAGGAGTTGCCACACTCTTTGTGACCATACCTACCTTCCGTACACTAGAGACAGTTATCATGATTCAGGCCTGCTCCCGAGGAAAAAGATAATCCATCAGATACCGTCATTGATCATAACGAGTGAAGACCTTGTTCGACATGATCTAAAATACAAAATGCCATGAGAATACAAAATATTAGAAGAACAATCAAGTTTATGCATGCATTATAACGAATACATTGTAAATGGATGGTCAATTTATAACAAACTGTAGTAAAAGCATTTTTAAGAAAGTATGCACGCAAGATATAAATAAGCTGCATAGGACTCATAATTGATCACTATAACAAACCTTCTCACCAAAGTATCCACAAAGTACACAGAAGTAGTCCACAAGCATTCTCACTAATATCAACATCTGTGCATTTATTTTTTAAAAAGTTATACTGGAATATACTACATGTCTTTAAAATGCAACTAGAGTATTCAAGCATCCAAATTCCTATGTATATTTTTTAGGCAGAATTACAAAATAGGCAAAATTACAAAAGTTCCCTGCACTTTCAACCTGTGCCTCGATTACTCCCATCATGAAAAATTGCATCAATTTCAACCCCTACACTTCAGCACCATCTCAACTAGGACCAACTTTTTAAAGACGACTAGAGAAATTTGGACGAAAAACTTTGCGAAAATTAGTAGATGACAGTACTTATCTTCAATGGAGCAGAATCACATAGACTGAACCAATTGCCAAATAAACTGCCAACTTTGGAAGCTTTGGTAAACGAGAGGACCTCTTTTATCTAGTTTTATATTATATTTTTTAAATTGCCACTTGCAACTTAGATGTTTAGATATAAAATGAATATGCAAACTCATCCCGGTGAAGTTTTGCATCCAAATTCAACAATCCCAAATTTTCAGTACTTTTTAGGACAGTGGTAAACTACAAGGTTGAAATGATGCAATATTTTTTGGCAGCGATTAATTGAGACATGGGGCTAAAGTGGAGGGTTTTGTAACTTTGGCCTGCTCCTTCTCTGTACTGTAATAAACTCTTCTCAATACATATAGGAACCCCTCTCTAGTACTTTCTGTTGAAGGCAAAAGATAGAAACGCAAACTGAACTCAAGAACCTGGTAATACATAAAGTCAACACTTTATTTTAGTGGAAGGAGATGAAAATTAAGACAACATCCAGAGCCGCACTTACAAGAAAGAGGAGAGTTTAAGCAGGTTTGTAACACCAGAAGAATCAAATGCTTACACGCCAGCAGTTAAAATGCCGATCCCTGCAAAACATTTTTTTCTTATTAACAACAAAATGTTTAGTATATAGATCAAGAGAAAGGAATAAACAATTTATTTTTATTAATGTCAGCGAGAAGCTCTACGTGCAGTAATGAATTCATCCATCCGCCACATGAAAAACTAGCACACATAACTCCTGCATGTTATTTCCATCTTAGAAACTTCGCTTATTTATATAAGCATACATAACCCCTAAAGTGTTATTATATCCCTGCAAAATCTAAATTTTCACATTTGCCATTCAAAGATATAATTTCTTACAAATATGGCCTTCAGTTACAAATTTCAATAAAATCATTTCTCGTAAAAAATCATCTTCCCCCATGTATTGATTAATACTACAACTTAAGGAAATGTTTTGAAAGAAACTGCAACATGAAGGGGTATATTCACAAATTCACGTATTACGAGAGTTTTTAAGAGGCAATTTTTGCAGGGATATAAATGTAAAAGCCTAAATCTTTTAATACATTGGAAGGATGTGCAACAGCACAATCAACAATACAACTGATAAAAAAAAATAACATTCAAAACCCATTCCAGCAGTAAATGAGCTCCAAAAGAGATATCAAACCTTTGGGAATAACGTTGAGTGGCATTTTCGTGGTCACTGTGGTAGAGAGTTGAAGGTCGTCTCAATGCAGAACATGCATTAAGACCAGTTCCAATGTGCTCGAAAATCAGAGTTTAACCATCATGGTCTATACTAGGGATGATTTTCCTAAGTAGACTGAATGTCAATGCTGAAGTTGGAGTATGATCTCCGGAGAACTGTGTTAACTCATTTTCCAGTACAGAGTAAGCATCAGCAAAAGCCTGAAACAACAACAATACAGTTACACTGTGAGACCTAATAAATGTTTAACCAAAAAGATTTATACAAATAAATGCATCGTGAATAATCATCATCTCTACAAGCTTTCCTAAAAATGCCATTATATACTAATGCTCACACAGTAGAGTTGTCAGCAAAAGATCCAGAAAGGTAACTATGACAGTTCAGAAGGCCTCATTAGAGACTTACATCTGAACTGAAATATAGAAGTAGGGAAAGAAAAGAAAGAGACAAGTTTAAGCAACAATTTACACTGCTAAATAAGGGGCTTAAGATTTTCTATAATGAATTTTTAAATTTTGAAAAGACAAAAAAAAAAGTGAGACCAATGAATATCTTACTACAAACTCCTGAAAGAGTATTTCAGATATTATAAAGCAGGCAGGCGAGAAAACTTAAAAGCGAGATCAACGAATATAATAAAGTTACTGCAGTATGTCATGAATATAAGGATATTTTTGAGAATCAAAGTAACCAAAAGATAACGGATTCATCATGTAGAGAATTCTTTAAAGCAATCTGAAATTCAATTGTTGTTCAAATCTACTGGAATAATCATACGAGCAGAGATACGAGGCAAATAAACACAGATCTTTAACATAAAGACAGAACCAACATCCTATTATCACATTTCTTTCACACGTCCATTGTGGACAAGTGAACTGACCTTGATACACTGATGAATACGGAAGCAGTTCCTACCAACATTGTTATCTGAGTACAGAGGATCATCAATATGAATCGGATCAATGCTGCAAAATGTTGGATAGACATGACACATGACGTAACATTACAAGAGTAAAAAAAAAAATGAAGGTGAATTTGTATTTACGTAATCCGTTACTTTCCTAACCTGAGCCCTCTTTCCCGGTTCATATAGAGGCCACTTCCTTGGATAGAAATACGCATTTGGCGTGGATCAAATACATTCCTGCAATTCATGTTAAAAAGAAATCTCCACACTCGATTACACATTGGAAATTCATTCATTACCAGAATATTTTGCAACATTTAATACATCAGTCTTCAAGTGTGCAAAGAAAAATTGAGTTACTTATCCTCACCCAAAGAAGTAAAGGAAATCCATCAAAAGGCTGCCCAGGTTCTGCAGAGGAAAAGAGAAAAGTTACATGAAGCTCCGCGTGAAGAAGCTAATGTTGCATATATTAGATCATCAAACTACTTGTAAGACTGGTCCTATGTGACTATATATAAGCTAATGCTGCATATATTAGATCAAACTACTAGTAAGACTGATCCTATGTGACACCCCCAGGATTTGAAATAGT
This sequence comes from Tillandsia fasciculata, assembly GCA_029168755.2. Taxonomy (NCBI): domain Eukaryota; kingdom Viridiplantae; phylum Streptophyta; class Magnoliopsida; order Poales; family Bromeliaceae; genus Tillandsia; species Tillandsia fasciculata. The sequence goes on from CM054952.1 coordinate 1,975,517, forward strand.
CCTATATATAAAGTATAGTAGGGTTAAACTTCTTAACCTGGTTATACCATTTTGGGCGGTGGCTAGGCCCAAGAGGTTAAGAGGGTAAGCAAGCTTAGGGTTATAGTTTTAGGATGGGTGACCCTTGTGAAGGGGGGGCCACAGTTGGTATCAAAGCAAATCACCAGCCAGAGATGTGAGATGAATCTTGGCAGAGCCAGGATCATACAGCGGGCAAGAGCGCAGACTGTTGTGGGTGGAGTGCGGCTCCGCTCAAGATCGGCTAAGGTTAGCAAAACGAGTCTCACATCACCTGATACTTGTGAGTGTGCTTGAGCTATCAAAAACGTCATAGCTCAGAAGGGGAGAGGGGAATGTGACATCCCCAGGATTTGGAAGTCTTATATATAAGGTACAATAGGGTTAATCCTCTTAATCCGGCTATAATATTTTGGACGGTGGCTAGACCCAAGAGGTTATGAGAGTTGAGCGAGCCTAGAATTAAGAGTAGTTTTAGGATGGGTGACCCTCCTAGGAGGCGGGGCGTTACATCCTATCTATTTAAACAATTCTCGACTACTCTATATAGTAGGAGAACTGAAAAGAAAAATAGATGAACAATCATATGAATGTATAACTGACATTCTAATACCTTTTCTAACTGCACAATGACAGCTAAGTAGCATGAGACAACTCTTCCTAGCAACTTCAACACAATTCATTATTTGTTCATAATTGTGTCATTTTAAAGTACCAAGGGTAATAGAGACATTTATATGTCACTAATTTTGCCCTAATGACCTTTAAAATTTTATCCACAGTATTTCAGAAATATACCTACCATCTAAAAGGTCGGAGACTTGAAAATAGAGACATTTATAATTATTCCTCTGGTGACCTTCAGTATTTCATCTACAGTATAGCAAGAATATACCTGCAATCTAATAGTTTGGCAGTATCCTACAGACCAACCACTTAAGTTGAATAAAATCAATTTTTTAAAAAAATATCTGTTAGCCCTACAGAATAGAAAGTGAGTTTAAGAAATAAAACTTAAAAGGAGATCAACCGAATTACATTTGAAAAGGCTAAATTATCCTGAAAATAACAGGAGTACAAATATTAAGGTTTCTACATTGAATCCATGTTATGAGACATTACCAAGCACAAGGAATTTGCTTAAGGGAAGAGTCCTCTGAACTATGTGAAATATAAATCGATCTCACAAATCTCTACTACAGATGTAGCTAGTTAAACTCTTCTGAAAAATTCAATTGGTTATAAATAGACTTTACTAGGCCTCTACTGCAGATATAGCAAATTAATCAAATTTTACAAAGTCACTATCCTTTTTTCATCGATTAAGTTAACATTTCATATGTGTTATAAAATAATACTAGACATGTTAAGTGCTTGTACTTCCACTTATTAACTTATAATTTAAATTGACGCAAGCAAAAGTTAAAATTGACCTTAATGTAGGAGAACTATGCATTCAATAGATAAGAAAATAAGATAGCTACTTCTAGTATACATTACCAATCTATATTTACACAGAAACAAAACAGGGCTTACATAAAAACTACACAACACCATTAAGGAAAAAAGACATCCTTTTGCATTTTGCATATTACAGCATCGAGGCTTACTTGGTTAGTCGGCTGGCCGACATGACGTTCATGCTGAAGAAAGCGAGTAATCAGCAAGATCTGCAGAATGGAACGAAAGAAAAGAAAGCAGCTAAATTTATTTGTGATTACAATATCCTTGAAACTAGAGATATAGGGACCCATACTAACCCAAGTGCAATTATACTGCTTAATTTTAAACCTATAATAAACAAATAACCTGAAAGTCAAATGAAGATCATTCTTATCTTTGGATAGATGTCATAACTAAATTCATTTTGTTAGGTAGTAATTGTATGTTACAAGGTATTCCTTATTTGTCTCTTCTTGGGGCCTTCCTCATCTCCAAGAGATTAAAAAAGTATGAAGGTAATCCAAGTAACCTCCTCAAATTGAACATCAGTGAAATAAACGGGTAAATTCAGAATCAAGAGATGTCAGCATAATCTTTAGGGTAATATGATATAGCCCCTTCAAATATAAAGAACAAGCCAAGGAACAGTGTGAGGAAAACCACAAAGATATCATTCAACAAAAATCGAAATAAGATTTATAAATATTAATTAATTTGACATTTAGCTCTAATGAAAATATTATTGAACAATAAGACATGACAAAGACTAAGTACTCACCAAACAGTAAGAACTTAAACCACCAGAGTAGGAGTGATCCAAACTACGGTCGGCCAAAAATTTTTTAAGAACCAAAGCAAGAGGTATGGAAGCGGGAAACTGTTGAGTGAGATCTCTAACCTGTATAGTTTTATACCAAAATGATTTTAGGAAAAAAAAAAAAAAAAGGAAAATAGAAAGCAAGCCCTGAAATTTTAAGCAAACCTATTCTTCAAACTAATCACTCTTTCAAATCTTTATTCATAACCCAGTTCTCTAAATATCCAAATCTATAGCAAATGGTGGATTCCATTTTAGGGAGCTAGTTGCTGAATAACAAATAGACAGCAACCAAAAGTTCTTTGGATCTAAAGTATAATAGAAGGGTTAATTAGAAATTCACCACTTGATATTTAACTCGAATTACAATTTTCAATGCATAAATTGCACCATCAGTCCCCAAAGTTTCAGTCAAGTTTTATTTTGGCCCTCAAACTTTTAAGGTCGGCATAGTATATCTCTTAAAAGAGCTTCATTTTTAGTCACTCTGAATATTCGCTATTGAAGGTAAACTATTGCCTACACCCAGTGCATTTGTATATATATGTACTATGCATTTATTGATTCTTTATTCCATCACATATTTCAACCCTACTACAAATTAATTATCAATCATTTTACTATTTAGATTTTAGACTGTTAAATTGAAAGTACCAGCGGGATGAAGAATTGGCAAAATTTGTGGTATGAGCATAAGATAAGCTTGGTGCAAGCAATAACTTTTATTTTAAAGGACTGCAATGAAATATTTTGCAAGTTCGGGAATAATTTGGAAGTTTGAGAACTAAAATGAAACTTGGGTGAAAATTCAGGGACTGTTAGTGCAATTTACCCAGTTTTCAATTGTACCAATTTAGCCCCTAAAGCTTGATCTCCAAATGAATTTCATCCCTAAAGTTTGACCTTGATCTCAAATTCATCCTGAAATTAACTTTTACAAGTTTTGATGACATGGCACATTTCAAATGGACTATCAAACAGATTTAATTATTATGCAGAACCAAGGATTGTCATGCCAACAGCATGGCATAGTACGGCATGGTGGAACAGGGCCTACCAACGCCGGCACACTACTAGCACACAATTTAATTACAATAGAGCAACAAAGATCTTAACAATCGGAAAAAAAAAAAAAAAAAAATCATTTTACATATGTTACGAAAGTATACAAATGAAAAGAAAAATAAAGTCACAATTGCACAAAAAATTATAGGAAAACAATACCATGGGTAAATTCACTAAATCTAAAAAATTAAAGATAAGGAAAATCTTCTTATTTGTGCTGTTTCACAAAAGTTTTCTCACTATGCAATGGACCACACTAATTGCTCCAAATGTTAAAAAATTCACAACATCTACTACGTATGTCAAGTATGAAAAAGCCTCTAAAACTTTTCACCTCAAAAGTTTTTTTAAAAAAATGAAAGACGCTGAAAAACTTCAACAACAAAAAAAAAACATAGTCGAGGCATGCCTGTGCCATGTGCCAGCATGATCAACACAGGGCGGTGTGGATTGCATGGGCAATCCTTGTGCAAAGCAATCTTCACCTAAATTGTTACAATCAAAACTATGTGGGTAAAATTGAAATCAAGATCAAGTTTTGGGGACTAAATTTGTAGTTAGTACGAAAAGTAGTGACACATATACCTGTGCAATAAAAAAGAAAGCTGGAGATTACCAGTTCAGAAGTCCGGAGTCCAGTGTGTGATGGTGACTTGAAGCTTATGTCAAGACGGATACACTTGACATCAGCAGCATCATCCTTTTTCATCTTTGAGTACATAGGCCAGGAGCTACTTTCTGGGCAAGAACTATCAAAAAGTGGAACATTTCCTTGTTCCCCAGCGATAGTGATTGAATGATCTTGTGAGGCATCCACTACAGAAGAGTTCTCATTGCAGAGGTTAATGTCACAAGGAACTTCAGCCACAAGCATGATGATAGGTATCTGGAGACCATATCATAAAGTACAAAAAAGATAAAAGAAAATAAAAGACACAAGGGCTTGTACATTTACATATCCTGCAAATTAATCCACATATCCCTGCAAAGACTGAATTCTCATGCATGCCGCTCAAAAGTGCAGTTTATTGCGAAAATGCCCCGATCTCACAGAAGGAGAGTTAGTATAATTCAGAGGGCAAGTTGGTTATCTACTAGAAAAAGTTTATTAAGGAGGGTATCCAAGTACAAGGGTACATATGCAGATAAATACGTATTGAAGGACTAAAATGAAATTTCATATTCTGCAGGGATATGTAATTAGACAATTCTGTAGGGGTTATGTACACATATATATCAAAGAAATACCAAGTAACAATTGAGAGGTCAAAGGGGACTTACTGCAGTGTTTTCAACTGTTTTGAGGGAATCACCTCTAACCCATTCCTGGTTTGCAAGATACCTTGCTGCATGCTGCAACAAGAACCAGATGATCCACACAACTTTGAAAAAAGGCAACCCAGAAGCATATCTTTAAAATGTATAAACTGCTTCTATAAAGGAAATATCATGTGCTAATACTAGTTAAATGTTTCTATGCTATATACAGATGCATCTTCAGATATCATATCTCTAAAGTTAGACATAATATGTAAATAAGGTACACACACATTCAGAAAGATGATTCTTGGATAAATGAAAGGAACTTGCGATGTTGATGAACGAAAGGTACCAATAAAGACTGCTATTGAGAGTTGAGGAAAGTTTTTCTTTTCATTTTAGGTGGGAATCAAAGCAGTTACTCTTATGATGAATGTCATCAATGATGAATGTTTAAATTTTAACTAAAAATTTCTACTAGGCAGAGCAACATGAGCCTAGCTCACAAGGCCAGGGACATTATATGGGACAACTTGCACATCAAAATTTTAACTTAGTAGTTAGGACTACTTTTAAGTTGTCTTGGACCGCTATGGTGGCACATCAAACTGGTAGGTGAGTGAGAGAGGATACACTTAAACTAACAAGTCTTATAAGGCAAGTGTGGTAAGCAGGGATCACCACAGCACATTATTATGCTGATGGGCATTGGAACTATATAATGAGTCTTTCAAATGTGCCAAGTAGGTGGAGTCTCATATTCTGATCAAGGATTGTCAAGTTGGTCAGAACAGAAAGAACGTGATGAGTGTGGGGGTCTCATGTTCTGTCAAGTAGGTGGAGTCTCATATTCTGATCAAGGATTGTCATGTTGGTCAGAACAGAAAGAACACGATGACCATGGGGGTCGAGAGTTATGCTTTGATCAAAGATTATCGTGTAATACAATGGGCACGGGCACATGTAGTACACACTGAAGCTTCCTCGTATATTAAAGGGCCTCAATATGGCTCATGACAATCATGCAAGGGTTTACACTTTACACGTACAATGTTGATGGCCAATTGACACATAAGTATCCCATGGCAAGTATATATATCCATGATTGTGAGCTTGCAACCAGGATTTAAGTATCCATCGGCACGGGCCGTATCCACCGTGCCGTACCATGCCAACAAGATTCCGGCACGATACAGCTCTTGTGCCGATGGCACAGTTCAAAACCCTTTTTTCTTAAATTTACTAAATAATTTTCTCAATAAAGTTCAAAATATTTGATAAAGATACATAATAAGCAAATAAAAAAATTTATTGCTAAAGAAAATAAATATTTCATGCCATTATGTGTCGGCACGTATGTATTTTTTGTGACCGGCACTCATCGGCACGCACCGTGCCGTACCGTGCCGGCAAGTTTTCGGCACGATCCCGTGCCACGACACTTAAATCCTTAGCTTGCAGTCATATCCTTTATCATGCAGCACACAAAAGCATGTCTAAAATCTTGCACAATTTCTCTTAAAATAAAGAAAATATAGTAAAAAAATCAAGGATTTAAGTCCCGTGGCACGAGGTCGTGCCGAAAACTTGCCGGCACGGTGCGTGCCGAGCCGTGCCAATGAGTGCCGGTCACAAAAAATACATGCGTGCCGACACATAATGACATGAAATATTTAATTTCTTTAGCAACGAAACTTTTAATTTCTTATTATGTATCTTTATCAAATATTTTGAACTTTATTAAGAAAAATACTTAATATTTTTAAGAAAAAATGATTTTGAACTGTGTCATCGGCACGAGAGCTGTATCGTGCCGGTATCTTGTTGGCACGGTACGACACGGTAGATACGGCCCGTGCCGATGGATACTTAAATCCTTACAAAAAATGCTTGTAGCTACCATTATAACAGAATGAGCAGAATTGAGATGAATGATTGTGATACCTGCAATAAAAGAGTAAAACCAATATTCCTTGGGCCAAACTGATATTCCTTGGGTTATAGGGGTCAGTTTGAATATCTAAAGTTGAAACTATGTGGCCCCGACTAGGACATATGCAACATATATTTAAGGTACAAAAGTCAACCAGCAAAATGTAGTACATCCTATACAATTTTTGCATGTGGTAATCATTTCATGCAAGAGAATGTCTACTGTATGAAGTCAAATAACTGATATAGTTTGTAATACTACCAGCTGACAATAATAATCAAAGCAAACTTACTTGAAGGCATGTTTCCTTAATACCATTTCGACCTTCCAAAATTCCAGCTTCTTTAATAGGTTCCTGATAAACAACTCCAATGAATTTTGTTCAGAATGAAGAACATGTGTACAGGAAATATTCATATAATTCTTACCAAGTTCCTAACAGGAGGGAGAGAAACCACAAGATCTACATCACTAATTGGAAGTGCTAAACCAGTCGCATTAGAACCAAATATATTTGTTCGAGAACGAGGCCAAAGAACCTGAAGACAGCGTGCGACCCTCTTGACAGCCCAATTAATATATGGCTTCCTCGTCAGATTCTCAGCAGCAACCTTAGATTTACCATTAATGACGAACCAGCAATTACCTTCGAGTCAAAATGGTAAAATATGGAAGCATGACATTTAAGAAGCATGTATCTTATGAAAAAGCCAATGTTTTGATTTGTTTTGTTTCATAAAAACATCTACAGCGTTCAACTCATGTTTGCTTCTAGCAGTCTCCTAGCCTAATGAATGTAACAATCAAGAATGATAAATATATCAGTATACAGTGAATGAAGTAGATTTCTGTACAAGAGAACATAAAGCACAACCCCTGCTTTATAAACTATATAGCAAAAATTTAAATAAAATCTTAAAAGGCATCACACCTGCTTGCAGAAATAATTGATTTCTTCATGAAGAAGACTTTGCATCAAAGAGAGACATTCCTTTCGAGATGAACAGCCCAATAAATCAGTGGGTTGCAAAGGTAATGAAATGTCTGGCTGCAATATTAGTTGTTGATATATCAGAATGCATTTAACAAGTACATGAAAAAGAGCTTCTTTGTCCCGGTTCTGCAACAACTTTTCTACCCCAAGTAGTACAACCAGGCATTTAGCAAACGAAAAGTCAGAAGGTTTTTCTGCTCATGAAGATAAATGAACTTCTGAGCCCCAAAAGCAGCAGCTCCAGTTTGAAGCTTCTGCTTCTGCTACAGCAGGAAGGTGTTGGTAGGAAGCCAGCTGTTTGGGACTTCTTTGAACAGCTGCTCAAATAGCACTTTTATGGAAACTCCAAACCTCCAACCGGACCAAACAGGCCCTAAGTCAAGCAACAATGCTCACATGTTCTTGATCGCGAGATAACTGGGAGATCTTGATAAGGTGATCCTGCAATACAGGACCCTGAATAGATGGCACCATCGTAGCTGGAGGAAGCCCTTCGTTTCCCCAAGGCGCCCAAACAACTTCAGGCCCATCCAAACAAAGTTGAGTTCTATCAGACTTTTTTTCATCAGAACATAAACTCCTCACACCCCAATGCCTAGGGCTTGAACTACCAGACCTGACAACTGGAAAGCCTCGCTTTCTAGATTCTCCAACAGGAGAAGGTGGAGGGGGTCGAGGCACTCGAGGGACACACAGCACAACAGGGGATGGAGGCCGCTTCATACGAGGAACATCCCTCCTAGTAGAAGGTACACATGGACTTCTATGATCATGTGTAAGCTTAAATTCAGATCTTGATCCCCTTCTTGATATACTCGGAACAATTATTGGCCGCAGCATTGAATATGGAAGTGTATCTCCTTTCACTCCTTCAACACTACTAGATGAACTGTGTACAGATATTGAGACTTTTTCTTCTAGGCCATCTGAAATTGAAGAAGAGGAGTTCAACACCTTGCCATTAATATCACTACCTGCCATACTATAACCAACAGACTGTTGTGGTGGTCTGGAAGGTTCAAATGGCGAGCAAAATGAAGTAGCAGGTGGTGAGGCTACATCATTTGTATTAAAGGAAGAAGATAGTGCGGGTACACCGACCATGTCATCAATAGCTCGAGTAATATCTGCTTCATGCCAAGCCCAAGCACTATCGTCTGAACTATGAGATGGTGGCCTAGAAAAGCCGGACCCAACATATTCAGCAGGACTCCAATACATTACTCCGCCACCAAAATATTGGTTATAGTCCCTTCCAGAAAATGCATGGCTTTCATTTTCTTCTTCGGAATACCAATAACTTTCAGAATCATCAGCAAACTCAGATGTATTTTTCAAATCAAGTGTGTCTAAAATATCACCCGCCCATGCTGAAGATTGCATCCTTGGGTTGTGCATGGAATCATAACATAAAGTGAAATTTTGACTTGGTCTACTGTAGCTTCTAACCATGGGAGGCCAATCGAAACTCAAGGGCAATGGTAAAGAGGGTAAAATTCGACTACCACCTTCATTTGATGAGTTTCTTGCTGGATTCTTGGGAAGAAGGAAAGAAGGATCGAGATTAGTGGACCATTCATGGCCAACATCCAAATGCAATCTATCTGTTGCTGGTGGAAGATGCTGTGCATTAGCTGATATAAAATTAAGTGGAGTTACGCTAGGCCACTCATACGATTTTCCCCCCATAGGGTTTCGGTGGTCATAGATGTAACATTCACCAACATCATTTTGAGTCACTGAACAATTATTCCTGACAAGACCTTGAAGCAGTTGTTCTTTATTAACTACACCTTCAAGAGTAACTGCAGGCAAAGAGGGGTCCACACCCTCACATCCAATTGAATTCCTAGAAAATTGATGCTCACATTCCTTGTTAGTTAAGCCACTTTGACAAACTCTTTCTTCCAGATTTCTTATAGAGGAACCAACATTGTTTCCAATCAGTTGATTGCTGCAGATATTATCTTCTATGAAAGAAAAACATGGAGATGCTTGTGGGGTCTCTTCAGATGGTGCAGCATATGGCAAATCACTCTGGACCTTGCTAAGGCCATTAAATTTGATAGAACAATTACAGCATTCCGCCGTAGTCAAAGGGCAAGAAGGAACGCCATTATTTAGCTTAGTACTTGTTGGTTTCTCATCTACGCCAACTGGTCCTAGCTCACTCATAGCGTCTGAATAATTTGCGTCAAGCTTAAGAGACATGAGACCAGTTAGTTCAGACAATTCCGATATGCTATCAGCAGTATTAGAGGGAATTGCTTTCTTTATGCCTCCAGACATGGGGATTTGGACTTCTGATGAATTAGAAGCTTTCATTTTAGCTCCTTTTCTTTTGCTTTTCTTCTTTGTGGAATGACCCTTGCCGTCACCCAACCCTCTGCCATGCTCCTGAAATTGCAATAGATGCTCCTAGTAATGAAAATAATATATCTTCAAAACATAAAAAAGAAATAGTAGATAACAAAGAGAATTACAAGATCTTACTACCTTTCCTTCATTTTCGTTTGATACAAGCTCCTTTCTAGAGCTTCCATTAAGGGGCCTGCTAGTAGCTTTGATCTGTTTGTCTACAGCTAAGAGACTACATTGGGGTGACAGAGCCCCAGAGGTGCTGCTCCCTTCTTTACTTCCGCATCTGTGATCCTGAGAAATCGTCCATAAGACAATTTATTACATCTTTAGAAAAGCACGAGCAGGCAACATAAGTTAATTTAAATCAAAGATCGCAGAACCAACCTTGGACAGGTTAGGAGTGGGATTTGGTTTTCTTGAATTACAACGCTTTTTCTTTCCTTTCCGAGAACCAGTGTTACACTTCTCTAAACTTTTATCTGGATGAATCTCTGAGTTTGTATCTTCTATTAGTTCGATATTTCTATAACTTGTGGATACAGCCATAAGAAGTGCCCGCAGTCTCATGAGTACATAATCTGATAAAGTGCCAGCAGATGCTAGCGTAGTGAAAAATAGTGTGTTGCTTTCAAGTTGGTTATGATTGCATCTTAAGCAAGCAATCTCCTGAACCACTTGCAATCTGTTCAAAAATTTGGCCAAGGTTGGCTGTTTTGCAGAAGATATGGTGCTGATGGTATCCATGTTAATGTCCCGATTCCTTCTGAAGAACGACTGCTTTAAATTTTTGTAAGATGCAGTGGGATCATGACTTATCAGTGATCCAGCTTGGGGATTACGAAAGAACACTTCATTTCTCAAAAAATTGTTACATCCCTTAGTAACTTCGCCTGCCTGATAATTCCCAGTGTTTGTGGTTAGATTGGATGCACAGAAATAGAGCATGCATTAATATATATAGAATAAGGCTAATGTACACTAAAGTGGATTTGAGCCCAATCTTCCCCTCTCAAAATCTATGTTAAATTGTTTGAATTGACAACCCATGCCACCATTGGTAATGAGAAATCAAAATTTTCGAGTGTAGATAGCCTACAATTTGTTACGCACGTATGATTATATGTCCTTAACATAGACAAATAGAGATTAGCTAGAAACTGATATCAAGCTTGAAAACACACATTATAAAAAATATAAAAAGATTTATTAGTGATGTGCTCATTCATATGTATATAGAGAGTATCTAGCAAAGCATTACTTAGACAAGAAAATATTTTTCAACTATCAATAACATGGGTATCATCTCCTTTTTGCTAAAATTTGCTCCTCAACTGACTGAGAGGACTTTCATAAATTATGGAACTCTAATATTTGATGTGCTGAAATAGAAGAAACCCCCTAAAAAATGTCAGCTTACATGCTTACTATTTAGAAATCAACGAATACCTCCTTCAATCAATTGACGTTTATCAGTTTGCCAATTATCCTGTTCCATCAACCTTCCATCACAAATATGTTAAAGAAAGTAAAAACAACATACAAAAATACTAAATCTCCTCCTCTTATGTTGATAAGCATAGCAAAGGAAGAGAGAAAGGAGAAGGAACGGGCAGAGGAGGAGGCAGTATGACAGGAAGAAGGTGGGCATTCCAAAAATAACTGGATTTCAAACATTGAAGGTTCACGATCTCGCCAAAGGTGGCAACTGGAAGGTACAAGTTTCGCACTACATGGTGCAGATGGTTAACAACTACACACGGAACGGTGAAATTGTCAAAGCCTGTTAAAGAAGCGACATGCATTTTTGCCATCCATGCAGACGCTCACACACAACTTGCTAGGGACGGGTAAGGGCCCAAGAAGGCCGCACGCCTGCTGATGCTCAACTTTATCTTGCCAGCACATTCTCTCTCTCTTTTTTATTTTCATTGGTTACTAGCTTTTGTCTCTAAGGTTAAAAAATGAGATGGAGGACAGGAAGAAAGAGGTGGTGTTATTGGTGGTGGGAGTAGGAGCAGAGCAAAGAGAAGTACAATGATAATGACAAGGAGAAGGGTGACAATAATAGCTGAGGGCCAGGGAGGAGATGGTTGTGGTACGGTGCGATGCAGGAGGAAAAGGAAGAAGGATGGACTAGACTTGGGGCAAGGTCAGGATCTTATCTCAAGAAGGGCCAAAAATATATGATTCAAAAATTTAATCGAAAACATTTTTATCCAATATTAATTCAGTATGAGAATATTTATGTCTTATTAATTATATGAAGAAATAGAATGTCAACAGCACAATGTAACATGGATAAGAATTACCAACTAAAGATTTGCTTGGTAAGTTATTTGTTGTGGAAAATTAGTATAAGCAAATAGATGAATATTTGTTTGGCATTTATAATTTATTAACTCTAGAATTGTTCAGTTAATAGGTGATAATGTGTATGAAAAAGCCCATATGTGGGCCTTCTAATCATTTCTTTATCCAGATATGATAAATTATTTTATAAGTGAAACATACTATTCTTAAAATTTTGAATAATTGATATTTAATACAGTACAATAGCTAAAAACCAAACTCCCACGTTGTAAACACTCTCCCCTCCCCTCCTCCCCCAAAAAATAAATAAATAAAAGATAAAAAAATCTCCATATCCAACAAGCTATCATCAAATAGGACTCAATTTTTCTACCCATAGAAAAGAAGATAGAGAGACAAAGAGAGAAAATTGTTAAGAGAGAGAGATAAAGAGAGAAAATTGTTTAGAGAGAGATGGAGAGAAAGAGATAAAGAGAGAACAGACCCTTTACCTTCTCACACATAGGGACAATTATTGCAGAGCAATCTTCTATTGGAAATAAAGGTAAAAAAAAAGTGCCAGGAATTTAACTCACAACCAAGCGTAAAGAGTAAACATACTCCAAACGCTGGGCTACTCTCTAATTGTTTCTTTAAAGATCGATTTCACTTCGACTTACAATGAGGACCTGGCATAGCAAAACTTAGGCATTAAGGACTACTACAAAAAATTTCAAAAAAACTAGAAGGAGTTTTTGCATTATTTGCAGAGGTGTTCTAATCTACATCCAAACATAGAGAAGTACAGAATTTCGAACAAAATGCAAAGAATTATAAATTATGAAATAATTAGTTATAAAATATAAAATCTTCTCAACATAGACTCATTAGTTTGAGGGTTGAGAACTCTTAGAACCCAGGTGATATTTGATGCCTTTTCAGGACAGGTTCTTACAAATTCTTCCCTACAGTACTATTCGTTTCTAGTCTAATAACTTCAAAAAGTTCGATCATTTTGTTTGCCTGTAACTTTGATGTCTTTCAGGAAAGGCTCTTACAAACCCTTCCCTAAAATACTATTCATTTATAATCTAATAACTTCAAAAAGTTCAATCCTGATTGGGCATGTTTGTTTATATGTTTGTTTGCCCGTACCTAATTTCAGGTTGAAAATGAATTTCAGTTGAACTAAAGTTCAGGTGAAAATTAATTTTCCACTATTGTTTGTTTGATAGTAAGTCAATAGCTTTGGAGCTATAGTTATCCCACTTTTTGTTTGTTTTACTAAAAATTTTCACATTAGCAGCAAAAGAGGATGATAAAAAGTTACAACAGTTAATTTTTTATTATTTTTCCTATCCCTTTCTCTCCCTAATTTGCAACTATCCAGGTTGAAGCCAATTCCAGCATTTTGGGAAAGTGGAGTCATGGACGAATTTAATTTTCAGTGAACTAAACAATGGAAGTGGACATTTACGGTTGAAAAACAAATTTAACCCCCTCCAATTTTGTGAAATAGACATGCCATCAAAGCAAGAATTTAAGTCTCATGGCATGGGGTCGTGCTAAAAACCTTACTAGGTACGACACGGTGTGTGCCGAATCGTACCGATGGATGGTGGTCGTAAAAAAATATGTGTGCCGACACATAATAATATGAAATATTTACTTTTTTAACAACAAAATATTCTAATTGTTGTTGAATATGTATCTTTATCAAATATTTTGAATTTTATTAAGAAAATTACTTACTAACTAAAAGAAAAGAAAATTTCGAGTTGAATCATCGGCACGGAGACGTATCGTGTCGATATTTTATTAACACAATACGATATGGTAGATCCAACTCATGCAGATGGGCACTTAAATCCTTGCATCAAAGCCAATATTGATGATGCAATGTAGTAAAGAATTACCAGCGATTCCGTGGCCTTTCCTAAGAACGCATCATATATCTTCTTCCTGTGCCCACGATCCAACCCTGTCCACCAATCCAAACAGCCTTTCTTCCTCCAAAACGCATTGGCCGCCACGCCGGCCGTCTCCGCCTTCTCCTTCGTGGCTTTACCCCCCTTTGGCTTCTTCCCTCCATGGCCGCTGAGCCACGCCAACCGCAGCGCCACCTCCAACCTATTCGCCACGAAAGCTTCCAAGCTGTAGTAGCCCTTATTCTTCAGCCACGCCAACTCCGGCCATGCGGCGGCTCCCACCCCGCTCTCCTCCCCTCTGAGGAACCTCCCCCCGGAGATCCCGTCCATGACCTCGACGAACCGATCCACATCAGAGACGAAATCCTCGGAGACGGTTAGGGCATCGAGGGGGCGATGCGCGGCGGTGCGATCGCCGCCATCGCCATCGCCATCGCCCTCGCCGGAGGAGAAGAGAAGGAGGGACCGGGCGAGGCCGAGTTCGGCAGCGTCGGCGGCGGCGGCGCGGGCGAGGAGGCCGCGGGAGCGGCGGAAGCAGAGGGAGGAGGGGAGGAGGAGGAGGTGGAGGTGGAAGGGAGGTCGGGGAGGAGGAAGAAGAAGCCATGGCCGAGGCAGCGGAGGCGGGAGAGCATCTGGAGGAGGACGACGACGAAGTCGGGGTCGAGGACGGTGAGGGCGCATTGGCGGTGAGAGACGGAGAGGGAGGAGAACCACCGGAGGATGGCGGAGCGGGGATTAGGGCTAGGGCTAGGGTTAGGGTTAGGGTTAGGGTTAGAAGGGGAGGTGGAGGAGTGGTAGAGGGCGATGTGGGCGGTGAGGGAGTCGAGGAGCTGGTGAGGGGAATCCATGGCGACAAAAAGGAGATGTAAAGATGAGGACAATTTACATTTGTAGTACAAAACGGGGTAGGAAGGAGAGAGAAGAGAGAGAGAGGGGTTCAACAATTTTTATAATTTTTATAAAATTTTTAATAATTTATAAATACCGTGAATAATTTTTTATATTTAACTCTTATATTTAATTTTATAATTTTATTTTATAAAAAAATATTTTTAAAATTAAAATATTTTATAGTATTCTTGCGTTTGCAGGTTCGATCTCTTCCGGAAAATATAACTATTATTATAATTATAAATTTTAATTTACTTAATTTGATGTCAACTTATTTCAAAAACTTGTAATTAAACATAATTATTTTATATTTTTAATTAAATTTATTTTTAAAAATAAATAAATAAGGCAGATGATAAATTAGTCTTTTTTCAAATATATATAGAGCTATGACTTATGTGGTTTTAGAAATACAGAGTTTTTCATACTTTCAAATTATTTTTATTATTGAGACTTTCAAATTGATGATTGGTTCTGTTATACTTGATTCAGAATATTTGAAGTATCTATAAAATAAATTTTATTATTTTTTGATATTATTTATCTAGTGAACAAAATAGCTCAAAATCAACGGTTAAAAATAAAAATCTTAATATAATATTAAAATTTTAGATTAAAAATATTGATGTTACTCTATAATTTATTTTTTAAAATAAATATATAAGGCAGATAATAAATTAGTCTTTTTTCAAATATATATAATAGGACTTGTATGCTTTTAGAAGTACGGAATATTCATACTTTCAAAATATTTTTAATATTGGGACTTTCAAATGGACGATTAGTTCTGTTATGCTTTGATTCAGAATATTTGAAGTATTTATAAAATAAATTTTAATATTTTTTTAGAGTTAATTATTCAAATACATGTCCCTCCAAATATGTCGAATTGCAAATATATCCCTGCAAAATTTAACTTTTCATATTTATCCTTCAAAATCTACCGTTATTCAAATATGACCTACCGTCCATCTCTGTTAAAAAATTGATTTAACCCTAGGTTAAATGCTTAACCTTGGTTAGATTAAAAATTAAATTTACATATTTACCCTTTTCATATTATACCTTAAAAAAAAAGAAAAAAAGAAAAAAAAAGGATTATTTTGATGATAGAATTTTATGATTTTTGGAGAGGGGCATTTTTGTAACAAGTATAATGGTATTGCTTTTGGAGGGATATATTTGTAAGGGGGCAAAAAAGTCATTTCACATCGAATCTGTTAAAAAATAAACAGATTCCAAACGGGGATTAACCAGAGGGACATATTTGAAGAACTTTAGATTTTTGAAAGGATAAATATGAAAAGTTGAATTTTGTAGGGATATATTTGCAATTCGACATATTTGGAGGGACATGTATGCAATTAACCATTTTTTTTATATCATTTATCTAGTGATCGAAATGATTCAAAATCAACGATTAAAAATAAAAATCTCAAATATAATATTAAAATTTTAGATCAAAAATATTAATCTTATTCTATATAGTATACAAAAATTTCTATCGAATTTTTACATTATTAAAATATTTCTATACCGTTAAACTTGTAAATGACTTATCACAACTATTAAAATTATTAATTTTGAGACACTTTGATCCTACGCAAATGATATCTAAAATTCGTGATTCGTCGACATCACTAGTCCAGTCACATACTTTTTCGTTTAGACCTGACATCCGTCTATATCATCTAGGTTTTGAGTTCAAAACATAATTCAAAATAGGGCTTTTTTTTGAAAATGACCTTTTAAAAATTTGTATTTTTAAAAATAACCCTATAAAATTTGTATTTATAAAAATAATTCTATATCTGCCAACTGGGCGCCACGTCAGCGTGCCATATCAGCTGTTGGATGTGAGAACGCAGGCTCTACCTGCGTGTCTTTATTTGCCTTGAAAATTAATGAGGGAGCAATGTTGCATGTTCACACTTTAATTAAATTTGGGGTTAATTAATAAAGTAAAAAAGTACATGCATTGGGTACGTGTGCATGTTCAAACGAAAATTATGTGAAAAACTAAAAAAAAAAAAAACAAAAAAAAAAAAAAAAAGAGAAGAAGAGAATAGTATATATATAATATATATATAATATATATATATACTATAATATATATATAATATATAAGATATATAATTTGAGAGTTTTACATTGTGTTTATATTGAGCCACGTAACTCTTTAAGTAAAGGCAATGAAATTATTCAAATATGTCCAAAAGAGAATTGGATGCAACGGTGCATGATGAACAATTCTAAGATATTTATTAAATATTAAATAAATTATTTAAATATGTTATATATATATTTTTTATTTTAAAATATTAAGTATTATATATTCTATTAATTTTTTAATATATTTTGCGGTGTATGAGTATCATATATTATATTAATTCTCTAATATATTTTGAGGTGTATGAAATATAGTATTATATATAGTGGTCAAACAAAAAAATTTCTCTTTTTCTTTAAATTATGAAAATATTTTATTAAGTATTCTTTTAAGATATATAATTTGAGAGTTTTACATTGTGTTTATATTGAGCCACGTAACTCTTTAAGTAAAGGCCAATGAAATTATTCAAATATGTCCAAAAGAGAATTGGATGCAACCGGTGCATGATGAACCAATTCTAAGATATTTATTAAATATTTAAATAAATTATTTAAATATTATATTATACATTTTTTATTTTAAAATATTAAGTATTATATATTCTATTAATTTTTTAATATATTTTGCGGTGTATGAGTATCATATATTATATTAATTTTCTAATATATTTTGAGGTGTATGAAATATTAGTATATATTAGGTGCAAACAAAAAAAATTTCTCTTTTTCTTTAAATTATGAAAATATTTTATTAAGTATTCTTTATACCGGGTGTATATAAATACATACACTACATACTTAAAATCTATAATAGAGATTTAAAATTAATTCAGTAAATATATTTAAATTATTAAATTTTATAAAATAAAATATATTTAATTAAATTATTAATATAAAAAATTAGTTTTCTAATATACGTTAGCATATGGTGTGTTAACCCACAGATACGTTAGTATGTGGCTTCCCAATTTTTTTTAAGTTTTCACATATTTTCGTTTGAACACGCACACGTACCCAATGCATGTACTTTTTTACTTTATTAATTAACCCCAAACTTAATTAAAGTGTGAGCTCCAAACTTAAGTAAAGTGTGAGCCTGCGTGTTTATACGCAGGCTCAACCTGTTTGTTTAGACACGCAAATTCAGCCTGCGTATTTAAACGCGCAGACTCTACCTGCGTGTTTTAAACACGCAGGTTCAACTTGCATGTTCAACTCATTACAGTACACACTTAGCAGCTGACATGGCACGCTGACGTGGCGTTCAGTTGGCAGGTATTGGACCATTTTTGCAAATACAAATTTTGTAGGGCCACTTTCAAAAATATAAATTTTTAGAAGGTCATTTTCAAAAAAATCCTTCAAAATACTTAAACTCAATTATTATTACTAATGTTCATTATTTATTATATATTCAATCACAATCTCATTTATTATTTATTTGAATATCTTATTTCAAACCAAATTTTAGATACAACATGTTGTTTAATATTTAGGTCTGGTCGAATTTGTGACCACATTTGATGTGTTGCAGTTAGGGGTGTCAACGAGCTGAACACGAGTGAGCTGGAGTCGGCTCATGTTTGGCTCGTTTAAAAAACGAGCTGGCTCATTTAAATATCGAGCTGAAAAATTCGGCTCGTGTTCAGCTTATTTATTAACGAGCCGAACACAAGCGGGCTCGCGAGCAACAAATTTGATTTTTATTAATACTACTAGGCGTAAAGTTGAAAGAAAATAAAAAAAAAA